>JAHLJT010008446.1:184832657-184897967 GCA_031308135.1 Acheta domesticus
AGGAAAAATTTACAAATGAAGAGTTTTATAAGTAGCCGTGTGTTTCAGGTTATTAAATAACTTTTAGTATAAACTAATTGTATTTAAATTGAAATTTATAAAAAATAAGTTTCCAAGTAAATTGAAATTTTCGGAACTTAGTTTTTCTAGTGCCCTTTGAAGTTCAAATAGTCCATTAATCTGAGATTAAGGAGGTATATTATCGTAAATTCAATGAATTTTTCTCCTTCGTTTGGGAGTAGGTTGCGTCACTCGTCCACCTACGAGCTTTGCCGTCAAAGTGTGAAACGACAAATTAGTTTCTCAAACCACATAATATAATAATACGATATTAATTAGTTAATATAATATAATTACTAGTTTCTCAAACCACATATTACAATATCAGTGGTAGCCGAGACGTATTGACAGAAATTTCACGTATATTTGATTGAAAATATTACAATGCTTTTAACAATGTTGTCGTTGCCAATTCCTTGTTTCTAATTCATCATTTTATTCAATTCGTAATGTCTATATCAGATAACCTGCGGTACAAATTGTTTCCGATTTGTTTCACTTTGCTTCGGGAACGTTTGTAACACCAATCCCGACACAGCGAATTGAAGGATGTCACGTGAAAATCAGATAAAAGAGGTGTTTGCACGATTTTAATACTTTGTATTTATAGTGCAAAACGCTCGAGCGCAGCTTTTCACTGACAGGTTCACCCAGTTCAAGTGAAACAAGTTCTACAGCACCACACGCTTTCTCTTATTATTCATTTATAGTATGCAATATTATAATATTACTTGAACCTGTAAAACTGTTTCCAACCAGCAGAAACATTTTTACTGTGGGATTTGAACTCTGGTGATTAGGTTTAGCATGACAATCACGTTATTACTACACCATCATCACCGCCTCGGAAATAAATATTAATAAAAATATATTTGGTACTCATGCGTGGAAACTAGTTCTTAACTTTTTATGTATTCGAATTTTTTGCAGTACGCGTACGGTAAAATGAATTTTGACTCCGTCTTTGTTTTGATAAGTTTGATCGTGGCAATGGAAAATACATTTATTAATCTAGTACTTTATGTTGTTTTTAATTCGTAAATGGCTATTAATCTTTCAAAATCCTTAAACTTTTATCAAGTCAGCATGTGCCAAACAAACCTACTTTTAGGGTTGGTTGGCTTAAGTTTTCGGGGTAGGTTAGCACACTATTTCGGCGGAGTGAGGAGTACTATGCCATTGTCATAACGCATCATATTTCAAAGTTTTATTTCCTCAAATATATTGAAACAAGTTTATCATCGTTTCGCCTTTCAGATCAGTCTCATTATTAAATACAGTTGTCTTGATATATTAAAAATTAAGTATTTAAAATCAATCTTATAACCTGTTTCAGTAAAACGAGCTTTGAGTAGGTAATCTCATTTGCTTTAAGTTTCACGCTAAAGAGGACTTGAACTTGCGATAGACAAAGTTGCTGGGTTAAGCTACTGAGAAAGAAAAAAAAATTAAAAGTAAATGAATGACAACTCTTCAGGAAACTAAACATAAGCGGTTGATAACAAAGAGTTAAAGCCCATTCATATCCGAAAAGGGCAAGTCGTATCGTTAGAGGACGGCCGGGAGGGAAACTCTTCCTCCTGAGATGGATTCCCCGCCGCGCGAAAGACCCGACGCCGTTGCGGCTACAACACGAAATACATAAATGTAACTTCATTATCTGCACACGTCTGCAACGTCTTCTAGAGTTCAGTGAGAAATATAGTTATTCAAATTATCGTTATTCAAGTTTTCGTTGAATAGTGGAAGTATATTCTTTCATGAAGGACATGATGTTGGATAAACCAAATCTGATAGCTCATTTACCATTGAAAATAGATTTTATTGCATCGGAACGGATAATTTTTTTAGGAATTCTTGGCAAAAACACAGATTTCTTTCTGTATTCATATTTCAACTTGTATGTCATTTAGAGTGGGGATCTCAGAATTAAGAAAACGTGCACACAATACACTTCTCCCCGTAGCACGTCACTCACAGTTTTTAACTGTTTTTGACGTAAAAAAATAAAAAAATGTATAGTCGGCCACATACGTGTCACCTGCTTGTCTCGTTTCCCGAGCGGCTGGAGAGCCAAACAGTGAACTCATTGTGTTGCCAGGTAATGGACGAAAACACGAGCTCATAGTAGACCGCTTAACTAAAAATGCCGTAAAAATTGCGATGTTTTGACCAGGTATGTTTTACTTTTGAAAATTTATGAGAAATAAACAAATTTTATTTTATCAAAATTTTAGTTAAATGTCCATAAAACATCAGAAAAAGTTATAAGACTGTTGACGAACAGAGGATAAGGCTATTTAAACACTGTGCCAAAGAATCAGAATTGGAAGTGCCAACGAGCCCTGGACGAGATTTTTTTATTAAACATTTTCGGGGAGGTGATAAGTTCAAATTTGAAAACCAAATACACGAAAATTCAGAGCTTGGTTGAAAGTTTCAGCTGAAGAAGGGAGAGAAAACCAAGTATTTCTTCCCCAACATTACAGAAGATAATCAAATATGAAAACTGAAATGTTTAAAGAAGAAAGGCGTAGGCGGGAAATCACAACAAAGTTTATTTTGCTCACACTAGTACAAAGCGGTTTTTCTCGAACAACATGCAAAGAAAAAGCCATCCGTAAGCCAAAGAGTATACTAAGTCCGATCTAGATCCAGTACTGCCAGAAGAAGTCCCTCTGCACAAGCCGAAGTCACCACAGTCCAGGAAACACTGGAAGATACACAGCATGGCTGGCGTAAAAAACTAAACACACTTCTTCGCTCAAGTAGTACTCACTCGCTTCTACCTGCCGGTTTTTCGATTTTCCCCCCACCAGTTGCCCTGGTGGGGCGGGAATTTATTCAAGATTAGGGATTACATATATACTTCAGCCGATTTGGCTTATGGAGTGAAGGGAGGGCGAGTAACTTAAATATACTAACTTACAAACTAACTTATTACTAACTTAAAACTATTACACGGCTGGCCCCTTTGGGCCTAGCCTAGTTTTTAAACAGTTTTTTGATTTTGATTTAATTTAATAGTTCTACCTGCCGGGAGACGGCCCCCCGTTATATACCCGCCTTGGAGCTGGGGTAGACTCGCTCTCCCGTCTCGCTGCCCGTTGAAGCGAGTAGCTTCTCGTTGGCCGGAAGTCTTGATAGCCGGGAGCGTGCCGCTCTGCGCGCGCGCGCCAACTTCAAAATCGGCTGTGTTCACAGCAAAAACATTACTTTCCAAGATCTAAAACACACTTGAGATCATAGCTCATGTGAGATACGGGGCGCAATGATTTCAAAGAAGTAGTGACATCACTCCGCGAGATTGGCGAGGTTTCTCATAGCGTGAAGCACGCTCTGACAAGGGACAAGAGTAAAACCACCAAAGATAATGAATATCAATTTTTTAATTAATTATCACATTAATTGATAAACTAGTGGTGCTTCAACAGCACGTACTTTCTCGCATAATTTATGATTTGCAAAGTTTTGAAAATTCAGAAATTTCAACGAAAATGAGACCTGCGTCATTTTATAAGCGTCCTTAGCTCTATCCGATGACAAAATTGAACAAAATATTTGTAGCCGTTTTTGAGAAAATGTTTTCCTTAAAAACTGCATTAATTTCGAACAGAAATTTCACTAAAATAACTATTTAAAAATGTGTATGACCTTTTTAAAGAACAATTTTTAGAAGATTTCATTTAAGACAAAAATCTTTAAATATTAATTTTTGCAATTTAAAAAATTCACATTTTGCCGAAAATGGAACCAGCCCCACGTTTTTACCATCCTGTCAGTGGCGAAGCGTCAGGGTAGGCAGAGTAAGCTGAGCTATCCCTAAGAATCTTGAAGAGGGCGGGAAATATATCTTCACTAAAAAAAGAAAATTGTCAATTTATAATGTTATTTAGCCAATTAATACCGTACGTATGAGGTCCAAGTTTATGTTTCTGTTCTTATGCGCATTCAATACGAAGTCTTGTCGGCCGCCCGGTGGAGCGGGCAGGCTGGGGAGTGAGGCTCAGTCTGTTCCGCTTACCACTGGAAGACAGTTTGTGGGCCAGGGACGGGGCGCGGGGAAGTGAGCGCGCAAGCGCATTGAGTAGTTGGCCCGGTTACTCGGCCAGAAGGTTAGGCCGGCCTTACAACTGGCTAAGTAATTTAAACTCCTGCCGGCAGGCGCTGTCTTCACCATAAGCTTGCATGGAACTTCCGGAAATGTCCACTAGAGGTCATTGAGCAACTTCAAATATCACTACTAACAAAAGTAAATCATTTATTTACTCCAAATTTCAGTATTAGAATTCATCTGTCGCTAATTCATTAAGTACAATATTGATAATGTTCACTTTTTTCTCCCACATCATTTAGCATTGACTTAACTATTAATAAAACAAGATCATTTAAAAAAAACGTTGATTTAAGCTTTTATGGGTTGGTATTGCGGCGTGTGAATCCCCCAGTAGTATTGTGTTCTGGATAGATCAAACACGATCTGATTCGTGTAATTTCATTTCTTAAGTTGACTGAATAGCGTATTCGTGTGTAAGTTACAAGTAAAATGTCGTTGACCTGCAACTGCATGTCGCTGTGTCCCATTGACAATGAACACTCTGAAACAATTAAAACTCATTTGGTATTTCTAAGTCAAATAACAGACTCTTCAACTTGGCTACTATTTTAATAGAAATGAAAATTTCGTGTAAGTGTTCGCAAGATGCTATGTTTAAAGAAAGAGTTGAATTTATTCTGAAGAAAACCAGACATTTAGAATTAATTTACAAAAAACTGTCAAACAATTCAGACGGCTGCAAACTCTTGAAAACAAGGAGTATACATCAATTATAAATAAGCATAACCATTTACAATTTTTTTTCAATTCTGCAGTAGGCTTATTTTTGATCTGAGTATTGTTGTATGATTGAAATAATAATTACTATTATTATTATTATTATTATTATTATTATTTTTATTGTTATTATTATTATTATCGTGTACTCCCTAGGTGGAGTTATTATTATTATTATTATTATTATTAATATTATTATTAAATTTGTAGTCTTTTGATCTCTATCTTCGAAATATTCGATATTTCACAAATTAAGTACAAATACGTGTTTTTACAATATGTTCGTGACTCAGCTTATCCAAAAATTAACCTCACACTTCGCCACTGCATCCTGTGATACAAGCGAGTAGAAAACATTTAAAGAAAACATTTCCAGCCGTTTCTGAGAAAATAATGGTTTTAAATTTGCCTTTATTTTACGCAAAATTACCCAAAATATACTAATATTTTTGAAAATTTTTACATGACTTAATTTGAAGGGAAAAAAACTCTTCAATATTGTAGTTGTAGGAAGACGTCGATAAAATGTTTGTAATCTTGCAAGTTTGAAAACATCAGGGATTTCAGCGAAAACGAGACTCACATAATTCTTTTGGGTTCTTTATGCTATTAGAGAACAAAGTTTAATAAAGAAATTAAAGCAACTTTTGAAAATACTTAATTTAAAGCACTCGCAAAACTAAAAAATAAAATATTCGTTCCAAACTCGCAGGTCCTAAAGTTTGTTAACACCAATCAGGGGAATAATATCGAGGTCTTGGAGAAAAACGTCTGACGGATTTAGGCGCTAGCGTTGACCACAGAAACATACGCACGGACAGACGTTTTGTCCTCAATCGATTTTTCGGTATCAAGGGTAAACAACGTGATAGATGAAGTAATTTACTTCATGTAGGAACAAGATTTATTCAATTTCTTGTTACGGGGGCCCGACAATAAGAGTTTTCTGTGGAATATCGTCAATTTCCGGAGAACGATTGTACTTTCTCTTCCTACGAAGTAAGGGGAGAAAGTTAAAAGTCTGCCATAAAGATAAACACTACATCGAATGAGCTCTGTGCGTTGGACTCTTTTAAAAATTCCATCCCAATATCTTGAAATGTTTAGAAAATATTCGAGGTAAACTCCCCCATTGACTAATCTTGCAAATTCAGAAATACGTTAGTTTGTGTATGTTGTCCTCCAATCTAGTTTTATTCGAAACTGATGAAATTTTGGACATTTGAACTTCAAAAAAGAGAAGAAAATATTCACATGCTATTTAGTTACTAATTTAACTTAAAAAATTGTTGAAGGTCATGTTGATTTATATAGATGCAGACTGTGCACATTCCTTAGGCTCCCAAATCCATTCCCTTGTTCTATTATTAAATCAAGTTGAATTATGAATAATGGTAGCAACGAGAATTTTTGTCCACATTTGATTACATGAAATAATAGCTACACTGTAAGAAAAAATTGTTTTGCAGCCGCAATTGAGTAACAGATTTTGGCTTTATCTCATAACATGTGTGAATGAATCTGCTATCGTAAGATTATGAACGATTATTTACAATACTGTTGAGGAAACAACTACATTTTCCAATAACGCCCTCAAAAAGTACTCATTTAGAGAATCTACACTTTTGTTTCGAATAATCTTTCTCCACATCCCTTTCGCAACCTCTTAGCAGAAGGTAAAGCAAGAATTTGAGAACGCACTTTTTCAGTTTTTCTCGAATATTTTGAAAACGGTAAGGACATCGCCGAAAAAGGATCGTAACTTTCTATAAGCCCATAAGACGTCCTCCTAAATTAATTTTGGTTCATTCCGATAGCGTAGTTACGCTCCGAGTAATTAAAGGTCAAATTTGAAAATTAGTTCCGACTGATGCGGGTGAGGCATGCCCGGAATGGGGGGCGGCCGTGGGGTTGGGGAGGAAGCGGAAAGGATCGGAGCGAAGAAGGCTGGAGCGGAAAGGGGCGTGGTCGTGGTAAGGATGTAAATAAAATTAAGTGTGGGAATTCTGATGCGGTATTGTTGACGTAATTACATGGAGAAATAAAAGAAGTCATCTAGGTCAACTTAATATTTTCTCCATAAATACAATTACTTCCATTTACACTAAGAGTTAATTCCTTTTCCTAACGCGTAATTGTGATAAATTAATAACAGGCCAATGCCGGGTTACATAAACTAGTGCACGATGAAATCTTGATGAATGTCACCGGCTGAGTGTAGCTCAACTAAACCGCATTACTGCTGTCTCTGCAGCGATTATCACCGAGAAGTCGAGAGTGCCGACGGTGGCACAGTTTCGACTCTAGCAAAATATTATGTAGAATTCTGACGCTGTCTCGAGGAGAGTTCTAGCGCCCGTCTGCTCTGTTCGGTACTTTCCCGTGGTTTCTCCTATCAACACCAGGAAAATGTCGGTTCAGTACCCTAACAAACGGATCCCGGACAGCGTGCGATCTTTTTTCCTCTCTTTCTTCTCTTATCCTCACTCCGTACCAACACTTACACTTACGTGCCTTACACTTCCACATGTCAGGAGACCAGTCAGAAGCTTAGAGCTTGTCCGGGCTGGGGCAGTGCCCCGCTTGAGGGAGATGCGCCGAAATGTAGGTCGGCGTCGAATCACTACCACCTCCTGCGATGCTACGGGACTCATGACATTAGCAGTTCGTGCACCCGAAATACTAATAAGGTGAGGGAATTGCAGCTGGCCGTTGTAAGGAGGCTACACGTGATTTCTCTCCTTCCGTGTGCCTCCCGCCACGTCCGCTGTTCCGTGCGGCCGCCCTCACCGCCCTCACCGCCCTCACCGCCCTCACCGCCCTCACCGCCCTCACCGCCCTCACCGCCCTCACCGCCCTCACCGCCCTCACCGCCCTCACCGCCCTCACCGCCCTCACCGCCCTCACCGCCCTCACCGCCCTCACCGCCCTCACCGCCCTCACCGCCCTCACCGCCCTCACCGCCCTCACCGCCCTCACCGCCCTCACCGCCCTCACCGCCCTCACCGCCCTCACCGCCCTCACCGCCCTCACCGCCCTCACCGCCCTCACCGCCCTCACCGCCCTCACCGCCCTCACCGCCCTCACCGCCCTCACCGCCCTCACCGCCCTCACCGCCCTCACCGCCCTCACCGCTCTCACCGCTCTCACCGCCCTCACCGCCCTCACCGCCCTCACCGCCCTCACCGCCCTCACAGCCCGCGCCATCCGCTGCGCCCGCGCGAATGACGCTCGCCGCTTGCGCCTGATATTTCGATCTCCGGCGGGGCGTTGTTGGCGGCGCGGGGCTCTTTATGCACTTGGCAGTGCCCGGCCGCTGTTATTTCCCACTTGAATAACTGCCTTTGAACGAAGCTCTTTGTTCTTTACTCCGCCTATATTTGCGAGAACTTCTCTCAGATTTGTTTCTCCTCGGCTTCTTTCTTATCCGCCGGTAGATTACTCGAGCGACGGCGCTGTCTGCCTCTCTCGCGCGAAGGGGGATTTTTACACATTTCTGCCATCGCCGCCGACTTAGCGCCGCCGTCGCCTCCGCCGTCGCCACTGCCCCCTCCGTCGTCGCGTGGCGGGGGACTTTCCTCGTCGCCGACCGCTCCCGAATGAGGGGCTGCTGCCGCGCCGAAGGCCGAGAAATGACAGAGGGGAGGGGGCTGCGGCGGATACGGCCGGGGTGGCTGAGGCGGGGTGGAGGCAGCCTCCCGCATTATGCCCGCTTGACGCGGTCGCTCTGTAGCGCGAGAAGAAGCGAGCGTAAACTGTTCCCCCAGCCCACAAGATTGGTTCCTCGGAAGAAAGTGAGTGTTAAAAGAAGGGTATTATGGGTTCCAGCTGTTATTGTGAAATAAGAAATTGCGAAACTCATATTCTTCACAGTCTTTCTCGAAATTAATAATTTGTGAGAAATTATTTAATTAATTAATTGTGTGTTCTGTATTGATAGCACGACATGTGAATTCGGGATCCGTAAATTAGCATACTGGCGTTAGAAATATGCATTTAGTAGTGGCTTTATTGTTTCGTCGAATAAAACGTTCTGTTTCTTTGAAGTGCTTGTCATTAACTTACATTATATGATTCTCACTTGTAACAATTTATTGTCGGTTTAAGTTATTCACTTACACACGTAGTATGTCGAATTCATAAAGTTGAAATATTGATAAAAACTCACAAATTTTCTCGTATTATTAATTAAGGATAATGCTATAATTTTGCAACTACTACTCTCCTAACACTTCATCAAGCACATGAAAACCTGAAACAATAAAACTCAAAATTAAACGAAAAGTACGAATATTTTGAATAAGTGTACCTGAAATGATTTAGAGATCTGATATCAATATTACTAATTTCCAATCTATGAAGAAGTTGAAAGAACACTATGCAACCACCCGCCATGTGAGTGGTATGGTTTCATCAGATGCGCAGGAACTCGAGAATAATTTTAAAAAATGAAACAGTTTTAATTTGAACTGAAAATTGCAAATATTTGTCTGTGTTTTTAATCCGATTTTCATAATGTGCGTACGAACAGAATTCTCATACTCAGAACCCCACTGCTTATGCCACTTAAAGAATGGCCACGGTCACTTCCTCGGCCTCAGTGGGCAAATGGTTTGCTTACTGACCTCTGAACCACAGAGCACGAAATTTATATATTTATTCATCGTCAATAACAGTTAAAAATGTGTGTGACGTACAATATAGAGAAGTGTTTTCTGTGCAGGTTTTTTAGCCTTTCACAGGATTAACAGTAGGAATGCAGATGAAAACGAGCGTTATTGGTTAGAATTGCCAACAAATATTCGCTCTTGGGTAATAAAAAATATTTGCAAAGGCAAATCAATTGGATGTTGGCAATTATTTCTCCTCATGCTCTTCATGAAAGAATCCACTTACTGCCGCAAGTACAGATATTTTGAGTTTATCTATATTGAACCACCCACTGAACTATAGAAAACATGCACATGTAGTGAATTTATCTTTATAATAAAATGCAAAACAAGGGGCAATCTCAGCATTCACTTAAAGAATCAGGACCACCGGACGGAAAACCTAATCGAGATGGTGTCATTGACCTAGAAGACGAGATACAATATTTGTTACATGCATATTTAGTCTTTTAGAATTGTACATTTAAAACGGTAAATAATACAATAAATACCATTGTTAAAATCAATATTTCTTTCCGTTTTGCGCTGCTCGGTATAGTCTCTAATTTTGTAGAAACAGTTAACTAGCTGAAACTATTTCATTTCGAACTAGTGTGCCAATTTTAATCGTGTAGTGGCGTCTGGGGTAAATTGCTGTAAAACATCGTGGCGAACGTGTTGTATGTGATTTCATTTTCTCGCACTTATTTTGTCGGAAGGCAAAGTATTGTAATCGTGTGTCGGAAAACGGTGAATTTTTGTGAGAAAAACTCTTATTGCCAGGCCCTCGTAACGAAAAAAAATGTTGCTAGCCTAAATTACTTCTAAGATGTGGTGTAGCCAAAATCCATGTTTTTCTGGGTTCTTCATATCGCAGAATCGATTGACGGCAAAATGTCTCTCCGTCCGTCTTTTCGTAAATTGTCAATGCTAGCGCATAACCCGTTCAGCCAATTGTCTCCAAATTTAATGTTCCACAATCGATCTGATTGAATTTGAGGCTTTGGGAGTTTCAATACGATATTTTGATTTTTGAGGGTACTTTACATTAAGTCTCAAAAGCATTTTCAATTTTTTTCAAAAATAGCTTCATATTGTTTGATTAAACTTTGTCCTCGGATAGGGTAAAAAAGGCGGATAGAATGGCAAAGGTCTCATGTTTGTTGAAATCAGTGATTTTTCGAAGATTGCAAAAGTGCAATTATTTTAGGCATCTTGCTATCACTACAATGTTGAAGATGGAGTTTTTTCCTTAATAAAATTTTCTTTAAAGGTCTTGAAATAAGGTCATGTTCAATTTTTCGAAATATAAGAAATTGTTGTGTAATTTTGCGCGAAATGTAAGCAATTTTAATTTTTTAAGCTATTTTTACAACAAAAAGCTCTCCAGTTTTTTCTTTAATTTTTCTACTCGTTTATATCATGGGACGGTATTAAGTCTAGCGTTCGTCCCATTTTCGGCAAACTCTCCGTGTTTTCAAAAATTAGAAAAAGTTAACATTTCAAAACAACAAAATTGAAACAGATATTTTCCTAACAAAGTCTGTTGCAAAACAACAGCTCTTTAAAAAAGATCATGCACAACTGTTTTAATAAACGGCTAGATTTCGCGTAATTTGTGTTTAAAATATATGAAGTGAAATCTAAAAAAGTAGTTTTTCAAAAAACCGATCCAAATTTTGTTATTAAATTTTCTCCTAGTATGTAGCAATGGACGGTAAAAATATGTTTCCAGTCCCATTTTCTGCAATCTTTCCCTATTTTGGAAAATTGCGAAGTTTGCGTGTTGGAAATATTGGGTTAAGACAATTTTCATTTTCAAGCGTCGGTGCGAGTTGGAACGTCGCGGCTTTTCTGCAGCGTACTGTTATGGCTGACGACGAGTTAACTCCGTGGACCTGAGATCGGCGCGGAACAAATTTGTTGCTGGTTGAAAACACCTTTGCATGTTTATGTAGAAATATAATAAAACAGAGCATTTATTTTCGGCAAAGCCAGTGACTGTTTCGTAAATGAAGAGGGAAGGTAATCGTAAAATATTTGTCTCTATAAAGAGAGGCTTATGGTTTACTTTGGGATTTGATTATTATTCACACTAATCTTTTCTGTAATTTAAAAGATGGGAACTATAGAATGCGCCTCCCCAGAATATTATGCCATCTCAGACGGGAATGAACTTGAATTGACTGAATTTGAAATAATTCTGAACGCGTAGCATAATGAACTTAATTTTGTGTTCAGTTCATTTAAAAGGATATTCGATTCCGAGGTTTGACTTAATGAGAGAAACAATTGTATTCTTCAACATCAGTCAAATGCTCGTAATTCATTTTTAATGACTTATACAATTGGTTATTTGATATAGCAAGCTGCTTTGAAAACAACGATTTTTTCTTTCATTTCGTATAAATATGTTAATACTAAACCATTTTGAAACATTTTGTTTTAATTTGATTTCTTTATGAAGTAAAGCTGAATAAAGCTGAAATAAACTCGAGCTCATTTAGAATGCCAATAGATTTTCCAGAAAGAGATGATTGCAGCAACATTATTTTTTAATTTTTCAATGTTTCGGAATTCACTGTAGTTTGTTGCTTATATCCACTTTCGATCCTTCTTTAGTTGATTGACTACATACGAGGGCCAAGCGGCGATCTATTCCATTTTGCCCTGAGAATTAAGTCGCTTACACGTAAACCGTATAGTTGCGACTTGGGATATTTCAGAGGATCAATGTGAATTGCAGAAAGAATGAAATATTTCCAAAGGTATTCACACAAATGTGAAGCAGTCAAAATGATTAACACGTTTTGAAAATAATGTAGACTTCGTCCTGTTCCCGTTCGTCGAACGAAATTATTTTATTTGCCATGTTAAGTTAAAGTCACAAGAAAAATGACCAAAATTCTTACTCTGAATTAACTACTCGCATCAAAAACCGTTCGCGAACTAGTTCCCCTACATAACGGTTATAAAATTGCCATAGCCACTAACTACCTCAACACAATCTGAAATCGACCTTTTATTTTCCTCTCTCGGATTTTGTTGTGTTTTTGCTTCTTTCATGCTGCTCTCTGATTGGTCTTCGGTAGAATTCCGACGTAAACTTAGCGTAAAGCTTGGTGCTTGTGAACTCTAAGTTTACGGAGTTACGTCTACGGTTACGTCACGGCTTTGTGAATGGTCTCGCTTAATAACTCACTTCTAATTTTTGTGGCTACGTTACGTTTACGTTTAAGTTTTGAATAGTGAATGAGGTCTACAGTGCAGGTGCCGTATGCGAGTACTGAGTTCGTTCGATAACGCGCCCACTAAAGCAACGAAGTGGGCCCTCCGGCTCATGGGCAGTGTCCACGGGGCCTGGGCCGCTGCAGGCCGGGGGCCTCCCACCCGCGCCAGCCGTTCCCCCGTTGCCCACCTCGCCCTGCCCCGGCAGCAACGTCCACGCCCGCTGCTTGCGTAGTGGCCTCGGATAATGGAGGGTTTAAACGTTTCCGCACGGCACTGCGACCGCGGCCGTAGGACACATGGGGCCACGAGTTGCTCTCCTTGCGTCAGCACCGCCCGCTCGAATGCGCCCACCTTTTATTTCTGCTCGTCAGTGCACATTTGCTGTTATTTAGATTTTTTTGTGCGTTTTCACGTTATTCGTTGTTAGCTGTTATAATGCTAAAATGTATCTGTTGATAAACCCTTATTCGGGCAACCAAGGTCCATTGGACCTAGAAGCCCAGATGTATTGACCCAAAATTTCAATATTTTATGTGAAAACTTTCGAAGGTGTTAGGATAGTTTTTTGTGACTTTGTTTCATATGGTGTTTTCTAAATGTACCTGCAATAAATTTATGAAAGGTTCAATCAATAATAATATTAAAATATCTTTATCTAATTCAAACCGCAACAGGGCAAGGTTTTGTAAAATTAAACAAATATATTAGAGCGTTCTGTTTCATTAGCCATGTCCAATATGAACATATGTAAAGCATAATTTCTACTTGGTCTGTGGACCCCGGTTGCCCGGTTGCTCATTAAAATTGGTTGCCCGCAAAAGGGTGAAGCGCCATGCGAGAATAAGTCCAAACATATTACAATTTTAACTATCAGTATATACACAATATGCAGGTATTCGTGATTTTCTTTGAGAAATCACTTTTCCATTTGCGAGATAAAAATTATCTGATTTATTTCTCCTTCACAACTGACTGAAATATAATACTCTTCTATGAGTTAAATTATCTTGTGTTTTCTTCTGTCGATAATATTTTGAATGTTAATGAATTTTCACTTTACCAAATATATTCAATCTAAACTCAATAAACAATTTAAAAAAATCGTAGAATCCCGATAGTAGAAAACTATACTTTCTCTACGAATTTAAAACATACAAATATTCAGCATAAGTTTTATAACTGGAATTTTTCCCTCTCTGTCTGGTATTTTCGAGACTAAACCAATTACTAGTAATGACCGAATATATTAGAAAGAATAATAATTCCGAATATGAAAGGATTATAATTTTGGACCGGGAGCGGAGGTGAGCATTTCTATTACGCGCTTAATGGTAATAGAATTGTGGGCGATATCGAAACTAATGAAGACGTCATTCATGGTGATTTACTGATTGAATGTAGCATTGAGACTCAGAAATGTGAAAGGTCACTGTTGGAAATGGAATTACACAGGCAATTGTTTAATGATTGTGTTATTGAATGAAATTTTGAGTGTTAATTTTTAATTTTTATACAATACCTTCACAAGTATAGACCTCCAAAACATAATTGCAGATCATTTTATTTGTGTAATTTCTATCGAAAAAAGTTTAAATAGTGCTGCGAATTGCAAAGTAAATTGCAGAGAGTACTGAGCAAAAGTGAGCGAAAATTAAACAGGATATTTTTGTTCATTTTGAATTAAGTGTAGGCACATTTTAAATCGTTTTTATGTCCGTACCTATTACATCTTGTCTAAAAATTAAGAAAATTTAAATTGTATTGTACCATGGATATTTCATATGACTACAACACCAATAGCTTCCAAACTTTTCCCTACACCGAGATATAGTTTTTTCCCAGAAAGTATTGCGTCATGAGGCAAGTAAGCTGTTGAGATATTAGTAATGATATTTATGTTGAAAATCAATAACTTTTGATTTTCTAAATAATTTTACATTCTCGTAGATTCTTTTATGTCAATTTCTCAGACCGAATACGGACAAATATTTTTGTGGGTTGAAAACACCTTTTCGCTTACCTGCTCTTGCTTTAACCTTAAACTGCGAGGTTGTCAAGGGATGAAGGAGAACGTACGGGTTTTCATTAAATAATGGGAAAGACAAATTAATTTTAATAAGCAATTTAATCAGCAAAATAAGAGAAAAAATTAATAAATATTTTCAACAAGCGTATAATGAAAGCGAGTATAGAAGAGTTGATATTTACGACACGAGCGATGTAGGAGTGAGTGTCGTGATTTCTACGAGTGAATAAGAGCCACTATTCCCGAGTAGAAAACTATACTTTCTCTACGAATTTAAAACACAAATATTCAGCATAAGTTTTATAACTGAATTTTTCCCTCTCTGTCTGGTATTTTCGAGACTAAACCAATGCAAAAATCTCTAATTTAGCGTCTAAGTTCACTAATTCACCGATAGGAACTACGCCTTAGAGCTAGTCCCTGTATCTTAAGGCTCAACTAACAGCATTATCAACAGAGATTAGCACGCGATAAGCAGGCATGTTCAAGCAATCCATGCTAGCACATGCAATTTCACGCGACGGTAAAGTTCGCTCAGAGCCTCCGTGGCCAAAGGTTGTGCCGACCGCTCGCCGTTCAAGCTCAAGGCGTGTTAGTGTGCGCTGCGCTCTCGACCTGCGAGGGCCGCCGCGCTGAGATTTAGTCCAGTGTCAACAAAACCAGTACTTATAGTACATCTAAGTGACCATTCTACTGCAGCAGGAGCACGGACGTGTTCCACGGGGCTGCCGCTCCACGCGGGGGAAGTGTTTTCTTCTTTACCGTGTGAGTACTGTGATAACACTGACATTAAACTCTCCCATTGTAACTGAACTAATAGCTTATTCTCTGAGTAAGAGAAATTGTAGTGGCTACAGCTGTAAAAATGGACAATTCAAATAGCCCTACGGGGCAAATTATATCAGATGCACTCAATGCGGTAAACAACCCAAATTTTACCGAATCTTCAAACGTATACAAAGTTCCTGAAATTCCTAATAATGATATGATTATGGCATCTGAAGCAAGGATTTATGCTTTAGAACAAGAAATTATGTATCTGAAACAACACACTCATGATTTACAGCAAAAAATTCCTTCCCAACAGGAATTTATTAATCAAAATCAACCACTTATAGTGAATTCAAATGAATCTGTTAATTCTTCTCCTATTAGTGCTTCATTGCCAGCAGAAAATGCAACATCTATTCATCACAATAGTTCTAAACGCAAACGAGTTACCGACTCAGATGATGATCCACCATTAACATATTCTGTCCCTACTGGTAATCAATTCGACGAACTTTCAGAAGAATTAGATGCTTCTACTCCTTCATCTCAAGCTGTGAATCAATCCAATCAATATAAAACTTCAATTCCTCCAATTAATATAGCAAAAACTGCAAATATCCTAAGTAATTTTGGTGCATTTATTTCAGAAATAAAACAAATAGCACAATCAGACTTTACTACCAAGGTTAAAAGTGAATATATTTCCATATTCTTTGGTTCAATAGATGATTATCAAAAGTATAGAACCTTTTCTAATGCAAATCAGGTTCGATATTTTTCTTATCGTGATCCAATGCAGCAAACTTTATCAGCAATGTTGTATGATATTCCTATTTCCTACACTAACGAATAAATTAAAACTGAATTATCTAAAACATATACCATTACATCTGTATATAGATTATTTAATAAAAATCGACAACCATTAGAAATATGTGCATTTGAACTCACAGACAATGACCTTAATAGGGATATGATAAAACTGGATAAACTATTTAACAGTATTGTGAAAATTAAATTTCGCTCCAGATCAAATTTTCTTATACAGTGTAAAAATTGCCAAAACTTCAATCATACACAAGCCAACTGCACATTAGAACATCGATGTGTGAGATGTACTGAGAAACATCATTAATCAAAGTGCAAAAAACCAAGAAATTCTACTCCGCAATGTTGTAATTGTCATGAGAACACCCTGCTGAATGTCACACTGCTAACTATAGAGGATGTATTTTCTTTAAGAAACAATCCTTAATCTCAAATACAAATATAGTTTCAAATTCGAATCGAAAATTACCTTCATTTACACCTTTGCAAAACCAAAATATTCAAAAATAAACCTCATTCCACCATTAAGTCCCCTCTGACTTCTCCAATAACACCCCCTTCTGTGAATAGTAAACATTTTCCTTATCTTCCTGCAATATCTACAAACTCTCAACACCTTCGATTGAATCACATTTGAACAGATTTAAATGTTTTATTTGAAACTATTGTAAAATTATTTTGAACTGAAGTTACGAATCTACATTCTTAAAAATTAAAAACTGCGAATTGTTTCACTAGTTAACTGCAGTTCAAAAGAAACGCAAATTGTAAACAGAATTTGGCCCATGGATTCCGAAAATTATAAGAGCGTGATTCGTCAGCAGGTCGTGGACTCATAATTGGATGGGATGCAATCGATGTCCTTCGTTGACTAAAAATACAGGAATACATACAATATTAGGAATACATACAACATAAAATGGTCGTAGAGAGCATCAATTTACTAAAGTTCTGATGAGAACACTTTAATGAAAACTAAATTACACGCTATTACTCGTACATAACACAACAGAGATCTTTGCTCTTAGTCCATCTTACATCAATTAATTAATATTTCGCAGTTGCAATGAATCCGGGAAGGTTGATGACCTCCGACATTGTGGGTTCCCTCGAAGCTTGTGGCCGTGGTCTTTACTGCAGGAGGCGGCGCTCTCAGGCCAGCGTCCGGCCCGGCTTGGTGAATGGCGCAAGATGGCGGCTGCGTGTTGAGCCTTTTGTTCGTGCAGCCGCGATGCCCTTCGCCCGCAGAAGTTCATTGAATTTCACGATGGGCGCGCTCGGAAATGCGGTCGTCGGTAAACGAAATTCAGTCTATTTCGCTGTCAGGACAACTCGCGCCTTATCCGTGAAGGGGCAAGGTGATTGACTGCCTTAATTACTAGTCACTTTCATTTCATTATAATCTACCCCACTAAACCTGGTCGGTGGGTTCCGACGAAATACTGGCTATCATAAGGAATAGTCGACGGCGGAGGGCGGGTTAACAATAGCGGACGATAGAGTACATGGCGGCTCGCAGACCGGCGCTATTCAGAATTCTCTCAGCGGGGGCTTCGGAACCCCGTGGCCGGAGCGAGAACTCCAAGTTAAGCCGGAGCGTGGCCGGAGCAAAGCCAGCGTGGCCGGAGCGCTCGGCGAAGAAGCCAAAATCAGGTGAGGTTGGCGTAAATTTCCTTCCGGGCTACCACACTCTCATACCTTGCTCATATTCGCAGGTGATTTGTAAATTTAAAATTAGCGTAAGAAAGAGGATATTCAGAGAAAAATAAAAGTAAAAATATAAATCAAATTAGCAATAAAGTTCTTAAATGTATTTATCTAAATCCTGCTTATTTCATGTGTAAAGCGTAAAAGCGTTCAGAGCAATTCTGACTACCTACTGCTCTCTTATGGCGAGGTGATCAACTACGTGGAGGAGTGATTTCATCGTGCGACCCATGTCACGACTTTTCCTGTTGGCATCAACCTTGACATCACTGCTCCAATGGTTCACCATACTGTGTCATGAGATATTCACCGCCATCGCCCGATAGATAAAAGTTAATTTCTGGATTTCTGAGAATGTTCAGGCCGGCTGTTGATAGCAGGGGCACGATTGCGTTTCCTTCACTCAAGCCGAATGGGGAACCCCCCCAGGCACTACTAGCCAAGATAAACTAGTGGTGTTAAAAAGCGCATACATCATTTCTATCTGCTCTACTGTATTATACTACTACATAAACTTGCAAAAGTGTTTTCAACCTGCAACAATTTATTTCCGCTCAGGGACCCGAACGCAGCTCCTCAGAGTTAACTTCCCGACCACCCATTCCACTACGCCACAAAACCGCTGTATGGCGAGAGCCTTCGTAAGTTTCTCCGTAAGTTCGAGATGTAATAATATTTGGAACCATTAGGGGTACAACGATAAAAGAAAGACTAAGTTGGTCCCATGGATAGTGTTTGTAATGTATTTAAATTTCATGTTAATAGATTCATTAGTTTACTTATAACCTGACCAAGTGGAGTGTAGGACTGCGCTTTGTTTTGCTTCGGAGAGAAAGAGCCAGAGCCTTTCGTATACTCAGTGCAACCGAAAACTGAAGCACTGATCTAGACCAATGTCCAAAGACGTGTACATGGCCCTCTTGTAATATCATCTTAGGATCAACAATAACCGTGACAGTCCATTTAAAACCACGAAAAAATGCCGACGCGTTCGATATTTATATTCATAAATACTGATAACCATATAAAGAACGGAAGTATTTTGAGTCCCTAAAAGTAATCACATAATCCAGTAATCATACACAACAAATTCTAAAAAATGAGTACATTACATTATTTGGTTTAATGAAAAAATCCAAGAATGTTTTGTTTAACTCCCAGATTCCCATAAAATATAATGTAATGGAGATGTGTTTCAAATGGTTAACAAGTGATCAAATTATTAAGTGCTTTTTGTGTGGTTAAAGTAATGTTTCTATGGAACATTTTCTGAAATACTAATTGGGCTTATTAATTAGCATTACGTACTATGTTATGCAAAAATGCTTCCTTACTTTGGAACAGAACATTAATGCACCAGACTATACCGCTCCGGTGCGAAAGCGCGACGCAACTGTCGCCGTTGTTAGTTCTCAGATGCGGCGTTTTCTCTTCAGTCCTACACTTCGCTTGGTCGTATTTTAAATCGGTTCATACAGATGCACAGAAAAACCACAATTGATTTGACGTGACAAACGTTTTAAAAATCGAATAAGAGAGTTGAAACGTTTTTAAAAGTTTCAAATTAGAAAAGCACATACTGATAAGTCCGGTTTATTTATTTGTATTGATTGGATATGTGAGTAGAAGTGCATCAAATGATATTCAGTAAAGTTTCTCGAATCCTCAGTATTTTTTTGCAACAACACATTCATCAAATTAAAATACCTGCGCGGGATTTGAACTTGATTCCTTTTTCCCCGGAGCGCTGAATCTATATAAGCCCTTAACCACCTCGGCCATCCGGATCGGACACGGGCTGTAAACTTGTATATTAAAGACAGGATTGTTTCAGTTCAAGCATTAGGGGGCCGACAAATTGCGAAAATGTGAAAAAATGTTCTTTGGATGACTTTTTTGCATTTAATGTATCACATTTTAGATTTCGACACTTCACATTGAAGATTTAAAGATACGTTTCGATGCATCGAGAATCAAAAGAACTATTTTAAGATATTTTCATTTCCTCCAACAATCCACATTCCAAATTATTCTCACATGTAAATATTAGGCACGTTTTTGCACGAGAAAGAGGAAATTCGAGGAGAGTGATGTAAAGTCTCAGAGAAGATCCTCCTATTCAGCTTACTCAAAATAAGAGTGTTCCAAAGAAAAGTAATATTTAGGATAAAATTTAAACTTCTAAAGACAATTAACGGAACTGCTTCCTCTAACCAGTCTTTACAGTTTATACAGTTTTTCTGACACATCTTGTACACATACGTTTCACACGTTCTATATTCAAAAGCTGATAATCATATGCCACTATTTCACATAGCAATAGACAGCGGCACATTACCTTCAAAACTACCGGAGAGGTAAGTGTTTAGGTGAAGTACAGGAGCAAAGCTGAAGCTTAAAGCCTCATTATCGCCCGAGGCAACTCCGGTCGGGCTCGAACTTGGTGGTCGATGCGGAGACCGGTGCAAGTTGGCGCACGGAAGCTTGCCGCCCACATGCTGAGCCGCGCAGCGGTCAATTACGTCGTCGGTTGTGGCCGGGGGGAACGAGGGGGGCGGTGGGCAGAGGCGGCACTACCACCCAGGGAGAGGTCGTAGGCACCCGCCGCCAGGCACGGGACCAGCGGTGCCGTATTAACCTTATTTGACGCCCAAGGCCGCAAACTCAAATGAGGTCTCGCCCCTTTTTCAACACAACAGTTTAAAAATTAGATTTAATTCAAGAATTAATTGGTTCTGTAAGTACTATTATTAATGTTAAGTAATAAATCATGAAATTATGAAATAAAATAAATATTGTAATTTATTGTCAGCATAGAATTTTCCAGATGTAGCCGTTCCAATTGAACGGGGCAAGTGGTGAAGATCGCAAGCAATGACGTCACCAGATATTTAAAATTTCACACGCAAGGTCAGGAGTTACACAAGTTTGCAATTGCTCATGCATAAGGCTTCCACGCAAACTCCCTTGGAAACAATTCGTACGACCCAGACTTCCATTGCCCATTATGCCTTATTGCATTTGAAACATTTAAAGCGTTCGGAAGTGATAAGCATGTTACTTTCCCGTTTCCGCTACCTTCGCAGTCGCTACCGCTCGCTGCGCACTCGCTACGCAGTAGAGAAAAAGCTATGTAATGCTGCATAGAAAACGGCGAATTTTCGGCAGAAAAGCTCTTATTACAGGACCCTGGTAATAAAAAATTGGATAAGTCTACTTGCTAAATTAAGAAAAAAATCCTCTAACTCGCGGTGTAGCCAGAATACTATGTTTTGTGGGTCCTTCATACCGAACAATCGAATGACGGCAAAACTGACAGTGCATCCGTCCGTCTCTGACACTGAACAACGCTAGTGGCTAAACCGTTCACCCCATTTTCCCCAAAATTGATTTCCGCGAATAGATCGGGCTGATGTCACGGTTTCTTGTGTTTGAAACCGATATTTTAATTTTGGGGGGTACTTTACATGAAGCCCCTGGGACATTTTCCAAATTTTCAAAAAAAAAATGGCTCCATTTAATTTGATTAAATTTTGTTTTTGGATAGTGTAAAGAACGTTTAAAAGAATAGTGTAGGTAACATGCTCGTTAAAAATCATGATCTTTCGAAAATTTCGAAAATTTCAAAGGTTAAAAATTTGTTCGGAATCTTCCTACTACTAAAATAATAAAGAAATATTTTTCTCTTAATGAAATTTGTTCCTTAAAGATAGATTTTGAAACAAGGTCATGTATAGTTTTTCTAAAATGTGAGTACTTTTCGCGTAATTTTGCGTGAAAGTACGGGTGAGAAAGTACGTGTTATTTTACCGCCAACAGTTTGTTGCTGGTTGAGTGGCGAGGAAATATTTGTCTCTTATTTTGTTGCCATCTATACAACCGATTGCGAGATATGACAGTGGTTGCTTTAGCGATAACCCTCTGCACGAATCAAGGTCACAAAGGGGGAGTCCGACTGTCGCTAGTTCGCCGATTGCCGAAACGAATAGCACGGCCATTTAACAAGGTAATAACACAAGGTAATGCGCTTTCGATGTCAACGCTTTAGGGTGTTAATAAGCTTCCCGTTATGCGCTTTTCACAAATCTTCCACGCTCAGCATCTATAAATGCTCTGTGACCTCCGCGAAAAAATCCGTCCGCGGAGGTCTCGTACTGGTTTTATTTAGCAACATGCACACCACCGAATACAATAATTCCTAGTAGCACCCATGAAAGTACAGAGCAGGCTAAAAAAATTACACCAGGCAGATCAATGTCGCGGACGAGATGACTAAGTTACCAGAGTTCGCGGGCACTATGTTCAGAGCTGCTGCTGCAAGATATAAAAATAAACATCGACGTAGCGCTCTAAGTACACAAATAACTATTGTATTCTTTGTAATTGTCTAATACTTTCAACATTCTTAGTTGTATCAAAACTGGGATTACCCTTGTATTATTAATTATTATGTTATTAATATTACTGTTGCTATTATTATAATAGTAGTTTATGCAATTAGTTTATAATGTTGACCTTTTTTGCACGAATAAGAAAATAGTCTATTACTAAACGAACGACGAAGGAGTGAGTTTAGTAATAGACTATTTTCTTATGAGTGCAAAAAAGGAACATTATAAACGAGTTGCATACGCTATTTTTTTGTATAACATCATTATAAAGTTATAAATGAAACGAAGTAAGTGTAAGTAAAGTTTTATAGTTGGCAACATGGATGTTGGTATTATGACGTCACAACTGTGACAGCGGAGAGCCGATTCACGCGCGCATTCGAATGAAAGATGGCGTCGTTACCAATGGTAGTTTTAGAAAAAGCCTCGAAGGCAGAAGAAAGTTTAATACCTAAAAAAGTCGAGTGCATTGTACTAGAAGGAATATATAAAATTTAGGAAGTGGATGGAAACAAATAATGTAAATATTATATGCGAGACAGTTGTTCTGGCATATATATCTGAGTTGGTAAGTTTGTCATACTTTTTATGATAGTGTCGTGTGTGTATGATAGTGTCCTAGTGTCGAGTTTTCATTTTCTAATTTATGTTATTTTGAAGTCTGCAGTATGTAAGGCATCATCTTTGTGGTGCAGTCATTCAAAATTGAAGACTATGCTGAAAATTAAAGATGGAATTGACATCTCTGCTTATAACAAAGTTCAGTTATATATGAAACAAGCTAATGTCGGCTATGAAGCTGAAAAATCTATGATATTTTCGAAAGATGATGTGAGAAAATTTTTAGTGGAAGCAGATGATGAGAAATATCTCTTAATGAAGGTAGAGTAATAATATTTTGTCTACTTTCTGAAACCGGTTCTACATATCTGTCTTTCTAGAAGTTCGTCATGACGTCATGTCGCGTTTAATAATGGCGATGACGTCATGTAGCGTGCGATAATACACTGGATTATGTACGATTCGGGGTATCGAAATGGGTCGTTTATAATGATGGTATACAAAAATAATCTTTTTGGGGGCGGGTATTTAAGGTCGCATCAAATACTATGTCATTAGTGACCACTATTGGATTTAAAGTTATAGTATGAGGATGAAATGACATGGTGATGATAGGGGGTGAAAGGACGAACACATACAACCATGCCCGAGGCGGGACTCGAACCCGCGACCCTTCGGTCCGAGATCACTACGGTACTACTGCTTTATCGATATCGGCCACGGGGCCGAGATCAATCTTGTTTTACTATTGTCATACTATAATCATTACTATATTCATCTTGTTTTATTATTGTACTACAATTAGAATATTGCCTAAGATTATTGTATTTGTGACTTGCCACCGGACAACAGTCCACTTACAAGGAAATAAAAATATTATTGTTGTTGTTGTTATTATTATTATTATTATTATTATTATTAAAGGTTGCATAAAATATTCCGGAGTTAGTTGCATAAATTTTTCCGATACATCACTGGAGAAGAGAGGTACCTGGTCAATGAGAAACTTTCAGAGAAGTCAGTTGACAGATTTTTAAAAAAATATTGATTGTTGGGTTGTAGCTGAGGTGAATTGAGAAGTAATTTGCTTTTAATCTCTTTGTTGAAATGATTAATGTTCGGAATGTATCACACAAATATGGGGTATTTTTATATTCTCGACTTCGTGTGTTTCCTCGTCGTCTAGGTAGTTGAATATTTTGCCTTGATCACTATTTTTTTCAAGAGGAGCATATCTATTGCTGACAGATACATTATAGTCACTGCCGCTGGATGTTTGTTCTTTGGTGGGCTGCCTGGGGGGGAGGAATGTCACCTTGGCCTCTTTTTACACTGTTACTGGTCTTAACACTGCCTTTGATGCTGGCGGGGTCGTGGCTTGCTTGGCCGTGAGGCAGGCTGCTGGCCGCGTCGGTATGACTGACCTTTCTGGAATCTTGTGTTGGGTCGGTGGCTGGGGTACCGATTCCATGTTCGGGGTTTGTTGCCTATGAGTTCTGGCTGGATCCATTGATGTGAATGAAGGAGCTGCCTGATGAATCTGCGAGGACGTGTTGATCCCCGCGTTGGTCGTTGCTGTAGGTGACTTCTATTTCGGCTGTGTTGTAGAGGAGCGCCATGGCTCCCGCTATGTTCTGACCTAGGTCAGAGCTTGGTGGTTGAAAACCGCTATTAATGTTGAAAAAATCTATAGCACGACTTTAGATCGGTTCACTGCACTTGTAAAGTTTAATTAATTGGCTGGAACACAAACGTTAAGTCACTGATACTGCACTATTTCACGTTGACACGTCCTGAGCTGTGCGGAGCATGATGTATAGTGGTCGCTGGCTCAGCTCGGAATGAGTTGACAGATATATGAAAACAAAGGACAAACAAACATGCCTCCGGCGGGACTCGAACTCGTGACCCTTCAGTCCGAGGTGCTGAGTCGGCACAAGCTCAAGCTACCTCGGGCATCCAGGTTGGCGTATTACTTCATTAATTTATTCTCATATAAATAAAAATTAAGTGGTTTGGTGCAGTGAGAAGGTATCTCCAATTTTGTTCGTTTCAGAGATATACCAAGAGGTAATTTCAGGTGTGTAAAGTGTAAGGCAGACCTCCACAGCATTTTGCACTTTCACTGACCTCAGGAGCTGCGTGCGGGCAACTCGGGTGCAAATGAGAAAATCGATGAAGGGTGGGGATGAGACCCAATCTAGGAGTGGGGACCAGCAATCAGAATGCGCAATTCGAAAGATAGCGCGTGAATTTAAAGAGCAATCGGCAAGAACACGACGGTCATATACAGTTCAAGTAATATTGTCTTTGTATTATATTGCAAATGTTTGTTCTCGGTATATGACAGGGCGAAATATCAAACTACAACGAATTATACATATTAGATTTCGACACCAAGTATTATAATTGCTCGTAGGGCTTATAATGTCATTCGCTTTGCTATGATGTAATCACAAATTTAGTGTTGTGCTAAACACAAAATTTTGATTCTGAATTGTTTTTGTTTGATAATGACAGCAATAAACTATTTTTTATTAACTATGTTTAATTGAATAAGACGGTTCTCTCAAAGCAAAAACATATTGTTCTTAAAAAATCATAATTATTTTCTGTTCTAATTTCTGACAAGAGAGTAGAGTCGTTTACGAGATCGTATAAAATATAAAGCCCTTTGCATTCTATTTAACCAATACCCATGATTATCTTATGATTGTCCGTAACATATCGTCACAAAAGTTTCCTCGTTGATCTCTTTTATTCAGTTTCACAATAGGGAAAAATAGTCACAAATGTGCTATTAAACATTACCCTTCTTGGAATTGCCACATATTCTATTTTATGTCAATCTTGATGTGAGATATTGCTCTCATGATTTTGTTCATTTTTCTATGATTTGGAGATTATAACATTCCTGGTGAACAATCAATTATTAAATTGCAATTTTGTGTTAGATAGAATTAAATAATATTTCTTTCTTATATATAAGCATATATTTTAAAGCTATTGCTTTAAAATATTGCTTAAGAGTCACAAGAGCATGTTATTTTCTTCAAAAAAATTGGAAAATGAAAATACATACAGTGGTGGATACAAAGGCGGATATACAGTAGTGCACAGAACGTAAACAGTGAATTATGACCCTGCTAACTTGAAATACTAGACATAATCCATTTAAACAAATGGGCATTTAATTTTGAAACATGGATCATTATCAGACGCCCAGGCATTCAATCTACGCGCCGCGTCGTGCTACGTCAGACTTCTCCCCTCCTGGAAAGCTTCTTACTCCCCACTACTTGCACTTTCGGCGCTGCCACGGGCAGACGACCGGCTCTCAAGTGCAGAATGCCCGCGGGAGCAGGCGTTGTGCAGGTCTGGTGTAAGGTGTTATGGTAGTTTAAGCTCTTTTGTTTGACGCGCGAAGGATGAATCTCAAAGCAGTAGATCTCGTTTGATCCAAAGGAGTCGCAACCATAATCAAACAAATAAGCAGACATTTTTATGTATAATTGTGTATTGTTAATATAAAATGTATAATATCGTATTAGCTAGTCAAAGTGATTAATTAATTAAATATTTTATGATACCTAGATAAAAAGTAAAAATATATTATGTATAATGGCTAGATCAAATGGTTAATTCAGCATAATTAATTACTTTGACCAAACTCCGTATGTATTATGCATAACTATATATATTATTTAATAACAGTCGGATTAATTACTATGGCTTAACATGTACATATGTAATCTGATGAACAATTCAGAATGTACGGAGGAAAACTGAACATTTATGAATATTTTAAATTTCATGTATTCACGGAAACGTGTTTTTAGGACGCTGACGTTTTAGCATCAACTAGATGTAGCAATTTTATAACTGTCAACTTTATAAGCTACCAACTTGTTTAAAGTTGCTCTTTTGGTAAGTGCTTAATGAAACCTATGTTATATATGTTGAACAAGTTGCGTTGAAATTCTATTTTTTTTGTGTTTTGAAAGAAAGACAATATTTTTCCAAAAATGTTAGTATTTTTCAGATCACTCCATTGCGTACTTTAGTGGCCTGCACTGTCCCTTTTCATCTATAGACATACGAGCTCAAAAAATGGTCACTCCATGCTAATTTTCTCATGAAGAAAGATTTCATGGCAGGTTCTTATAGAGTACCCTCATTTCCACTCTCTCTCTCTCCCTCTCTCCTCTCATCCATCTCATCCATTATCATCTCTAACATCTTACAATTTTACCTACCATTCTCCATCACATTCATCATCGTTTCTCATCGTTATCACCCTACTAGGATAGTTGAACAATTCAAGATGAGCAAGGAAGTTAAAAATTGGTTATTTCATCTTCTCATCTCCTTCATCCCTTACAGAAAACGAATGTTCAACTTTCAAGTAAAGATTATGATATGAACCCACTGCAGTACCATGTTTAAACTTGCACTATCTGTTTGGAAACATACACGGATTATTTTAGAATTTTTTCAATTTTTTTGAAGATGATCATTTTGAAAAAACTCAAAATCAAAATTTCAAATTCAAATTTGAAATACTTTTTTATTCCAACTCCTATTTAGTTGTATATCATATAAAAGGCCATAAAGAAAGCTCAAAAATGACACCGGTTTCAGCTCTCTATCTTAATTTGGAGAGGATATACATTAATTTAAAAAGTTTCGGGAACCCAAATTCGTACAATTTTACATTGCTGTATTTCACAACGGGTGGAATATTTTACTCAAACTTTGCACTTTTCTTATTCTTCATTCATACTACCTATATGTCAAATTTCATCTGAATGTAAAATGGTGAGGTGAAATTTTGATTAAAAAATGTGTTGATTCAATATGGACTGACCCACTCGAAATTACCATCCTACTCACCGTTTTGTCTCGTTAAATTTTCATTTGGTATATAAAAGTATTGAATCGTAGAATTATACAATTTTATTAATTTAACAAATGTATACAGATTTGGAGAATTGTTGTGTCGATCTGTAGAGATCGTTGTTCCAGTGTTGATTGAATTGTCGAGTTACAATAAAAAGTTTTACATTAAATTTTATTTAATACATAAATGTTTTTTAATTTGTTGTTATGCATATAGAAAAAATAAATCCAACACGACCACACTTTTTTCGAACCTTTTAAAATTGTGTGCATGACAATAACAAATTGAAATCTTCGAGAAGATGCAAGGTGTGATAAATTCAGTGTTTCGGAGGCGCGCTGGTTTAATCTCGTAGTTATGTGCAAAGGTATATTATCCCCATATTAAATGGTATTTGAAAGAAAAATTTGCCCGGTATTATTTCTATATTTTTATCATTGTTTCTATATTTGTAACATATATTTTAACAAATATTGTATCAGGACTAAGTGATCCTATTTGAGAGCAGTACGTTAGTGAGAATCTTACCACAGAATATACGATGACCTTATGTATGTTTTGAATAATTCCACTAATGGAATTACTATGATGTGCATGGTCTTTACAACGTGAATAATCTATCTGGGTATTACCACTTTGATTCCCTTATGCCGTTTTCTCCCGTTTGATTTGCTTATGATACGTCACTGAATTAATTTTCCAATTGAAAAATTCGGGAAATGAAAAATAAGAATTGTTGAATTCCCACAAACACAACTTTATATAATGATTTTGATGATATTTTATTACACATTAGTGGCAAATTGCAAATAAAACCATGCTCAAATTCATAACTTCATTTATCTATATTTACATCAAGGTTTGTTACGTGATGTAAATAGTACATAAAGTAAGTATTATAATATGAAGCAATCAGCGGAATAAATTTTCAAGTTTACTTTCATTGTATTACGTTACTAGTAAATTATTTTAGTGATTAATCAGCAAATTATTCTTCGGTCATTAAAAATAATGGGGTAAAAATAGCACAGGAAATGTCAGATACCAATTTCTATAACTGTTGCCAATATTCATTTCGTGTTTAACTAATATAAATTCACACAACAGAAAGTAATTTGCATTTTAATAAAACATTATATCTAACATTCTATAAAAATATTTTACGTCGAGACTGGCATGTAAGTTACTAAAGTCGGATTTGAAATTCTATCGTGTTTCAACACATCGATAGAATAGAAATTTTATTTGGTTTGTTAATTGGAACATTTTAAATTGTATTGTGTAAAATTGTATGAAAGACATTGAAGATACTTTCTTAAATACAGTTTGTGCATAATTAATGTTAGGACATATTAAAAGACGATATTAGATACTGAAAGAAGAGGAGAATATAAGTAGTACATGCATTCCAATATTCTTGTATTTAATGGATATCAGTTGAAACAGCCCGGCGTTTATTTATCACAATCAGCTCTTGATAGGAAAATGAAAAGAATGAATTCCACCTATGTGTAAAATAGAAATGATTTTTATTTACATTATCGCCACACGTGCTATCATTTCCTCTGTCACCAGACGGAATTTATTTTTCCAGTTGACCTACTTTATTTTAATTTATTGGAATAATAGAACACATAGAGCAATACTGCAGTTCTTTTACATATGTATTTTTTCGGGCTTTCATTAAACTTATACACAAACTTAATACTAAATCTACTTCCATATGCATAAGGAAGTTCAAAAAGCTCGTATTCTTAGTATAGACCCATTATTGAGTGCATTTCAGTGAAACACCAATTCAAACTGCCAACGTTTTGGCTTTTATTAACCCTTTATAAGGGTATATTTTGAATCTCTCGGACCCTATTCACAATTCTCGCATCTCATCCTCCCTACATTTTTATTCTTACACTTCTTGGCTTTCATTAACCATGCATTCTTTCCACCGCGCCACATTACCACGCCACCTTGGAACTGCTCCTTCTTACGTAATCTCTACCTCGGACTTGAAATAAAAAAATGCGTGTATCACGAACCTGTTTTCATTCATGGCCGGGAAGGTGTTATTTGAGCAAGGTTTAAATTAAGATTGGTGTTCGATTTGGTTGAAGCATGAATAGAATTTGTTAGAGATCTTGGTAATGAATGGTATTATGTATGAATTTTAACTCCTTGTGTAACTGTAAATTCGATATAGACCACGAGCCTCTTTTTGCTCTGAGGTACTCATTTTGAATGGTTGGAATTTTAAGTTAGATCTCGAAGAATTTTATCTAGATAGAACACGAATAAATGATAATCGGTGTCGTAGTTACACATACACATTGATATGTTTGTAAAGAGCTATTGCATTGTTCAGAGATATTTATCTTCTGAAGTTAATTAGCGGTTTTAGAAGGAGGATGTTCCTTTTAACGTTGTGTGTTTTTGCATTTGTATGGTCTTTCGATTGTAAATTGGAATCAAGATTTAGTCCAAGTATTTGATGTTTTGATGGGATCCTAGTAATTAATGCATTATTAATTTGGAGAGGGAGGGGTTAAAATTTATCTAAGAGAAAAGATTTTTCTACTTAATTTTGAAGTATTCAGCCTGGGTTTCCATTTTATAGACCGTGCATTTAGTTTATCTAGATGAATTTATATCTTGTTTCTTTTTACAGTGCTTGAATGATCGGAACCTTTAAAATTTGTTTTGCAGCAATGAGCCGATGTTGGTATTGGCCGCTACTATTAGGGTGCCAACTATGTATAAATTACAGAGTGTGGGTGATAACGTAGATCCATAAGAGAGACCTGTCTGTATATTCTTGCGGTTGATATGTGTCAACAGAAGTTTTGTCTTTTAAGTGGTTGGATCTTGTATTGACTAGGATGCGTATTGTTTCTAAATTGTTGGTTTTAAAATGAGGCCGTTGTGTCAGACTCTGTCAAAGGCCTGAGCTAGATCCAGGCAAGTGAAAATAGTATGCTGCTTTTCCTGAAAAACGTGTAAGGCGATTTCATTGACCCTTAGTAATTGATGAGAGATTGAGATGATCTTGATAAATCTAAACTAATAATGAGGAATGGCTTTAGTTTTACTTGTGTACTTTTTCGTCTTTTAAGGATAAGGTTTTCTAATAATTTGGCTAATGTGGTGAGCAGACAGCTTGGCCTGTAACGTACAGGGTTGTTATAGTTTTTTTGGTTCAGGTATCGGAATAATATTATAGAACTTTCAGATCAAAGGGTAGTAGACTAACATGAAATTTGAGTTGCATACTATATTGTTTGAATGCTGTAATGTTTGATGGAAGATTTTTGAGATTTGATGCCGTTTCAAGGGTATTTTTATAGGACAACAATCTGAAAAGGGATTTGCTTTCTTCACAGGGGAAAATTTAATTCTGTTTAAAATTAACCGATAATTACTCGGAGCCTAATTGCACCAAAGAAATGGATCATATTGCACAGAGTAGAGCATTCTACGGACGGCACTTTGGCTAATATGCTTCGAGATGTTTGCGAAAAACTAAAGTTTGCGCACAGAAATTCTGCTTTACAGGCTAGAAATGATGGTGGTGCATTTTTAAAACTGTACACAGAGACATTTGATATGAAGATCACTGGTGAAAAAGACATCAAGATTGGACTGAGACTATATTTGGTAAAAAGAAACAAGTACAACAGTTTTCTTTGCACAGATGTCTCAGAATAAATATTAGAATATCTAGAGATGAAGGGTTTTCGAAGATAATAATTTATTACCAGTGAAGAAATGGAAGAAACTTTCACGTGACGGTTGAACGCGTGACACTTGCCCCTAGTGGGTATGCAAACCCATCACGCAGTGGTGTTTGGCGGGTTCCAGTAATTGCATTAACTGCGTTAGACCCACAAAACAAATGACCCACCAAACACCAATGCATGATTTGATTACCTTACAGGGGCAAGTGTCACATGTGTAATTCGTTACACGAAATTATTAACCACGTGTTTATTGTCGAAAAGCGTTTATCTTCGGCTTCCCTATATGATTTAGACGTTTATAACATTTATTCTGAGTCATTATGAACAATGTATTTTAAAAAGAACTTTTGCCACATTGCAACCAAAAATATTATTCTAAAAACATCAAATTTTCTTCCTTCAAACCTTCGTTTTCATGTTGACTTGCGACGTGGACCGATTCCCTTAGTGCTACTGGCCAAAGCTTTTCGAAACATTTGGTAATTCATTGTTAGTTTCATTCATTAGTAATTTCATTGCTGATTCTTCGCTGTTGCAAGCAATGCGCTTCGAATGCTCGTGGGCTGGGAATTTTTAAGCGGAGGTTTAAAGCAGATGTCCACTTTGAAAGCAACTGCCGCCCACTGCGTGGAGGCGCGGGTGCGGTCGCCGCGGCCGGCACCGCCAGGTGCGCAGCTCTACTCCGTCCCCACCCGCGCCCCCGCCCTCGCCCTGCCCCACCCCCGCCCTGGCCCCGGCTCGATGTGCACCGCCGTACCGTCCCCCGTCCCCGCGGCCGTCCCCGGCCGCCTCCCGGGCGCGTTCTGGCGCTCGGGTGCCGCAGCGCCGCCCCACCCCCCAACCGCCCCGCCCACCCCCTTCTCCAACCCCAACTCCGGCCCTCCCGCAGCCCCCATTCGATACGGCCCGGCCGCAGCCGCAGCCGTTGCGCTGCCGCTGCCGCCCCGGGCGCACGCCCCTGGATAGAAACCGGAGCCTGGCGCCGGCCGCAACCTAAGCAATATCGTGCGGTCGCCGCGCCGGTCTCACTTGCGGGAGATTGCGCTGGCTCCGGCCCCGGCATCTCGCGTAGCCGCGGCCTCCCGGCGGGCGATGGGCTCAGGCCGCCCGCCGCAATGGACAGCGGTCAGCCGACGCGGACGCCGCTTCGGCCCTCCCACGTCGGCGCTAATTCCGCATCGCTACCGTCATTCATTTTCACTTTCTCGCTACCGCTTACGCAGTAGAATGGAAGTTATGTAATGCTGCGCAAAAAAACGGCGAATTTTTGACAGAAAAGCTCTTATTACAGGGCCCTGGTAACGAAAACGTGGATAATCCAATTGCTAAATTTAAAAAAAATGTCCTCTATCACGTGGTATAGCCAGAATCCATGTTTTGAGGATCCTTGATACCGTAAAACAGAATGACGGCAAAACGTCTGCCTGTCCGTCCGTCCGTCCGTATATCCCTCGGTCTTAGCGGCTAGCGGCTAAAGCGTTCAGCCGAGTTTTTCTAAAATTGATATTCCACAATCGATCTAGCTGATGTCACGACCCGTTGAATTTGAAACTGATATTTTAATTTGGGGGGTATTTTACCTTTGCCCCTGGGACATTTTCAAAATTTTCAAACAAATGGATTCATTGTTTTTATTAACTTTTGTTGTTGGATAGTGTGAAGGACGTTTAAGAGAATGGTGCAGGTCTCATGGTCCTTCAAAACTAATTTTTCGAAATTGTGGAAATTCAAAAATATTTCGGTCTCTTCCTACATCTACAATTATGAAGATAAAAATTTTTCTCTGAATGAAATCTATTACTCAAAGATAGATTTTGAAATATGGCCACGTAAACTTTTTACGAAAATTTGAGTACTTTTCGCGTAATTTTACGTGAAAATACGGGCGAGAAAGTACGTGCTGTTTTAGCACAATTAGTTGACATCATGTTCACCAGATCTTTTCAAATCTCTAATCTGTATGTAAACGGAGAGACTATATTCTAGAATGTCACCTCCGATTTACCATCCTATACGGATTTGTTTTAGAGTAAAAACGACGCAAATAGTGAAGAGATGATCGATTCGCTTCCAGCTCTTCAAAGATTACTGGCTTGTTTTTAGTGTGGCCGTGCTTTTGATCCTTCACCATCTGTGATCTCCCATCCAGTAATCTCGCAAAAATTCTGAATGATTACGTAGGTGAGAGTAAATATTTGCATCAATTTAGTCATTTATGTGCAGACCCAAATAGGGAGCGGCGAGAATGCAATGTGAAAGCAAATTAATGAAAGGCGACGGCGAACTGTTTAGTCGTTTACCGGGCGAGCGGGATAAAGTAAAAAAGCACTTTTTCCTTTACAAGTCACTCCATATACCTGGATGGGTAAAGTCGTTAAGGACATTAATGCTTTGGGCTTTTAAATTAATACCGACAACCACACAGTGTTAAGGAATACACTGTGCTGCAGATGTTATCCAATAGAGAAGACAATTTGATGGCAGTGCGATGTTAAAGTTTTTAAAAAGGGAATAACTTAAATATATACAATTATTTTTAATTTGTTAAGTTTTACACAACGTTGAATGAATCAGTTCTGTTGTAATTGTAATTAAATAGTATTTTATACAACCGATCTTGTTTAACAAATTAGTCCCTCCCTCAGTAACATATTTTACGAAGTTTGCCAATGAAATTGTTGTACTCACATGCAAAATTATGAAGAAAAGGTAATTTGTAGCTTTCTCTTTCTATATCCAACATTAACTTTTCGGCATGAAACAATTAAAATCAAATTACCTTTATTTCACATTTTTTCTTCACATTTCCTGGAACAACTAAAACCATGAAAGAGAGAGTAGAGAGGAAGAGAGTAGTACATCTAAAACCATGAAATGTAAAGTAAAAATGATAATCATGTGAGATGTATTTTGAAAGAAAATTAAAGATCCACAAAAATATTTATCTTATTAGGGGAAGTCATATTGCATTTATGACTTATGCAATAAGTCATAAATAGATTATATAAATATATATAAATATATATAATATATATTATTCATAACAATAAATGAATAATAATGATACTTCATTAATATAATCTTATTTTTGGATTTGTTCAGTTTTTATGCTCAGGATAATCTTTCACAATCTTTACATTTTTTATTACGCCTCTAAAGATAAAACTCTATTAAATGACCCCTCTCTGTATCTTTCTGAGGTTTACTCTGGCCTCCACGCAAATTTCGATATGTTTCAATTTCCTTGGCTCAATGTTTCTTGCCGCTATCACCGTTCCACTGGAAACCACAAATAGTGTTATAATTATCTCTAACTTCCTTCTGTGGAAAAATTAGCGCTTAGGTGTAACTGTACATGTATATACCATATGCGCGAATTTTTTCATAAAGAGAAGATCACGAAATGTTTAACCCCACTGTAGTTGATTAACACCAGATAATTTATTGCTCTTTACTTTACAACTTTACTACCAAGTAATGTACAGTAGGTATAACGTCGTTATTATATTTTGTTTTGTTTATTGAATTTATGTGCGCGTATTAATATTAACAGGTTGTTTTTATTCCAATACCTTGATAATGAAATTATGTACATCTATATGTCAGCACACTTGAATACTTTTATTTTTAGCCATCAATAACTAAATTCCATAATTATGAACATTCTTTCATTCAAAGAAGGCTGTGAATATTTCTACAATATACTAGTCTGTTGCAATATTTGTGAAGTCTGTTGTTTAAAATATTTAGTTTATTGCAGTGTTATACGAAAGTATTTCTTGTTTTATTCATGAGCAGTCAGCGTGCTACTTTTTGGTAAACCATTTTGTGTAATTTTGGTTTAGCAGCATTGTCGCTGGTGCAGTCACTGGTGTCTGCATGTTTGCCATTTTTTACCAAATATTATCTTATTATGCCATTATTAAGGGATTTGTTCAGCAGCATCTTTGCTGCTAATTCAATCAGTATTAATAGTTGAAATTTATTGCGCTTTCATGCAACTACTATCATTATTACTACCGTTATAGTCAGTTTTATAAAATTAAAAATATTAGTTAACATGAAAATTATGAACATAGAATAATCAACACAATAAGTTAATTACTAGGGGGCGGATGTTGATGATCTAAAACATCGCCAAAAATTAACAATAAAATGCTCTTAAAATGTGTTTAAAATTCTCTAAAATGACGTAAATAATGTGATGAAAACCAGTTCGAATGAATAATTCAAACCGTTGGATGTGTTACTGATGTAATTGAGGCTACTTCCATTCGTTCAACTGAACTCAAGTTTCAAACACTCGGTTTAGACAGTGCTTATAAGGAAATCTGTTTTTAGTTATCGCAAAGTCGGCTGAACCGACAATGGCGCTGATGGGCGTCACATACAACGGCTGGCATTACAATTTCTAAGCAAAGAGATCGAATAGACTACTCAGAAATTCTGTGGAGAACATTTGTTGCACTTAGTAAATATTATTTGAAACAAGTACCATTGAAATTATATTAAAATCTAAGAAATCTACATACATTAAAATTACATCTAAATGCATAAAAATGATGGGAAAAGGTACAAAATTAATTATTTGTCGAAATCGACGAAAAGTGCAAAAAGAAATGACGTATAAAAGTGGGTCATATCCTTTTGTCATTCAAAAATTAACTTCTATATTAAACGCAATTATTCAAAAGCTAAAAGAAAAAATGACATTTCATTATATTTCGTTCCCTATTAATTACATATTATTTGGGAATAGGTATATTAAGTTATTAGAATTAAGATGAAAGGAAATAATTCATGTTTTCAATATGTAGTGACAACGGTGTATTTGGTTAAGTGTTGTTCCTCCATGACCCACTTTCCGCTCGGAGCCTGTTGCCGCACGCCGCGCCGGCCGGGTGGTTTGGCAGAGGGCGCGGCCCCTCGCCGCACCGGCCAGCCCAGGCACTCAGGTAGGTTGCTCTCGTTTAGTTTCGCCTACGTGCGTCGAACAGGCGCTGTCACTGGCCCATCGATCACTCTTCAGTGTGCTTCTGCTACAAGGCGCATCTCGCAAAATGTCAAACGGCCGCTGCCCTGGAAACAGTCGCCCTCGGCAGTTTGTCAGCGCATGTCGTGACAGAAGCAAAAGAGTTCTGTCACTACGCGGAATCTCACCGAAGATTAAGCTTAGAAGCTTTGCCTCTTTAAAATATTTTTGTCATTAGGTCAAGATGGTGACAAACACAAACTGTTAAAAACTTTGAAAATAATAAATTGTGTATATAGCAAGAAAATTAGAAGAATACAATATAGAAAGAATAAGGGACTACAAAATGTATTATTTGAAGTCCATTCTTAGATATCTATTTTCCAGTATCGTTGATAAAATACGATAGGAACGATACAGAAAATTATTTGTCCAGTACTATTTTATTGAAAATATTAAAAACGGTATATGATGGTTCTTTCGATTGACATTTCCGGGCACGTCAACTGCTATAGCCATGTGGCCATAGGTCAGCCATATGGCCATTACTGTAGTGAATGTTATATCGCGGGAGTGGCGGTGTCCTCTTTTGTTGGATGTAGAGATCCGGCGCCAACCTACACGTCAGTTTGTGGGGTATTTCGCCCTATAGATACCTCTCCCCAGCGGGCACCGCGCCAGCCCGGACAAGCTGCAAGTTCCTGACTGGCCTCCCGACGTCCCGACTTCGGGGCTCGAACCGTAGGACCCAGAGGCGTATCTAGGTATTCAGGCGCCCATGGCAAGTATAGAATTTGCGCCCCTGTCAGGATACTTCAAACTAGGGTTGTTGATAATTGTTTTAACGAGTACACACTAGTGTAAATAAGATTATGATTATTTTCAAAAAGTTTCATAAACAATTTCTCTCGAAAAATATGACTGTTTTTAATTTTAGGAGTTGAGAGAACAGAGAATGAGTTTTGTTTGCTTCAGCGGTGGTAAGTGGGTCATATTGATATGAAGATAGGGAACACCCTGTTTTGTGAGGTGAATATGAACGGTAATAAACAATTAAAATTCATTTGAATATGCGAAAGTGGGCGCGCCATCACCCGTTTGTGTGTGAAGATGAGCGGTAAAAAATGGTTTTGCGGTAATAAATTAGTAATAAAATTGTCAAAAATTCTGTTACGGATTTGGTTTGATTCTGCTGTGGTGGGCGGGCCAGCTTGATGAACCAATTTTATTCACTTTCAGAATTAGCAGTATAGTTTATAATCAATACTTTCTCCAAAATTTCTACTCTAAGGCTGTCTTTTATGTGTTAAAATCATTTTGAAAGCTGAAAATGAACTTTCAACTGACAGATTTATAAGAGCAAACAAATTTAAGCACTTTTCTCATGCCCACTTCTGGAACTTCTTCACTCCCCTTCTCCTTCAAACAACAAACGTTGTACTATACGACCCATTTAACCACTGAACTGTGTTTTGTAAGCTCCTCCTCTCCAACAGTAGGTTTTTGCCTGACCTGTGGCATTCCTCGCCCGGATTACGAAGACGACGCGCCGCAGGGATTACTGGTCGGAGACGAGCCTGAAACATCCCTTTTATGTTGCCTTGCAGAGCTCATGTTCGGTGTGTTGGATGAGAGATTTTGGTGCGTTGTCAATTGCGTATTCGATCAGATAATACTACACTTTGGGAAATTCGTGAAAGTATTTGCTTTTCCGTTAAACATATTTAAAAATATTGGCAATTAAAATATGATCAAGAGAGCCGTATTTTACCAGGATTGGGGGCCCTTAGACCTAGGTTAATTTGGGGACCTCTATTCTTACTTTCACCCTATTTCGATGCTGAAATATAAAAGTCCTATCAATTCACATTCTATTTTATACTTGTTTAATATTTTGATAGTATATCTTAGTGTTTCAATTTAAGATTATTCAAACAAAAATTTAAACATTTATGTAAGAATAACATTAAATTATAATTAAATTAAAAATTACTACAAATTAATACTTAAATTTTTTATTGAATTGCACAATATAAAATTAAAAAAAGATCAACCAGCAACATTTCATATATCATCCAACGATGCGTGACACATCACTCTGTTTTACCAGTTTTTTTGCGTACAGTTTAATCATACATCACATTTTATGTTGTTTTATTTTTTGAAACCTAAGTGTTAAATATTTTTAAGAACTATCTGGGGCCGTTGAACATTGGGGCCTTGGGCCCGGATCCTTCGGGCTCGTGCGTTAACACGGCACTTTGGTGGCCATTCTTGAAAATTACTTGGTGTATATTAGATTAACATCAACTGCCCTTTTAGAAAATTTTAGTCACAATAAGATGCTTTCAGTAGATCTATTTTTTCATGATTCGTAAACATCTGCAATTAATTTTCACAACATCCTAAAGGAACTAAATAGGCTTTTGTACTAAATCCGAGGTATAATTATCAGTAATGTTTTGGAGAACTTCAATGATTTTGTCGAAGATGTTTCACAGCTTCTACTAGTGCTGACGTCTGTCGCTGATAAAAATTCGACATAAGAACCACAGGCATGGCATTTTACTTTCACGTATACGTACGTTAATTCGGTACTGAAAAAGTTATGTAATGCTGTGCGCAAAAACGGCAGATTTTCGGCAGAAAAAATTAATTACCGTGCCCTGATAATGAAAAAGTGGATAAATCCAGTTGCTAAATTAAGAAAAAAATTCCCTAACACGTGATGCAGCCTGAATCCCTGTTTTGTGGGTCCTTGATACCGGAAAACCAATTGAAAGCGAAACGTTTGTCTGTCCGTCTGTGAACAACACGCGACTAAACCGTTCAGGCGATTTTCCCTTTGAATTTGAAACCGATATTTTAATTTTGAGAGGATAGTTTACATGAAGCCAACATTCAGATTTCAAAATTTTAAAAAAAATGGCGCCAACAATTGACTAAATTTTGTTGTTGGATAGTCTGAAGGTTATGTAAGAAAATGGCGCAGGTCTAATTTTGGTTGAAAACTTTTTTTTGAGAAAATTGAAAAAAAAATTAAAAAATCGGCGTTTTCCGACAACTACAATTATGAAGATACATTTTTCTTAATAAATGTGTTCATAAAAACCATCTTTAAATAATGTCATGTTCAATTTTTCAGAAACATGAGTATTTTTGCGAAATTTTGTGTCAAACATAGGCAATTTTATTTTCCAATTTTTTAAAGAAAATTGTCATTAGGACGAGGCTTTACTGTTCTTTAATATTCTTAAAATAATATTTTTGTTCTATTATTGCGAAACCGGCAAGTTAAGAAAATGTCAAAAATATATACTTCGGGCGGCGATAGATGGCAGCTGGCAAGAGTAGGTGGTAAGTCCAAATAACTAGCCGAGATTAAAGGAAATAGAAAACAAACGGGAAAGTCTGTGCTATTCGGTAGCACTACTAGTTTCTACTGTTCCCTGCTAGTTGTAGATACTGAAAAGAACCCACGTTCAAGAGGTCCGAAAAATGGGGTCATTAATACTTGTAGTTTTGCTGCGTGTACGCCAATCAAGTTAGTAGAGTGATTATCACAGTTGATGAACATGGCTAGATTGTTTAAAACGTTTATTTTATTTTATCTTTTGTGTAAAGTTTAATTTCTTTATTGGAAAATAATTCAACTTTTTTCCGAGAATGACGAAAGCTAAATAGCGCCCCTTGAGAGTGGCGCCCATGGCACGTACCATGTCTGCCATACTCAGATACGCCTCTCGTAGGACCTCTCGGTCAGAGGTACTGCGTTGACATCAGTGGATGCCCTAAGCCACCTTAGCCGGAAACACAGGAAGTTCTCTTAAGTTACCTGCATTATGGTGTCCAACACGCACAATTTTATTATCAACAAATCAAGGGACTCCGAACAAAAAAATTCTATTTCAGTTTACTTTTTTTAAATAAAACTCAATTGTTCAATGCTAATTATCTCATTTTGAATAATTATTTTTTAATTGCATGTTATGAACAAATATTCAAATAACACGCATACATTTTTGTGATTATTATTTTTTTAAATATTTGTTTATTTAAGTCACTGACTTTTTGACAGATTTAGCGAAAGCGTATTGTGATCTTGAATCTGAAAAAGAAAAAAAACAGAATTGCACAAAAACCCTATTGCATTAGTTTAATGTCAAACAAAATTTATAAGTAAATATTTAATTATTATTTATTATTTTATTTTATATATGCATGATTTTATTATTTTTATTTTTATTATATATTATTTACTATTTTGTAGATGTATTTTACTAAAATATTTTAATACTAACGTCTAATAATAATTTTAATACTGTAATTTTTATTGTACTTGTAATTCAACCAAGATTTTGTAATTTCAGTGATTTAATTATTTCAAAAATTTCTTATTTCAATAATTTAGTAATCAGCAAAATCAGTAATATTAATTTTTACTTTTCATATTTTGTTTAATTGTAATTTAAGTAATTATTTAGTTAACCTAAATATGGAACAATATGTGTAAAATTATTGTAACATAAACCAACCAAGGTGAACATGCAAACCTTTCCTGGGGAGCGAAGAGACCCTTGCCCTGAATTAGGATTGTAATTGGATAATAATAATAATAATAATAATAATAATAATAATAATAATAATAAGCAAGTAGAATCCATTGATCATATTGTCTCAGCTTGTCCAATCCTAGCAAAGACCCAATACCTTAAAAGACATGACAGGGTGTGTAGCTACCTCCACTGGCAGATCTGTACCGCCCTCGAAATTCCAAACACATGCCCCAAGTGGTACGAACACTCACCAAAACCAATGACGTCTGTTGGATTGTGTACGATATTGTACGACCAACAAATTCAAACTGATCGGACGATAGCGGCAAACAAACCGGATATAGTGATCCGGGATTTGGCGAAAAAATCGTGTTTACTTATTGACGTTGCTGTACCTTGCGATCAGAACGTCGGGACCAAGGAGGCAGAGAAACGTCTTAAATACAAGAGTTTGAAAATCGAGATCAGCCGAATGTGGGGCGTAAAAGCACAGGTCGTCCCGATAGTTATCGGAGCTCTGGGATTCGTTCCGCAAAATTTGAGTAAGAACTTGTCTAAACTCCCTGGTAATTCAAAAGACTGGGAAGTGCAAGAAATTGCTTTATTTGGAACAGCCCACATTTTGCGCAAAGTATTGTAGAGGCACTGACAGTCACCGGATCTGCTCCTGAGGTAGCTGGTTGCAACCTGGAGTAGATTTTATATTCAGCCGACTCATAACATCTTTAGTCGTGATGTAATGGAATAATAATAATAATAATAACATATAGTTTTTACTATTATATATTCACTTATTTTTGGTTGAATTTTATCCGACATACTAAGAGATTTCGGGGCTTTCTGAAATTCTGACTACCTTTCCCTAATTTTGATAAACGAGAATGAATCTCAAGCTTTATTCAAACGTATTATCTTCATTGTTCGAAAGTTTAGTCTAGTAGAGAGGGAAAACAAGGGAGGGAAGAATTTTTCAGGAATATCTCTCATAGGAGGAAACATTTTAATTGAAAATTGATACCGTTACTGTATACTTGAAATTCTTCTACCTTTAATAACTTTCATAATTTTGCTTAGTTTTCCTTTTTTCTATTCTGTAAAAAAAAAAAATGTGAAGAAAGAATGGAACTCAATCCCGAGGCTACATTTTTGGCCTAAATAAAAACGAAAGAAAAATCTGCCGCAACTCTTAATTGGAAATATTGGTCTTTTCTCCGAAACGCACCACCATCGGATCCGGATAATAATTAGACGAGCGACCTTTCACGAACCCAGGGTGGTGGTAGCCTTTAATGCGGTAGGTGTGGTTGGGATGCCAGGTCGAAGCCACGCCCCGGGCGTTCTCCAGTAACCTTTGCTCCACCCTTAGAGGAGGGTATCAGAATTTTAGAAAAATACCTTCCCTCATGACAAACAAATAATAATAACATGAAAAATTCCAAGATAATTATTTATATCGTCATATATACAAGAGAATTTTATAAGTAACTATTGTCAGAGTCTGGTAAGCCAGTTAAGCGAAGAAATGGAGCTTCTTTCACTTCAGTGCTTTGGATTCTAGTTCAGACATGCTCAAAAACAAAGATCGTAGATTGAAATTGCATCATTAGAGATAAAAAATGTTATCTTCCGAATTTTCTACTATTAAACACTCGCTTCTCTCTATTCATAGTACAGAACTGTTCCGAGCATATTCATTAACCAGAATGAACAAATGATGACTTAAAAAACAAAAATACCAGCTCCTTGTGTAAGAAACATAATTTACAAATTTCCATTTCAGTAAGTTCGAATATTTTTCTTATCACTATGGCAGTAACAGACCAAATAAAATGAAAGTAGTGGTTCTACAACAGCACTAGTTTATCGAATTATGTGTAACAGTTACGTAAGATTATAAAAGTAGGTTAACCCCGAAAACGTCAACTGTGAAAAATATGCCTTACCTGAATTCGGAGCCAGATACACAAGTTTCGCGAGGATCTGAAATATCCACAAAAACACACGTATATTTGTTTTTATTTATTTATTTATTTGTCAAAAAACAGTAAAAACTATATATGACGTGTGGGGAAAGAGATTTATCTGCGCACATCATTACATTTCAAACATCATTATTCCGAAGCTCAAAAAGATAGTTGATTTAATGCAATTATACAACTTTCTGAGGCTTTAACATAAGAAATGATGTTGACTATGACAAATTATTAAGAGAATATTGTTCTTTTCATGTATAAAATGAAAGAAAATCTTTGGGTCTGTTTTATAGCTTTACGTATTTTTTAGTGTTACAATTTCACTTAAAAGTAAGCAAAAGCTACTCATATTGACAGCAAAATGGTTCACGATTTTTCTTAAATATCAATTTTTAAAGAACGTATTTCATTAATAATATTTATGCAAATCTTCAATAATGTAGCTAACGTCGAACAAATTTTTAACTTTTGCAATTTTCGAACATCAGACGCTTTAATGAAAATACCTGGACTCGGTGTTCGGCTAATGAAGATTAAAGTATCAACGCTGTACCGCTGTAATTTGGACCGATTATATCAAATGATTATTTATGCATGAAAAAGTTCCTAATTTTATTTGAGGGTGATCTCTTTCAATACACATACATTATAATTACAGTATATGTCAATACACGTTTTATCTATATTGTCTTTCTATGAAAAATATCTTTAAAGAAATTTTTAAAAACATGAAGTTTTTGGTGGTACGTTGAAATAATGTTTAAATGCTATGAAAATTTGTACCTCTCATAATTTGCAAATTTTAAATGTATTGATAGGCGGAGAGAAAGATATGTTGCAAATATATTGAAACTGAGACTGCACAAAATACACATCAGTCATACTTGTTTCCGCAGCACGTCTCTCGTCACCTAGCAAGTAGCAATAGCAAGTAGTGTCACTGAAGGATACGATCAGTAGTAGTACAGGCTCTCCATGTCCTTAGTGAAGGCGCTAACAAAACTGGCTGTAACGTGTTTGTCAAATGATGTGAAATATTTAGATTCTGTTTAAAATATGTGTACAAAAATATAAGAGCAAAAATAAAGATTACAAGTTATTGTAATTTCTAACGTAATTTAATTTATTTTCCTAATCGTATCTCACATGTGACTAGAATTCTAGCAATAGGCTGCTGCTCGTGGTTTCTCCGATCAACACCAGGCGAATTCCGGAGCAGTACCCTAACAAACGGGACACGAACCGCGCGCGATCCTTCCTCTTTTATGTCCTATCCTCACTTCTTACAGACACACACACACACTAGCATGCACTACACTACCACTCATGCCGGAAAACCGGCCGGGAGCTTAGAATTTGTCCCGCCAGGAGCGATGCTCCGCTGGTGGGAGATACCAGGTTGGGTAAAATCCCGCTAGCCGACAGTAGGTCGGCGCCGGATCTCGCCATCCAGCGGTGGAAGACCATCGTCACCTCTCGATAACACATGCACTATACGTACGGGACTAACGGTCTTACTCGTTGACGCGCCCGGAATCACAAACAATCAATGAATCCATTGCGACGGACGCGTGAGAATGAAATCTACAACACGTCCTGAACTCCGGCGTGCCGCGGCGTTCCGGAAAATATGGCAGGGACGTGACCCTCCGGGTGCCGGTCCTGCTGCGAGTCAGCTTTATCGCCGCGAAATTAGCCGGCGAGCGGCAAGGACTCCCGCGCGGCGCGACAAAGCACTCGCCGCGGGGTTTGATCTCGCCGATAGCAAAGCCGGAGGCGGCGCTCGCACATTCGGCTATCAGACTTTCTGCGTTCGGTGCTTAGGAGAGGCAGCACGTGGGTGACCTTCATTGAAATCGCGCCAAGTCTGTTAATTAACCACTCGCTAGCAGACCGACCTGCTAAAGCATACAATTCCTCTGCTCACCTATTTATCTATTCTCTTTTGCGTAGCATGAAAGCTTTTAACGGCAATTTCAACGTGCTCACGGAATTCGCAAGGGAGAACATCGCAGAGCTCTGTAGATGAGAGGCAGTGTTTCCGGAAGCCTTAGTAAAGCAATTAGGAATCAATTGTTAGAAACGATAACAATAAACAGAGAATCAAGATAGAACTCGAAGTGACAAAGATTAACATAGACTTGTAAAAGGAAATAATGTTAAAAATATTGCATTATGGGCTTGTTTAATTTAAAATGTTTTTATTTATTTTATTTTAACTTTTTTCGTACAGCAAAGCAAGCGCTTTACAATACTGGACAGAGCTACAACTTAAAACGCACAACACTAGAGCCTCAAAACAGCGAGACTACTCTCACGGGAGATCTCAAATGAGTACAAAAATAATTAATAAAAGTAAAAATAAAAATATTGTGTTTTATGGCTCATCACAACTTACAGTTTTGCCGTCGCGTAATAATATTTGTCGCAGCCAAAAACAACCTTTGAAACACTAGCCTGAATTACGTCAACGAGGGCCAAGGGGTTTTATCGGGGCCTCTGATCATCAGCCGGTCATGTCGCTGATCAGGGTTTAGTGGCTTCAGCCCGGTAAGCATCAACCGATGGGAGGTCCCCCTCTTTCTCGCCGCTACCGCAGCCGCTACCGGAGTTAGTACGTCTACAAGATACCTCCGCTGCCTGGATGTATATGAGGGCAGTGCGAGTTTTCTGGTCAGCCGAGTGGTCAGTGGTGAGACGAGATACTTCTGAGCAGGGAGCAGATACCGACATTATAGCGGTAAAGGTATTTACACCAGTATATAAATATCTTTACTTTTATTATACCTTTATTCGAAATACCTTTAAAATATCGGGATACGTCAAATATCGCTATTTTTAGAGGTATTTTCCTTTTATATACCGGTAAAATATCTCTATTTAAAGGTATTATGCCAGTATTTTCTCATGGAAATACCGATATTTTCATAAAAAATACCGGTATTTCAGTAGAATCAAACCGGTATTTTTGGGTCAATCATTGTGATTTTACCAGTGAGATGGCTCAGAGGAACAACTGTTGACCCTACTGACTTTCTGACTGGGAGGTCCTAAGTTTCTAGTCCTGACGATGGTGGATTTTCGACACTAGCCTTACTATTCCAGCTAGGTCGAATTCTGTCGTTAATTGAAAAATAATTCTAGTGGTCGGGTTTTTTGAACGGTAGATTTCCATAGTTTCTCCGATCGGTACCAAGCTACTGTCGGAGTAATACTTTAACAAGCAGGCCACTGATAGCGTGTTATCGTTTCTTCCTCATCTTTTCTCCTTATACACCACTCTTTCACGTACTACACTACCAGACATCTCGAGAGACCAGTCGGAGCCTAGAGTTTGTTCCGGCTGATCGGGATAAATTTAAAGGGAGGGAAGGCTCATGAAGCCGACATTTAATTCGCCGCTGCATTTCACATCCTAGCGGTAGAGGGACACATCCTAGCGGTAGACGGCTTCTGAAAATTTACTGATTGATTGATTGGTTTATTGATGTTTCCGACAGTTTCCACGACAACTGTTAGTCCCGTTTGTAGTGCGTGTTTTATCCCAGGAGTTGGAGGTGTTCCTCCAACGCCAGATCGTGTGATCCGGTGATGACCTACACGTCGATTTGCAGGGGATTTCCCCCCCCCAAGAACCTTCCCTAGCAGGGCACCCCCCAGCCGGAACAAACTTTAAGTTATCGGCTGGTCTTCAGACAAGTGTGGGAGTGTAGTGCATGTGAGTGTAAGGAGAGAGAGTGGGACAAAGAACAGGAAGGAAAGATCGCGTGTGGTCCATGGTCTATACGGTAATGTACTGCTCCCGCATTCGCCGAGACTGCATTGACCGGGAAATCACGGAAAACTGCCAAACAGAGCAGACGGCTTCTAGACTTCTCTTCCAGATAGCGACTGAATTCGACTTAGCTAAATTAAGCTTGAGTTCAAAATCTCAAGGTCAGAGTCGCATCAGAGACAGAGACATTGCTGGCTCTGGGCTAAGCTTAACTTTTCCTAACTCGATTAAATTTTCACAGTCATGTAAAATGTTTATAAACATTTAAATAGAGAATTTCAGACATGTTTTATAACTTTTGCAGACATGTTTTGCAACTAACAATAGCGGGTGATCAATTTATAACGCAACCCTGCTGTTCTAGGCAGTGAGAGAAAAGTGAAAGAATTGCACCACTGCTTCTGGGACTGCTCCTTTGACCGCATTTATGCGACAGTTCCTTCTCGCACAACCCCCTTCCTTTCACCCGCCCACTTCCTGTGGTCTGGCTCATACCTGCTCCAAGAAAACCAGGCTGCGTCTTCATTCTTTGTTTTGAAGTCAACTTACGATGCGCCTCAACACACAGCAATGAAGATTTCTGGTGGAGAAGTATTTCCGAACGCAATCTTTTAAAGAGTGCCAGGCAGCATTCAGAGAAAAATTTTCATCTGAGTCTATTTCAAACAAGAGTACCATTTTTCTGTTATAAAGTGATATCGTGAGAGAGGAGGGGGTGTTTGATTGGTCTCGCAGTCGCCGAAATACATTGCTCACGCAGAGAAACTGAAGGAAGTTCAGGATGTTCTTTCAACTTCTCCAAAAACATCATTAAGGAAGCTTGAGCCGCAATGTAATCTTTACTATGGAAGTGTGCACTGTGTCACAGAAAAATTGAAAATGCGCATTGAAAGAGCGGACTTCTCTGGAGCTTAAGGTTCCTGATTGGGTTGCTCGCATGGGTTACTACTATAATTTACTACGACGACTTGTTAGCGAAGATCTTCAGGCACTTGACAAAGAGTTATTTTAGTAATGAGACTTAATTTCATCTGGATGAATATATTAACTAGAAAAACAGTTGATTCGAGGCTACTGAAAGGCCACAGGAAACAGTAGAGTTAGCATTGAATTCAAAGAAGATTGGAGTGTGGTGCGTCATTTCTCGACGCCAAATAATTGGTCAAAAAACAGTAACGGGGGATACGTATCAAATTATAATGAGACCCTTCTTCATAATTGAAATAGAAACTTTACATCGGGTTGCAGTACACGTTCTCAAGAGAGTTAATGCTTATTTGTTAGGGAATCCAGGCCATTTTAAACATTTTTGTGAGGTTAAATTGTTTCCGAAACTAATTTTTCTTCAAACTAAATAATTTCCTTTTCTTCTATACCGGTTTCTAAACTAGCTTTCTTATTTTTGTTTGCAGGGAATTTATTGTTAAGGCGGTGATAAATGGGATGAAGAGCAAGGCTGTGTGTAGTGAGCCAGTGACTATCTTTCACTGATAATTTAACCAAAGATTATTGAGCACTCATTATGCCCTCTCTTCCAAACATTTCTTATTTCTAAAGTAGCGATTCCGCTCAAATACCAAAAGTTGGCGAGATCAGCCGCGCGATTGCGCTGCCCTACGAGCTCCCCCCCTGTTCCCTTATCAACTGTCGCTGGCGGGGAGGTGAGGGGAGGGGTAGCTGTGGCTCTTACGAGGAGAAAAAAGAAGGCAGTCTAACGGAGTCAACGGTCGGAGTCGGACGCGAATAGTGCGAAACTTTGATGTGCCTGTTACAATGGGACGAGAGATTATCGGACCATTACGTCGCGCGATTGAGAGTAAATGTTTCTCAGTGCTAGTGATTGAATAGGCAACGGAGATAAACTATTCGTGCAAAACACCAATAGGTAACTTGTGAACAGTCACGTGGCGCATGTAAGAGACTCTATACAGAACATTGTTCGAGTTTACACCAGCATTCTTCGGAGAAAGTAGAGCTACTTGGCCCGATATCTCTACGCAACCCGTAGTTGACCGCGTGACCACTATCTTGGTTTTGCAATCAAGAGACGTTCCGCAGGAGCGCCGTAGGCCGGCGGAGGCCACATAACCACAGGCCGCTGCAAGGTCTTGACAGCGGGCAGCGCTGCGCTTCCTGTACGCCACATGTGTTCCCGGCAGGGACGAGATTAACGGTGCTGTACCGAAGGACCACCACAGGCTGGCGGAGGTCACGAGCGTTTGCTGTGCTGCAGTTGCACCGCGCCGCGCTACTCTGCCGATAATACACATGCATTCCCGGGAGGAATGGAGTAACCTTGCCATACCGAAGGAGCATCGCAGGCGGGCGGAAGTCTAGCGCACCCGCTGCGCTACCGTTACACCGCGCCGCTCAGCCTGGACGCTGCAAGCATCAACGGGAGGGACGAGGTCTTTCTTGGAGGCCAACTGAGAAGGCATCAAGGGATCCCGTCGCGAGTGCATGGTCTTCAAATAAAGGGGAGTACTACCTACAAATAAACTGAGAATATTTTTTTTATAATCTGAGAGAAAATAACGATGAACTTTATTACATTGAATATTGACTAGTAAAATTAAAAGTAAATATGAGTAAAGCTACCAAAAGTGAAGATAAACTTTATAAAATTGAATATTGAGTACTAAATTTAAATATAGAATTGATAGAGGGTACTAGAAGCATTTGCGCAAATTGCTCACTAATCAATTTTTTTTTTGTCATTGATTTATTTTTGCTTGTGTGTTGTTTTGTGGTAAGAGTCAATGGTATTGGCAACTTTATTTTTGTATTTTGTTTAACAAGTGCATAATTATATTGTTGAATGGTTTTTCCACTTGATGTTGTCGTGTTTTTCTTCAAAATTTCACAGAAAGCCCAAAACCCTCGATATATCCCTCGAGAAGACCAGAATGAACGGTCACAATAAATGGGATGAAGAGCAAGGCTGTGTGTAGTGAGCCAGTGACTATCTTTCACTGATAATTTAACCAAAGATTATTAAGCACTCATTATGCCCTCTCTTCCAAACATTTCTTATTTCTAAAGTGTCGTTATTTCAATAATAATAATAATAATAATTATTATTATTATTATTATTATTCTTATTATTATTATTAAATAATAAGCATTTGTTTTGCCAATCTGAAATTAATAATTTATTAATACTTATTTAAAGTAGCAAAAAAAACATGTGTAAAGGGGACAATGGATTAAAATATGCAAAACTGCACCAGGGATAAAAATGTCTTATGTTGAAAAACCGTGACTGAAGTGTAAAAAAAACGTTTTCGCCAGATTTGAATCAATTTACCCGAATTACTTTGTACAAACGAAAAAACCTGTTTTTTAGTTTCTTATGTAAATTTAAATTTTTTAACCACATTACGCCGAGGAATATTAACTTTAATATTCCTTGGAATTTTCTATAGATGATACAGATGTTTTGAGTTTTTTTTCAGACGTTTACGACCGATTGTGACTCTTAAAATCAACAAAATGAAGGGAAAGTTGAAAAAAGTTTTTTCTTCTTTATTTAAGGATATCTCGTGTTCCCAGACAGATCGTAAAAAGTGCAAAATACATATTGTAGCCATGTAAATTCTCTACAGTTTCCCAAAATTTCAACCTTTTATCTTATAATTTGCACCCAAAAGCTCAATATAAAATGCAGTAATTTAATAGTTCCTTATTTATTTTCTTAAAATTAGATTTTGTTTTATTAAGTGTCGTAGTTTGTATGTTTTATGTTTCTTAGAAAATACAAATAGTGAAAAACAAAATTGATCGTATAATGTCATAGAATAATCCTCAACAGTTTCATCCATATAATATTCATTACTTGTGCCGTTCCATCACAACGAATCATTATACAGGGAATATGAGATACGATTACGAAACATTGGTTGTTGTATTTAATTTTGTCGGACACATTGCGGGGTCGACTATGCCATACCGGATTTAATAACGAACAAAACAAAAATATGAAAATTAAATATAAAAGAAAAAAATTCCATGAACACATTTCTGCATTTCGTCTACTGACTGTCAACTCGAGAACTGAGTTGGAATTTTCGAATCGCAATACACAGAAGCCTGGGAGCAAGGAAAGAGCGGAAAAGCAAACCTTTGACAAAAAACTGTTTCATTATGTAGAACGCGAACCGCCAGAGATGACTGAGTCCCTGTATTGACCCAATTCTTTGCCTACATTTGAAAAATTAGCGTTTATTAGTATTTCATTGTGAACTGTGCTACCAAAGCTATTTTACAAGATAGAGTAGTAGTCTCGTTTGTATAAAACGTCTGAATACATGAATAAACTTTTATCAGCACCGAGAGAACGATTAATGCGTAACTTACACATTACATCTCTTATATTTTTATGATATCAAAATAAATTTATAGAGAGAAGAGTGCTTGGAAAATATCAGTATCAGTTGCGATTCGTGACTGCATAAATAGAAGGAATAGTCATTCGTTCATAGTAGTTCGTGAATAGGAGGAAGTGTCATTTGCGTAGAAATGATCGTTTTTGGCATTTGCTAAAATTGTGAAATGTTACCAAACGCTAAAAAAATTAGTAACTATATGTTTGACGGTCGGTGCAGTATATTTTTGAAGGTTTTCAATCCGCGATAAAATGCGAAATCAATCAGAAAATACAAAATCACGTTCAAAGTGCGAAATAATTGCTGCGAAATAATTGCTAAATTGCATTTTATGGTTTCCTTTGTGTTTGCTCTCCAACTGGCGATGCGACACAGACAACAACTCGATGTTTGAAAACATTTAATTTGAGAGTGGCTGTATTTATTAATTTATAATTAATATTTAACTAACAAAACAAAGTAAAATAATAACAAGAACAATTAAAAAACTGATCCTGAAAGTCTGAGTATTCAAGATCATCTCAAGGGGTCTCAGCTTCTTCTGTTCGCTCTACGGAGAATATCACCGCAAGAAGAGAAAGGCCCTCCACCTAGGGCGCACGCGGTACTTCTTACGCTGTTTACCTTTTTATATTTGTTGAAGTTCACAGATGGCGACTTTTTCGCCACACGGACGGACAGACGGACAGACGGATGGACGGACGTTTTGCCGTCACTTGATTTTTCAGCATTAAGGACTTACCAAACTTGGATTATGGTTACACCACTTGTTAGAGGATTTTTTTCTAAATTTAGCAACTGAATTTATTCACTTTTTTGTTACCAGAGTCCTGTAAAACAAAGTTTTTCTGCCGAAAATTCGCAGTGCAGCATTGCATAACTTTTTATCTACTCCGTAGCGAGAAAGTGAAAAATCAAGATCTGAATTTTTTAAAGTTATCGGAACCGAAATTCGGCGACTCCCATGAAATACTTATTTGATCTAACCTTCCACACGTTGCATATCTTCGTGTCTATGATTTATAAATTGGGTAAAATAATTCTCTTATAATGAATAAATTAAAACAACTGCCGATTGTAATGTACAAATGTTAAATTCGTTCGTATTGTATAGTTTATTTTTTAAAAGTTAAACTGAGGCAGAATGTCTCAGAGAACAAAAGAGAACAAAAGAACTATTGAACGGAAAGTGTTTGTTGCGGTGTTTTCCCGGTATTTTTCATAACTTCTCGGCTGAAAATTGGGGTATTCCTATTTTTGCTGTCTGGCAAGCCTGCGTCGCAGGCGCTATTGTGCTACTGCCAGTTCTTTCCTGGAAGCCTTTCGAGTTCGCCCCGCTCACGTCAAAGGAGCCCGCCTCATCAGACCTCGTCGCCTGCCCGTTAGTGCCACTGTTGTCAAATGTTCGTAGAACGCCTTTTTTTGGGTTGCTGCGTACATTACACCTTCCATATACGTACGTAACCCCCGTAATGACCTTGTGTCATTTTAATCTTTATACCATGTCATTTTACGTTCCTAATAATTGAAGTTGCTCGTGTTTTTACATACAATGTGTGATAGGGCAGCCCCCATGTCCGCGAAAATCTTAGAATGCTGCAAAATATAACTTGCCAGATGAGTTAGTTGTGTTGGAAATGAATTTTCTTCATCACGACATCCATGTACCTTATTTGTTTCATGGTTCACTTATATTTATTGACACAAATGTTACTAACTACTTACTTCGTGTTATTTAAACAGAGTGTTTTCAGATGAAAGCGCAAAATTGCAATGGACAGTTCGACGGTGTCAAAGATAGCAGTTGTTATTAGGGTCTTAAGTGTCGGAATGGCGTCAGGTTGTCTCAAAAATAGCATTAGTCTCCTAGCAAGGTCAGCATACCAACGTGTACCTTGAGTGGTGCGGGATCACTGTTGCACTATCAAAGGGATAATGAAGAACTTAGGCCATGGAATTGGAGTCAGGTTAACCAAAATGCGTCACATTATAAGAAAAGAAACAAAGAGGTGCTCGGAGATGAAACGCATCTTGGAGCGTTTTTTCTCATCGTGACACTCTGTTATTCAACTCAATAAAAATAAATTATTTTATTAAGGGTAGTAATATTAGCGTGACTCTTTGTTATTCAACTCATTTTTTTTAAAGTGCAAACTCGCAAAGCGAGAAAGGTTACCTCGCTTTCTACGCAACAAGTTGGTGACCTAAGAGAGTAGTTTCTGTCCTTACAGCTTCATCTCCCTATTTTATATTACCATCAGAGTGCCAGTACATTTCATCTAGTGCAGGCTGTTACAACTCGCGCTCTCGCGGGCACGGGCGCCCGCGGACAGTCGTGGCTAGCCCAGGAGGAGGTTGTGGAGGTGGAAGCTCCCTTATCACGTTCGCTTTTCTTTTCGTGGAAGCAATGTGAGTAGTGCGATGGCTGGCAGAGGAAGCCACAACCCTTTTTTCTGTCAACCGGATACCTTGCCATCGTCGATGGTATTGGAGATAACAAATTTACAGGACTTCCTACGTCTAAAGAACAGATATTTTAATACATTTAATTTGTTGCGATGATATCAGAATTTACTAGTGGAAGTCTTCCCCAAGCTTGATAAAATGCAGCGAAGATTATATCTATTTTTGCGTCAACATATTATTGGTAGCTTTTCTCTGCAATGTAAATAATAAAATCAAAGAAAGAACTCAACTTCAGGACAAGACATTGAAGAGCGTTCTACATATCGCAACAGCCGAAGGACTGACCAGACATTGATTCTCTTGTTAAAAAAATGTCTAAAATTAATTTCATAAAATATTGTTGAATTGAATCGAATTTTACGTTTCTTGTTAAACGCCTGAGATTTCTTTATGAGTATGAGCCCCGGTGTGCCTTCAGCTCCCCAACCTAACCGCTCCCTGCTTCGGCTATCAGAGACGAATTGGCGCCAAAGGCCAAGGCCAACTCGCGCCCCGAGGGCTTATATTTCGCCAGGCGCGGCAGCGAATGTTGGTAGCAGTCTGTGCCCGCCAGTCTCCGCCAGTGCCCCTCTGTGGTTCGCGGGCGCCCGCGTGCCCGACTGCGGGCAGCTGAGTTGGAACAGCCTGATCTAGTGCTTGTGATCACTTAGACCAGACCAGTATGTTCCAAGGCAACTGCCCACGTACGGGCTCGCGGGCGCCGGTACAAAGGCTACTATCACTTTGTGCCAGCATCTGGCGAAATCTAAGCCATCGGGCGTTGAGTTGGCCTATTAAATATGTCTGATAGACGAAGCAGGAAGGGAGGCATGGGTAAGCTGGGAAGAGGGATACATGCCCTTCAAGTTTAACAAAAACGTAGAATTTAATTCAACTTAAAAACAATATTTTATTAATATGAGACGTGACATCTCTTTTTCTTAACAAGATAAGTTATATCTCGGGCCGGTCCTCTGATGTGTAGAACGCTCTTTAATGTCGAGTTCTGAAGTCGCGATTTTTCTTAATGTTTTATTCTTTTAATAGAGAGAAAAGCTGTTTGCATTAACCCTAGATTACAAAGGCATCCTTCTGTCAAACGACGCAACTAGTGTCGAAAACTTCCCCTGACCCCTTCTCTTGACTCCGTGTTTCTGAAACTCTGTATACCTTCATTTGTGACTATCCAGTGAAATACACGTATCGTTGTGCGTGTGCCTATTTCTGTTACACACCATTTCAACACGCGTCGTCCAATAGACTACGCCTTTGTAGTTAGGTCAGTGATATTTTTGGTGCTTTATTGGCTAAAATTGTAAACAATGAATACAAATTCCTTGTCTTGAAGCATTTACGTTTTGTTCTGAACATGTAGCAATTATAATGGAATGAAATGGCGATCATGGCGAACAAAGTTTGCGTGATGAGGTATTTGTGCGGACGCTTTGGGACGCTTCTTAAAAGCCATGTGTGGACAGCACCAAGCAAGTGACTGTTGTGAGAGCCAAGACATTTAGATGTATTTATAAAACCCTTTAAAATGTATTTTGTAACTCCATATCATCCATGTTAAATCCATTACAGTTAGTGTTTCATTGTAAAAATGAGGTTTTCTTTATTTTAACCCAAAAATGTCGGCCAGACTACGCCTTTGTAATAATGCATGGTAAAGGGTGCTTTTGTAATCTAGGGTTAATACGTTCACCCCAACATAGACATAATCTTCTCTGCATTATTATGAAGCTTGAAGAAGACTATTTCGTGTAAATTCTTGTACCTCCGCGAAAAATGTTTGCACTCTTCTTGCTTCCACGAACAGCAAAGCGAAATGAGAAGCGCGCTTCCTTCGATCAGCCAGACGTAATGAGATACGCAGACTTCCATCCTTCTACAGCCCCCAGATCACTTGCATACGGGCGCCCGTGCCCTCCCTTAGACCTGCCTGAACTCTCAATTAGACAACAGCCTGACTTAGAACCTACTAGGTGCAGTCAAGATGTAACCAGATCTTTAGCGTTCTTGTGAAAAAATATCGAGACTCTTAGCAACAGCTCTCGTTAATTGGCACTGACATGAGAATACCAGTGTGGAATTTGAAAACAAACAAGACCCACACTATTGCATTCTCCGCAATAAACTATATCGTTTTACAAAATAATTTAAGGTGGTATTTTATTCCGGTCCCGATCGGCAATTTGAGAAAGGTCTTTTAATTTTTAGTAGTACATTAGGCGAATAATGTAGAATTTTTTCAAAACTTTCTCAAAAATGGCTCCAATTTTTTTCCTTTAAATTTTATACCCGAGTAGAGCAAAGTACGCATATAAAATGGAGTGGGTCTACGTTCAGTAAAACTTCTGAATTCTCAAAAATGGCAAAAGTTGAAATTTTGTTTTAACGCCCTTCTACACTTTGTGTTGTGGAAGATAGAGATTTTTAAAAATAAAATCGTTTTTCAATATTGGACCTTTAAATAATATCATGTACAATTTTTTGAAAATGAGTTTTTTTTCGTGAAATTTTGAGAAAAATCGGGACAATTTCAAAAATATAAGTAAACAAGTTTTCCCACGAACGACTGCAAATTGTTTCTTTCTTTTTTGTTCTAATAGAGAAAAAATTAAAAAATAAATTTCAAAAATTGTAAAATTTCACATTTTCGTTTTGATCGTCAGAACGTTTGGTGTGCATTATCCCTGCTGTTGGTGTGACGGATAAGAGCATGAATCGTGAATCTTATGTGCCTAAGTTCATATCTCAGCATAGTCAAATACTTTTGAGGATTGAAACACTTCACGGACTCAAAAAGTATTATATTTTGATGTCTGTACAGGAAGTATTCGACCATAATTTATATTGCTAAGCCAAACAAAGCTATGAGGACAAGCATACGCACCACATTTGTGGGCATATCGCGCGCGAATACTTGATTTGTTCATGATTTTGAAACCAAACTGTCGCTGGCAAACAGTTTATTTATTTATTTCGTCAAAAAACAGTAAAAACTTTGTATGATGTATGGGGAAAGAGATAACCTGCGCACAAATTCTTGAGGCCCAGAATTTAAAAAAATTGATGAGTGATGAGTGATCAGGTGTCAATGGGAGCAGTCGAAGTTTTGATTCGAACAAAATGACAGAAAAAGGTGAACAGCAGTATTGCATTAAATTTAGCTTTAAACTTGGTGATTCTGAAGTTCAAACAATATACGCAAGAATAAAAAATTATTTAGAGAGGAAGCAATAGGCACAACAGATAAAGTGGTGTAAGTCCAATATGGCTCCAAAAAGCAAGTGAACTCCACAATAGTGTCAGTCATACTGTCCGCTTTTTGACATAAGTGGCGTGGTTCATCATTTGTACGCCCACACGGCACTCCTATAGGATTCATTGTTAGTGATTTCGGGCGCGTCATTAGTTCCTTAAGTGTAGTGCATGTATTTCATCGGGAGGTGGCGGTGATCTCCCCCGCTGGATGTCGAGAGCCACCGCGGACTTATCATAGACTAGCGGGGTTTTCCGCAACCAGGTATCTCCCACTAGCATGGTATAGGGTGCTGGGCAAGCTCGAAGCCCCCGACCAGCCTTCTGGCATATATAGTCGTGTAGTGCATGTAAGTGTAAAGGGTGAGGATGGGACAAGGGAGAGGAAGGAATGATTGCGCGCGCTTCGTGGCCCATTTGTTAGGATACTGCTCCGGCATTCGCCTGGTATTGTTCGGAGAAACCACGGAAAACTACCGATCAGAGAAGCCGGCCGCTAGAATTCTCCTCCAGACAGCGACTGAATTCGACCTATCTGACAAGCTAGTTCGAAAATCCTGCCGCCGACGGGACTCGAACCAAGGGCCCTCCCGGTCAGAGGCGCTGCAGTGGACATCAGTTGATGCCCTGAGCCACCTCTCTCGGTTCCTATTGATAGGGAGACTTTGAGGTGCTGCATCGGTTTCCTGAATCAGTAAGTCGCAAACGGCCGGACTTGTGTTTCAGCGGGCAGTTCGCAGCTTCATTACGAAAATGCACTCTTATTGTTCTCTCTAGCAGTGTTACATTGCCTAACACAACACGCCTGTAGTTAATCAGCGACCGTACCTTGCTGACCTAGCGCCATGCAACTTCTGGCTTTTCACCGAGACAAAAATGCCTCTGAAAGGGATCAGATTTAGAGAGATTTAGAATAGGGAAGACAAAATGCAGAATACGAAGGACAAGCTTTGCGCCATAACAAAAGGGACTTTTGAGCGATGTTTCCGACAGTGACAGACCCATTGGAAGAAGAGTGTTGCAGATCAAGGGGATTACTTTGAAGGGATTAGGTTAAATCATTATATCTCAATAAAGGTTTATTTTGTTAATAAAAGCCGAATACGTTCTGAACAATCTCGTACGTTACCGTTAGAAATAACACGCGAAAGTGTTGTTTTGTAGCACCATCAGGATTCTTATGAAACTTGTTGCGGGTAAAATTAAATCAGATTAAAAGACTTTAATATAATCAAACCATTGTGCAGCGACAATTAGGGCATTCTCCCAAATACATTTTCATGTCACAGAGAAAATAAAAATTGTAGTCCGCTGCCTTTCTAATGGATGAGATAGTTGATCAGGCGGAAAGAGGCTGATATCCGGAAACGATCGGAATCAAAGCACTTCTCATTACTTGGTTACGCGAGTAAGATCAATCGACTTGTGATTGTATGTGTTTAAAGATAAAATAAAATTCAGAAAATATTTTGCATAATTATTTAATTCATTTAATAATGGATATTAATTTAATTAATTAATAATCCAGTTAATCGGCTACGAAGAAAAGAAATAATTTTGATAATTGAAGAAAGCGAGAAACACACTGAGAAAAACACGTAAAGACGATAAAAATGAAAAGTGAATGACAGGTTAATTCATATCTGTGGGTCTCGAGGAATGATGGAAAAAAATGTCTCATGGACTTCTCGTACAAACTACAATGATTGAAGTTACATCACTTGCATACAGTTCCTCTTTTCATTCAGCATGGCACCCTTAATTCCTATCCAACTACTATTATCATTCATAATTCAACAGGGGAGTCACGATAAATCAAACGCTTGTCTTATAATAGCATAATCGTTCAGAATGGCGCATATAAACTACAAGTCGATTGATCTTACTCGCGTAACCAAGTAATGAGAAGTTCTTTGATACCGATCGTTTCCGGATATCAACCTCTTTCTGCCTGATCAAATATCTCATCCATTACAAAACCGCTAATCCCCAAACTCTTGAGACGGGAAAAAAATCCAATTGAACGTTCCAACAAAAATCATAAATATTTTATAATCCAGATGCAATTAAATTCTATCATAAACATTGAGGAACACTGGTCTCAATGATAACATTACAAGCTCAGCAACTGCGAAATGGACTGCTACAAAAATAATTCTCATTTTCCTCATTCCAAAATACTTTTGTAGCAACATCATGGCAGTTTCTAGATAATTTTCAGAAGAACACACTGCTTATTCTTTGAAATTAAATTGCTTGAGGTTAACGAGTGAGTAAACAAAACTGGTGCGAATAAAAAAGAGACGATGCCATAAATTCTTTTTCAGAGCACACTGAATGCAGTTCGTTAACAAAACATTTTTTCTTTTTTGTTCTGTGAACACAGGTTGAAAACCTGATAGTGTTGTAATTAACTATCAGTCTAATTTATACACAGGGAAATGTTGTATGAAATGATTATTCATATTGTTTTTGGAAATGCAATACTTCTAAATAGAGTAACTAGTTGTGATACAACAGTACAAGCGTTTCTCGCATTATTTCTAACTTTTGCTGTTTTCAAAAATTCAGAGAATTCAAAGGAAAGGAGAGGTATGTCACTTTTGGCGTCCTTTTTTCCATTCGTGAAAAACAATTAAGAAAATATTTGGAACCGTTTTCGAAAAAAAATCGTTGAATAAATTACATTAACTTTAAGCAGAATTACGCGAAAATTCCTCGTTTATTTAAAAAATGTACGTGACCGTATCTTATCTATTTTATCAATTCTCATCTGTTTCTAGGAATAGATTGTTATTGAAGAAAATTTTCAACTTCGCCGTTGTAGTTGCAGAAAGACGCAAAAAGTTTTGAACTTTTGCAATTTTCAAAACATCAGGAATTAAAAAAAATGATACCAGCACCATTTCTAAAGTGTTCTTTGCTCTACACGTGGATAAAAGTAAAGGAAAAATTGGAGCAGTTTTTGAAGAAAAATTAACATGCTGTTGAGCCTTCATTTAATTACGTCTAAAATTCAAAATATCCGTTTCAAACTAGCAGAGCGTTGAGTTCGTTTAGATTGATCTGATCATATCAGTTTTGGGGAAAATCGTGTGAACGGTTTTAGGTGGTAGCGTTGACCACATACAGACATACGGAAGGGCAGACAGACAGACGGTTTGCCATCAAACGAGTTTTCGATATCAACGATCCATGAAACATGGATTCTCACTATTCGTGTTAGAAGAAGTAATTTTCTACATGAAGGAACAAGATTTATCTACCTCAGGGCCCAACAATAAGTTATCCTGTTAGAAAATCGCACTATTTTTTGCCGCATGATTACAATACTTTCCTTTATTACTTATGTGCAAGGCGAAGATATCGGTCGCTGCGGCGAACGATCGGCGGTGGCGATATCATGGGTTCGAATCCTGCGTGAGGTGTAGACGTTTCCATCTCTTCATTGCAATAAGATAGGTAAATGCGACCCCTCCCCTCAGGTGTTTCATACGGTAAAGGAACTTTCATTCAAATGATTTGAAAGAATCTAGTATCAATTTTCTGAATTTAAACATTCACATTTTATTAGAGATATGGCATTGGAATGAGACAGTCCTGCAATGGGAATTTAATTCAAATTGTAAAAATAATTTTTAAATAAAAAATGGTGCAGGCCAAATTTTTGAAAGTTCTTTTAATACAAAAGTGATCCCTTTATACCAGAACAGGGAGCACGACTTCAGAAGTTGTCTAGTGGCTCACTGGCTAAAAACGTCGTTTACGAAACCCAGGTGACTCGGTAAGTTTCTCAGCCTTCCAACTACCTTTGCGGGTCGGAAACAGTTTTCAGAGTTCAACTAGTAATATAATATTAGGTAACAGTTACAAAAAATACGAGCAAATATATGCGGTTGCAACACGACTTTGTAAAAGTTATAGATTCAATGTTTATTTTCTACAGGGCGAACTGGCTCCACTCTGTTGAATTTGCAATATCTAAATGAATTTTTTTTACATCGTCAGTATACGTGTCAACCGCCGGTGTCTCAGTTATTGAAAAAGAGACCTCTGCACCGATACCTATAGTTCTCCGGCAGGATGTCCGTTCCGGTAGCCACTACTATCAGCGTCCCCGGCTGCGCCGCTGCGCCCGCGCTGCGCTGCCACCATTGGCGCCGCCGCGAGTCACCGACCGTTGTCGCCCGTGCCGCCCCACCCGGCGGTGTCGCCGTCGCTTTGCCCGCCTCCGTCCCCGCCTCCACTCCACTCCACGCCGACGACGGGTGGAGATGCACACGCGGCCGCAGTCGGAGTGGGGCTCCCTGTCAAATATTTACCGGCGGGGTATTGATTAGGAAGCCTGCCGGAGGCAACGCAGCGCTCCCGCACATGTCGCGGCGGAGGCAGCGGCGGCGGCGGCGGAGGAGGAGGAGGCGGCGAGGGCCGCGGCTCCGAAAAGAGGCTGCGTGCCTCTGACCTCAACATGTGGAGGGTGCGGCGATGCGCGCGCCTCCGCCGCCGCCGCCGCCGCCGCGTGCGCCAGGTAAACCGCCCGCCGCCGCCCGCCGCCCCCCGCGCGGCCAGCCACCCGCATCCACGGCGCGCCGACAGCCGCTCAATGCGACCAGCGAGCGCCCGCTCGATGCACCGAGAGCTTCGCGGGAGGTCCGCTTCAGATCCTGGAGATTGGCCACGCCGCGCCACCCACATGAATTTGCCACCTGGCCACGCGTTCCCTTTGATACGCGTTGTACTGTGTTCTAGTACTATCTGCGTGAGTTAAAATGTTGGCATATTTATGTTTACAAGTTCTCGAAAATTCAGCGGGGAAAAATAGCACAACACACTTCACGTTACGAAAAGGTGAAAAAAACATCCGAAATAGTTCTAAAAGGACATCTATTATTTTTATGGTCCTCTGAAGCAAATTACACTTCGTTTTTATGTGCACAAAATGTTTGGTATTTGTATGTACCCAGAATGTTACATGGAAAAACTTCTCTAAACTAAAAGGAATATCCAACTGGTCACTAACATCTCTCCTTATCCTTTACCTCAACACCCCTTCCTTCGTAATTACAATATTCTAATATTTATAATTTTCCACGTTTCTGGGTCATGAAAGATAGAAGGACTTGAGGTATTGGATATGAATAAAATATAGATGATAGTATGAATTTTAAACACAAAAATATCATAGAAGAGCGTATGCGTATGCATATCCACGTTTCCCATGTCAGCAACAATGTTTAAAACTTACACGTGAAGTTACGTTTCCTTCAATGAGGCTACCACTGATGTCCTAAACTTGAAAACAGCTCACGTGCCTTTCAAAATGGGACTTTAGTTAAAAATGGGTATAGTATCAGCTAAAGTTTTGTGTTGTGATAAGGAAAGTGACTTGTTCTATGAAGCCAGAACGGTCTGCAGGGCAGGACGTAGGTTGTGAGGATGCTGATAAACTTGCGATCTAGATACGGATCATACGATTTATTAATTTGTATTTGTAGAAATAAGTGATGTAGTCGGATATACATTTTGGAACAAGTTTTCAACAACAAAGTAAACATTAAAATTCCGTAATATTTGTATAACCATAACCGGAGTTCAAAACGTACTTATAATCAAAATAACTCATGGATAGATGTGGAATAACAATAGCAGAATATATGTTAATGAGAGGTAATTTAAGGAAACCTATTGTTGCTCTAGAATTTTTAAACAATGGCGTCATGTATAGAAATGCATCGTAATATTTTATTTGAATGCGGGTATAAATAATTGTGTGTAACAAAAGCAATAAGTTCGTAACACTTTATTGAACTTATTCACATTATTAAAGTATGATTTGCCCTCGCAATGAATTGTCTCTCCCAACGGGTGCCAAGTTTCTTGATACTGTCACTGCAAAACGTTTCAGACGTCGAGACTACAGCCACACATCTGTCTGCACTGGACCGTGTAAATAATGATGATATTCTCTTTGGTGTTCTTTAAGATTGGAAAACATAAAAACTCGATCGCACAAAGACGGGACTATGAGGATGATCAAGAAAAAGTATAAACAATATTTTGAATCTTTCATGTTGTCATTGTACAGTTGGGAGAACAACCGGATGCTAGAGAAGGGGCTGCTTCAAATAAGAGCGAATTCGTTAACTTATGATTACAGATTTTTAGGGGTTCACGATACTTCCAGAGTGTGTGGTAGTGCTTTCAGGCATGAATTCCGTATAAATCACTCCACAAATATTCCAAAATTCGTGGGAATGAGTTTGCTTACTGATAGCACGTCCTTGAACGGTGTTGTTACAAGTGATTCTTTGTGGCGTAATTCAATGAACGATCTTTCGTTTTCGGAATCGAAGTGGTGTATTCAGCTTTTGTCACCGGTGACGATATTGTTTAAGGTTCCATCGCCTTCACGTTAGTAATCTTCGCATTTTCTGCCTGAAAATGTGATTACAGCGCATTTCAACAGGATCAGGCGTACAGACATGGTGTTCTCACACGTCGACGTGTTTTTGCTGTAACGCATTGCGCTCTAGCAGTAGAGGTACGAAACATGCGTCAATTAAGTAAAAAATGTAATAAAAGAGAATGGATTATTGCTGGTTCTTCGAAATATGTCTACCAAGACAGAAAAAGTAGGCCAAGTTCTCAACCTATGTATTAAACAGGTCAAAGCATCCATACGATATTTTATAATTAACTCTTATCAGCATGCAAGATGAATGTGAACAAGGTTTGGGTGTATTTAAAAGATATATCCAGTTTCAACTCATAGTTCCAACACTTCAATGTAAATACTATGATATAATACAATGTAATTTGTAATTCACAATTTTCCAAGCACGGGCGTCAAGTACACGCCGGTATGTCTCCTGAAAACATTCTGGGCAGCAACAATTTAAGTTAATGAATCACGTGTTTGCGTCGCATAAACGATGCGTTGTCCTCTAATGCAGTCCTATATCTGATATTCCTCTCACGATCTCTTCATGCATTATCTTGCACTAACCCAGTGAGATGCGTGTTCCATTTTACTTCACACACCCATCTCTGAACATGCCATCCACTACTGTGTTTCATGGCTGAATACAAGACCCTCGAACTACAGACCCCTTAAACTAGACAAGAGGACCCAATTTCATCACACCAACCTTCCCATTAGCCTCGAGGCAATTTCATTTAGCTTTGCCAAAGTACCTAATAAAGTAGCTGACCCTGGCCTCCGACCTGAATCTCTAAGAGCCCTCGTGATGATTCAGTACATGTTATCTCCCGGCGATGTTGACGTGAGAACATGAAACAAGGCCACGCCAAAGTTATACGATATGTAAATTACAAGGGATGTGGATGTTCATAGACAATTACAGACTATACTATTTAATTTTCTATACAATTAGAGACTATTTTTCTTTTTCACGATCAGTATAATGTTTATTGTAACAAAACAATGATATATAATGAATTACTTTACGTTTGTTTTGCATACATTTAAAAAAAATATTTAATACGCCTGTAACAAGTAATGTACTTCAGCTTCCGGGTCGATGACACCCATCTCGATCAGGTTTTTGTCCAGTTTCCCTGATCCATTGAGCAAATGCTGAGATGGCCCCTTGTTTTGCTTCTGAACGTAAATATAGCTTCACTGTGCGTACGTTTTGTTGAGCACTCCTATTGCTTGTAGTTCATTTACCGTTGAAATTGATTTTCAATAACTCGGAAACAAACATTTTTCAAATATTTTAATTTTTTCTAAAATAATTATTTTCTATATTCATTTTTTCGTTTTCTATTTTTTTTTATTCTGGCCCTCAAGAAAATGTGCTCAGGTAAATCTCTTTCCCCACAAGTCATATACAGTTTGTACTGTTTTTTGACAAATAAATAGACATCACCATGCAAGGTAGGCAGAACAACATATTTAGTTACGATAAGCACGTGTGATACGTTTATTTTCTGCTTCCTTCTTTCATTTAAATTTTTCTCTTCCACTTCAATTTTTCAGGGTGAATATCAGAATGAAGCAGTGAGGATTATAAAGACGAAGAATACATAAATGAAACTGAAATATTTGTTTGCTTAGATGACAATTTGACTCTGATATTCAAAGATAATGGTTATAAAGAAAATATTACATTTCAAATATTGAAGTGGTTTTGTACTACCATGGTGAAACTGGTTCTCGACAAGGAAGACAACTATCGTTCTCTACAATCCCGTTCGACAGCTTCTGGGGTTGGAAAATAAAGCAATC
>JAHLJT010008446.1:184898067-185017255 GCA_031308135.1 Acheta domesticus
TTTAGGCGCCGCCGCTGACCACTCACGGATGGACAGACGTTTGATGTCAATCCTTTTTTGCAATCAAGAACCAACAAAACATTGATTCTGGCTACATCACGTGTTAAACTGATTTTTTCCTAAATTTGTCAACAGGATTTATCCAATTTTTCGTCACCAGAGTCCGGCAATAAGAGTTTTTCTGGGAAAAAATTCTCCGTTTCCGGCGCACGATTGCATACATTCTCTTCTTCAGAAGAACTTCGTAAGGTAAGAAAGTAAAAAGTACTTTCACCGTGTAACTTCTTCAATAACTTAAAAAATACTATGCCCGCGAAAGTTTTTCCTTAAGAGCCTGTACTAATTTAAACTTATTTAATTCAAAAATTAGGCCGGTAAGGGACAATTTTTTCTTACCATCTCAAGATCAGAGGATCTTGTTTTAATTTAAAGTATGTTGAGGGTACTTCACCGTGGTCGATCTAACGAACATACTATTTTATTGATTAATATGATTGCCCTATCGGAGGTGCATATCTTTTGTTAACCTAAATATTTGATGGTTGTTTCTACCATTTAATGGCATCATTGTTTATTTATAGAACCAGAACGTATTCCTCGAGGAAGCCAGTCTTCCAGGAAAAACATCGTTAGTTAGCTTTTGCTGGTATTTAACGTTGATTCGTTTCAGGGGCAACAGTTCCAAAATAATGATACAGCATTGTGAAGTCTTCACAACTGAATCTAAAATGTGGGCATTTATCTATGATAGGTGCGTCATCAGTTAAAAGAAATAGCTTTCTTAAATGTTTGTGGTAAATCATTAACGAAGATAGAAAATAGATGTGGCGAGAGACACTGCCTTGGAAAACACCATTTGAATTGGTCTACATAATTCACAAAAGATGGGATTTATATCTTGTGTAAAAGAAGAATTCTGAACAAAACAAAAAAATTATTGATAGAAATTACGCGGAAAAAATGTTTGGAAACTTTAAATAGTAAAAGTTGTACCGTGTCTAATGGGTATGCCAGTTCCCCTTTCCATTAGAAGTAAGGTATTGTATAGTGTCGGGTACTGTATAGTTTTGAAAAAACTCAGTCAGGGCCATATCTAAGTCACTTGAGAATACGCGAAACTATAACAAGGCACACCTCTACTATAAGGCACTGCTACTAACAATAGAAACAGCAATTCACGACTGCCATGTAAAACAGGTCACAGCTATGTAAACTCAAAAGTAAAACAAGAAGGAAAACCGAACACAGTAAATCCTACTGGACTGCATGTTGACTGCCCGGCAATTAGTCTGGGGTAAACCTGTCCTCGGCCTTTACGAATAAATGAACCAAATATTTGTCGCTCGAATTTAACATTCGTTCCCTTGCTAACGTTTGTTCACAAACGTGTACAATCCCAGCTTGTATATTCCGTTCTAGTTATTTGAATACGAACGTTGCTCTCTGTTATAATCTGTATGCGGTCGTATAAACAAACAGACTATTTACGTGAGTACAGAATGTAATAGTGACATTCCACGAGTCGGTCGTACATTACTAGGAACGCTCTCGATTCTGGGAACGCCTAGATTCGTTTCACTAATTTACGCTTTGAGCGGAATTTTGGCACATTACTAGACTGATTTCGAATTTTCAGCGATCAACTAGTCTTTTTATTGAAATAGAAGTGTCCACAAAATTTGTGCAAATAGGGCTATTACTATTTGCGGTCCACAAGAAGAAACATGGAATACGTGTTTCTTTTGCGTTGAATTTTGTAATTTACTTTATATCTCTTCAGTTAGCTCATTATAATTTTGAGTTTATACGTATCCTTCTATTTCGCCTATCACTTACTTACGTGGAAAAAAGAAACTACTGTAATGCTACTGCGAAAAGTGGCGACAGAAAAACTCGTAAGTCCCTGATATCGTAAAATCGTACTCACAAAGCCCATTAAAAACCTCTAAGCCTAAAACTTCCTAAACTATGAGTTTTTCACATACCACGCTTACGTGATTTTCTAACTACTTAACAAGAATAAAACACTTCGCCGTAAAAATTTACCTGAAATATCCATACAATTCACCCCGAGCTCAGAGCATTCTTTCAGGACCACTGATCTTCTTAGCTCTTGTAAATCGCGTAGAAAATGCTCCGAAATAATGCAGTCATCAAAATGTACGCGAAAGATCTTCAGAGGTAACTTAGTGGCTACCAGGTTCAGCTTTCCTCACTCCTTTAAAAAGCGAACGTACATTTGAAAGCCTTTAGCAACTGGGCAGCGTCCTTAAGTCTACTATTGAATTCAAATAAATCATAGTGCATGTTCATTGTCTCTCTCTCTCTCCCTCTCTCTCCTCTCTTTATTTCTTCTCCGTCTAATTTTCCCTTCAGATGTCTTATTTACTATCTTCTATTAGGCATCTTTTCTCTTCTTTATCCCTTGTAGAATTTATTTTCTATTTCCGAACACTATTTGTGGTTCACACTTTACTGTGATCCTGATTTAGGTTTTTCTTGGCTTAATCACTTAAATTCTATGCCAGAATGGTCCCATGCATTGCACTCTCGGTGTCAGTCGTAAATATATAACGTGTTCTCTTCCTATTTCAATATTATACTGATGTATAATAAAGATATTAATAAATACTTCCTTGCATCTAAATAATGGTGACCTTATATTTTTGTTTCTTTTGCACGTGAATCCAATATTTTAGCAAAAAATGTTTATCGGATTACATGAAAGAACAAAGATTACGTCTTCCACTGTATAATGTTTGAATTTCTTCCCGCCCCATACTTTTTGAACTAACAAAGGAATTGTGACGATCGATTGAAAGACGACCTATTTTCATAGCAAGACAGGTATATGCTCCACAGTAACGTAAATATAAACATGTCGAACAGCCAATTTGTTCATTTCAATGAAAATCTAGATTACTGCAAAAAACACTCTTCAAAAATGACGAAAATAACAATAGTAATAATAGTAAATAATAATAATAATAATAATAATAATTTCGCCAACGATAGCATTTTCAATTAACTGATGTTTGTGGACACGTCAAGTAGTCCCGTCGCATAGCAAAATGTTTTATCGCTGGATTGTGAGATCCGCCGACAACCTCAACGTCTTACCCCTTCAAGTATCTCCGCCCCAGCGGAGACAAACTGTAGGCTTCCGGGGTAAGTGGTAGAGCAGGGCATATAAAAGTAAGTGTATGCGAGGAGAATAGGACAAGGATGAAGGAGGAGATATCGCACGCGGTGTGTTGCCCGTTTGATAGGGTACTGCTCCGCTATTTGCCTGGAGAAATCGTGGTTATTCATGGCATTTATACTTACATGATAGTAATAAGAGTATGGTGGTTTCATTTCTAGCATTAGGAAAGCTAAAATTCCTGAAAATGTGAAAAAAAATGTCCTTTGGGCACTCAAAGAAGATACCTGTATTATAATCGTTCATAACCGAAACTCTAGTTTAGAATAAAGAGATGAGAAAACTAAGTTTTGCGAGAAACTGTGTACCATTCTATAGCACCACTAGTTTATTTCTGTATTTGTCGTCTCTTATTACGCATGCGGAGCAAATTTAAAGAAAAAATTGGAGCGATTTTTGAGAAAATTTGTTTTCGTAAATTTCAAACGCAAATTAGGAAATCACTACACGTTTTCAGAAAATTGTACGTGACATTTTTTAAAGACCTAATTTTGTACAACATACTTTGTCTGAGGCAAAATTTTCTATCTACAATTTTGTTGTTTTAAAAATATTTTTTGAAATTTTCGAAAAGCCGAGCGATATCCGAAAGTAGGACCAGCACCATATTTTTTTGTGTCAATTACAAAAGTGAAGAAAATTTGAAGAAAACATTTGGAGCGGTTTTTGAGAAACGAAATTTTGGTAAATTTCAAGCGCAATTTACGTAAAAACTACTCGTTTTTTCAAACAAATGAACATGGCCTTATTTAAAGTGCTAAGTTTGTGCGACCGACTTTGAGACAAAAATCTCTATCTTCAATTTTGCAGTTTTGAAATTGTTTTTTGCAATTTTCGAAAAATTGGAGATATCAACGAAATGATACCTGCATCATTCTCTTAAACGTCCTTTGCACTAGAACCTCTTAAACAACAATAACCCATTTTTTTGAAAACTTTGAAAATATCTGACGGGCTTCACGTAAAGTGCCCTCCAAAGTTAAAATATCGGTTTCAAATTCCTGGAGCAACGAGCCACATCAGCGAAATCAATTTGGGAATATCAATTTTAAAAAAAATCGACTGAACAGTTCAGGCGCTCGAATTGACCACAGACCGACGAACGGACAGAGGACGTTTTGCCGTCCACCGAGTTTTCGGTATCAAGAAGCAACAAAACATGGATTTTGGCTACACCACGAGTTAGAGGATTTTTTCTTAATTTAGAAACAGGTTTTATCTACTTTTTGGTTACCAGACCCCAGCTATAAAGGTTTTTCTAGCAAAAATTCGCCTTTTTCCGGCACAACGATAACATAACTTTCTCTTCTTACAAAGTATTCGTAAAGCGAGAAAGTAAAATGACACTTTGATTTCAATATAGCGTAGAGTTTGAGACGCCACATCGGTATGGCCATACAACTCCTCCACACTTTGGCTATCTAACAAACAGTAAACGAGAACTAGGTGTGTGCTCATTCCTCAATGGCATAGTTTTTTTGTCACATTAAAAAAAGTTGCGCAACGCCGACACTTATAGGCCGCTATACTTGAGTTTCACTGTTCCTCATTACACTGGCTAATTTCTCGAAAAGTTTTAGCTTCGAGCTTATGATACGTGGATTTTCTTGCTGGCCGCCAGTCTATCAGGGACGCTGCAGAGATAGTATCACCAATTGTGGCTCTGAGCGAAACTCTGCCGGTAGCATCGTCAAAATATCGCGGCTTGGAGACAGCGGAGGCCAGATTGAAATCGATCTCGTCAGGGGGGTGGGGGTGGGGGACGGGCGTGACGCGTGCGTGCCGAGCATGTGCCCGGGGCAGAAGCGCGCGGGCCGTTTAGCGCCGAGCGCGTCGCCCGCCACTTTGCGGCGGGCTAAGCCGCAGGAATTTCTGGCAAATCTCCCGCGCGCGCTCGCAGGCAGCTGGCGGCGGGCGGCGAGCGCCGGCTCTGCGCGGTGGCGCGCCCCGCCGCGCCCGAGCCCCAGCGCCAGCGCCAGCCGACCCCCTGGAACAGTATACTGCGATTTCTCTAACTGCGTCCCTCGGGGCCACTCAAATCCCATCTTCGCGATGGAATATGTCACGGCATTTCGCGTCTTTCTCTGCCGTTCCGCTAGATTTCGCACGATCGCGACCGTATGAAGCAGTGCTTGCGATCATGCGACTTCTACCGGCAAGACCGATCCATCGCGAAGATGGGATATGATTGGCTTTGAGGGACGCAGTTAGAAAAATCGCATTATAGTGGCAAGGTCTTCTACTGGTGGCTGTGGCACGGTTCGTGGCAGCGTAGCATGCCACGAGCTACTCTGCGCAACTAGCGTCGGGAAAGGAAACTATTAGTAACCCCGTCGTTTTACAATGGTGATGGCGCTGTCTCTTGTGGCGGGGTAATGAACTACGTGGAGGAGCGATTTCGTCGTGGCACTCATGCTACGGACTGTGGCTCGTGGCATCGACCTTGACAACACTGCCCGGGAACGAAGACTTCGATTAAAACGGAAAGTCCTTTTCAAGGTCATGAACTGAAACAGAGGGGCACACTGTCATCTAATCGGGAGCTTCAATACGAAAAATTTCAGTCGTAACGAAGCTCGCTATTGGATGACAGTGCCACATTCTCCAGCCAGCTCGTGACTTTGAAGGGGCTGTTTTAATACTACTACATACACTACAGTGGACGAAGCCCACAATATATACGAGGATAGACGAGAATACAGACTAAATGACGATACAGAATATATACTACAGTGGACGATCTAGGTCACGCACGATCGAATAGCTAAATAACATTATCAACTACATTAGCAGAACGGACCGCGTTCGAAACTCCACCTCTCGTTCAGACGTTCACTCAAACCTTGCTACCTCGCGCATGCATTTTATACAACAAATCAGTTGCCAATTGCTAAACTACTTGAAAGTTATTCACTTATATGGCGCAGGCCATACCTCTTACCTGGCTTTGCTTACTCACCATTGAAGGATAGTTTAGGATTCGCAACGAAGTTTCAAATATTGCAAATCAACAGATTTACTGTTACATTTCCTCATAAATAATGAGCTTTTAAATTGATATAATTTGAATTGCATTTACAAGGTTTTATGCAAAAAAATGTTAAGAATGAATAACAATCTTTAAGTGAATTTTTATAAAAATTGTCGTTAATTTAAAACATTTTTTGAAAAGTATTGAACTGTAGTTCAAACCCAATATCTGATTGATAGGATGGAAAGAAAAAACATTTTTAGTATATTGAAATCTAATAGATCTAAAAATATTTAAAATATTCTTTGAATCTTCCGTTCGTAGTTTTTCCGTTCGTAGCAAAGTGGAAGAAACGGACAAAATCTCTATCATTGCTTTGAAACTTAAATGTGCAGGTAACGTTTTTCGCCTCTACATAGCTTTCAAGTAAATCATTTTAGTTGTCTGGTGACAAAAGGTATGTTTAAAACTTCTGCACTCTATTTGTAGTCCGCACATAAGGCGTAAAAATTTAGAATTTAGATAATAAATCGGATTTTTTTCGTATACTATACATATATAATTTTCTGATATAATTTGTTTTCACAACGAGCAGGGTACTTCAATTCGAGATTCACACACATTATGTAACTTTTCAATCAATGAGATGGCGTTAAATTATATTGATTTAGCCGAGGACTAAATGTAATTTTTATCAAATTTGATACTTAGATATCTTGAAAGTATAGTTACCGCAAATTAGACATCTATTTTCTTGTTCACACACACTTTTTCCAGACCATATGGCATGTTAGGTGCACCTTTCCATAGCTTGGGTATTGCATGGAAAACTTATATGTTTATCTCATAGAGAGTTTTATTTCGAATTGTTGAGAGTTCACGTTGTCAATCTTCCCATTATTGCATGGAGCGACAGATCACAATTTATCCAGTCTATCAGCTCAATGTTCATTGCATCAAAACGTACTACAGTTCTATAACGTTTAACATTCTTCCACTATAAAAAAAAAGAATGTGAAATAATTAGAATCTAGTCATGCAACAACTTTTCCCGGTTCATTGTGTCCTCTCCAAAATCGGCATTTGTGCGAAACTCGGATTTCCATTCGTCGAAATATGGACACCTAAACCGATGGTAACATTGTTGGAGAGTTACAAATTTCAATACTCTGCTCGTTGCTCTCAAAGTTTTCTCGGTTTCCGCTGACACGGCATACTTTAGCTTTGTGCTGTGACTGCAGGGGAAAAAAATTCAAGGGATATAATTCCGGAGAGCGAATGGTCAACGTTCCTCTTGTAGTAGATCGTTCTGGCAGTCAACAATTCACCGGAGAGGTGAATCAGGGCATCAACTAATGTCACTGCAGTGCCTCTGATCGGGAGGTCCTGGGGTTCGAGTCCCGACTGTGGCAGGATTTTCGACACTAGCCCGATAGCTAGGTCACATTCAGTCGTTGTCTGGAGAAGAATTCTAGTGGCCGGCTGCTTTGATCGGTAGTTTACCGTGGTTACTCTGATCAATACCAGGCGAATGCCGGAGCAGTATCTTACCGAGCGGGCCATGGACCGCGCGCGATCTTTCCTTCCTATTCCTCGTCCTATCCTACCCCTTACTTACACATACTTGTACTTACATGCACTACACTGCCACACGTGCCGGGAGACCGGTAGGGAGCCCTTGTCCCGGCTGGGGCGGTTCCTCCTGGTGGGAGATACCAGATTGGGGAAAACCCTGCTCGCCGACGGTAGATCGGCGCCGAATCTCGGTATCCAGCAGGGCAAGTTCTCTGCCACATACCGAGCAAAACATGCACTACATTTGCGGGACTAATTATCTTAGCCGTTGACGCGTGCGGAATCACTAGTAATCAATCAACAATTCTGTAAACTTATTGACAGTACAATGAGAGTTATCAAGCGAACATAAGATTGTAATGTTGGTCCCTAATCAACAGATCATCGTTCAACAGAAATGGGGACGATCTAATAATTGTAGTGTCCGAGGAAACTGATGTACTTGTCAAAACTAAAAGTTTAGAGAAACGCCAAAATCTCCCAGGTATAGCACGCACTGGAGTTGACTAATGATCGAACCATACGCTCGGAAACGCGAAATACTCACTAGCTTTAATATGATTTCTATTTTTATAAAATCATACCATGTTATATTCCGGTCGCCAAGAGTACACGTACTTCATTAGACTCTATGCCAATAAGATTGCTTATATGTAAATATGCTTGGGGAGAGAAGAAAATCATATCTAAGTCTCAAAGAGACATTAAAAATCACGAAAATGATATGGCAGAGAAAATAACGAAGTTTAGGCTATACTTCAATGGACTGTAAACTTTTGTTGAAAGACAAAAATAATTCGTCGTGAAGTGTGGGGAAGATGATCAGCGCTTGCACTAACTGAATTAGCTCAGATCCAGCATTGTCACTGCTTCTACAGCGACTTCGACGGAAGATCCTAAGGTTCGAGTACAGACGGTCCGCGAATTTCCGACACTAGTTGTGTAGCCGGGTCGAATATAGCTACTGTCTGGCGGAGAAATCTAGGAGCCGGTTCCTCTGATCGGTAGTTTTCCTAGGCTCTTCCGCTCAATTTCAAGCGAATGCTGGAGCAGGACACTAACAAACGGTCTATGGGAGGCGCGCGATCTACCCATCAATTTATTCTTCCTTGTTCTGTATTCATTTTTTACATACATACACTTTCATGCACTTCACTAACGTACAGCTTCGAGCTTGTACTGGTTGATGCAGTGCCTCGCTAGAAGGAGATACTGGGGAGGGAAATCCCCCGTAATCCGACGAGCAGGTCGGCACCGGATCTCACCATCCAATGGAAGGCAAACACTGCCGTCTCCATACATACACTACACTAATTAGCCCAATGGTCGTAGCAGCGGACGTGCACGAAACAGTCGGTGGTACGGTCAGTCAGATTGTAAAAGGCGCAACGGAAAAAAGTTGATAAATATGATAATGATTTATGATACTAATAACATTTCATTCACTTAACTGTATTCCAATTTATTTCTCTCAACAACTATGCAAAAAAACATTTCCCTGCGCGAGCCACGAACCTCATGAACTTACACTCTTGATAGATCTCGTTAATCTTTAAATCTTGTCATGAACACATTTCTAAATGTATGAAGAGTTGTTGGTTACTTTTTCAGTGACATTTACCAAAAATAAGTAAACAATCATTCCGGCCTCCAAGAGTACATGTAATTCATTACCCTATGGCAATAAGTTTGCTTATATTTAAATTCTCCTTTTTGGGGAGAAACAAATTATAACTAAGTGTCAAAGAGACATTAAAAATAACGTCGAAAATGATATGACAGAATGTGTTGATGTTCATCTGTTTACGTTTAAAAAATCTCGTTTTCAATCTACAATACTTTGGAACCTCTACGGCGCGCGTTAATGCTAATTATTATTTAACATTACGCATTTCTTTGTAATGATAATTTCTTGTAATGAAGTTTGATACACTATCATATAATGTGAAAAAAAGTAATGAGCGAGTAGGAAATGAGATTAGAAATCGGTAAATAAGAATTACCCTCTTATAGAACATACATGCCTCGATTTGACTTGTCTCATGAAAACTAAACAATTTTCTGTCATTTCTTAAGAGGTTGACGATCACCACGGAAAAAAAAACTGTGTAATTCCCCAAAACAGATGAAAAAAATTGACAAGTTTTAAAATAACTTTGAGAACATAATTGAAAATGGAAACTTTTTCATAAAAACGTATCATTTAAATAAGGTAAAAAATGCCGATTAAAATTCAAATGTTGAATGCGAAGACAAAAAGGAACGTAAATTTTAAAGGCAAAAGAAAAGAAAATTAATTGATAAAGCTTACATTCCAATTTTGTGGTGGAAACTAAAACACAGGGGTCGGGGTGGCATTAGCTATACATGCTTTCTAGGGTTCCCGATTTAGCCAATCAAAATAGATAGTTTATGGGGAGACTTATTAGTTTTTTCTTACTTAGTGGATGTTAATGTAAGGAGACCTAAGGAATTGTTTAAGTTATATCGAGCCCATGTATGTAGAAAATGGTTTGGTTCGCATATTTATAGATTACAACGTCCAGAATAGTGTCTCACGTTTATACGAAAGGGGCGTGGGACTATGGGACGAATTTTGTCATTCCTTCTTCGTGGAGGTGTCCCGCCTACTCTTTAAATGACTTCCCCACTTTGATTTTCACCTCGCGTCGTCATCAGAAAAGTGTTTTCCAGCCAGATATTCCTTGTAATTTAGATAACAGATGTTAGTCGCTATGTGCGAGATCGGGACTGTGAGAAGGGTGGTTTGAAACATTGGAACTAAATGATTGTATAATGGGAGGAAAATAAGTATTCTTCCAGAAAAAAGATTTATTAATCAAATAGTTATTAACTCACAGCAGACATGTTTCGAGGATTGTTACTCTCATCTTCAGTGCATGTAAATAAAATTAAAAGCAAATGGAAATTAACATGATAATAAAACATTTCCAAACACAAAATTTAAAAAAACTATATATTATGACCAAATGAGGTCCATTATAAGCAAATGAGGTGAACGACTCCTGCGTTGCACGAGCGGAGTGTTTTGAAATTGCTTTCACATAATTAATATTGACATTCAGTCTCCATTTGGTGACATGTTGCTGTGACGTAATGAATCCCCATAAACTGAGGCGATTTCGTGATGAATTGTGGCGGCTCTCATTCCCTTCACGTTCAGGATGACAATCACAGCGCGCACTCCGCACTTTACGCGAGACGGAATGTGAGCTCTCATCTTAAACCGTCGCCACAACGACAGACGGGACGCTACTAACGTCCGTTACCACTCGTTCTCTTCACCTAGTTTTCCCTTATAAAATAGTTGTACCAACTGCGAAAAAAACATTTCTCTACGCGAGCCACGCACCTTATGAAATTACTTCCTGTAGATATTTTCCTTGTAGATCTTTAAATCTTGTCATGAACACATTTCTAAAGGTATGAAGGGTTGTTGAATACTTTTTAAGAAAACAGTGACATTTGCTACAAACATTTTTACTACTTCAATCATTTTAGTGTGTTGATATTCACCTAATTACGAGAAAGAATGTGAGAAGACAATATATTCGTTCTACTTTCGGGTAGCATGTACATTTATCACCTTCAACACGTTTATTATTCATTACAATATTCAGCTTCTGCATGTCGTAACACTAAGAGAAGTGGTATTCCTACAAAAAGACACGAAATTTATTTTATTGTAGATAGAAGGGTAATTATATCGTTTGTGGCAACTGCGTCAGAACAACATTTGAAAAATAAGGAATGAAGGTTTCCCACAAGCTTCAAACTTGCAAAACTTATTCCTTAGTGGTGAGGATCAGAAAGAATATAATTTTTCTCTTTAAATTATACTTGAAGAATAACCTGAACATGTTATTAATATTGGCATTGTAATAATGTAAATGAATGGACACCTTTTCTACTTTTTTGGTCTCAGACACGTTGTGAGGGTATATTACCGATTGCCCATTAGTAAGTTGAGTACCCCACCACCAAACTTCTGCAATTTTAAGTGGTCATTTCTGGAACAAAATGGAGGTATGTAAATAAATTAATAATAAATGGAACAAATTTAAAAATTGGCAAATTTTAGACAAGTTATCAATTTAGAAAGAGGTATTCTAATTGCATATTCTGTATTCTTACAACGAATTTACTGTAGACCAAGAATTTTGGGAAATGTTCTTAACTGTACTCACTACTGTTGCATTTACTCGAAGTGTGAATAAAAATAACAGAAAATAAGTTTTATCTTGTTTGGCAGTCAGAAAATGGGAATCGTTGAAAGCGTAGGCTTCATGATAGACGAAACGTCAAACGGACGAAACGTTGGCATGACGGCATAAACGTGGTCGTCTGTGACTAGGGCACGGTGTCTCCCAGAGAGCCAAGCAGATATAGGATGATTGTCACTGTGCCAACCAGACCACAATTGAAAAGTATCAGCCAGTCTCGAACGGAATTTTTAATTAAAGATGTACGTAGAGGTAACAAGGGAAATCAAACTAAAAAAACTGATATACTAAAGTCAACAATGTTATTGAAGGTTTCGGCTGAAAAAGAGAGAGAAGTAGTATATTTGCTCCCCAACATTACAAAAGTCATTCAATGAACTATGAAAATATTGCTTTTTCGAATCTAAAACGCATTTGAGATTGCTGTTCAACATTCGTTGCACTGATCATATTGAAACTTTCGTGAGAAGTTTATTAGGTCTTGAAGGACTCGCGACACAAAGCCAGGGCTTATGGAAACTACGTGGCTGATGTAATGCCCTGAGTGCCAAGTAACCGCTTGTACCAACCGCTATGTTTCACTGTAGACGTTCAGTGAATACTGCTTTTGTTCATGATATGCTTCAGTTTAAATACATTATCGTAACCGATTTAACATCTCAGTTGGTTTTCCTTGCGTGCTGTGTGTGCACGCGAACAAATTTGCTAAGTTATTAGTTTCATTCTTGTAGATTTGTGATTTAAAATATCATATTCCAAGTTAATTTCAATTCCTGTTCAACCACTTATTTATAATAATGTTTCTGTTAATAAAGCTTAATTTCTCAAATATCAGTATAAATCTGTCAAATGGCTAGCGCGTCCTTTCAACTGGCATTCAAAGGCTAATCACAGCAACGCAGCCTGGTTTCATAACCAACGACACTCAGCTGTTCCGTAATACGTCAAAAGACTTTTGAGCTTCAACGAAACATGCGATGAATACGGTTCACAAACTGGCTGGAAACCGCACGTATTCTGGATTTTAAAATATAGAATCGTTGCTTTTAATGACATGTGTTTGCGATTGAATTTTGAATAAATACACTGATTGCAATTAAACTAGTTTGCTGTCGAATATATCCCGGTGGTGACTCTATTTCACTCAAATTCGCTGTAGAAAATCCTCGAGTACAATGAATATTAGACATGAGAGCATTGAGATTAGGAACCTATATTTCAGAGGTCCACCGAAATGCTGAGAGTATTACACCATCGCGCAATATACATGTTTGAAATGAAATTGTAATTATCAGTTGAGGAACTTTGTGAGAAGGCTCGTAGGTCGAAAAATTACTTTTGTTGTTTTTTCATGGGCCTAATAAATGTAATAGTTCACATTCTAAAATACCTTGAATTTTTCAGAATCTTTGAGAAAGTTTACTTCTTTGTATTATGAAGTAAACGCGAAATGAATTATTGTTCTAAAGGACATAATTATTACTTTGTAAATGCGACAAAGACTGCGCACATTTCAACCCTCCAGGGCGTATATTTTGAGCTCTATTGATTTCAGAAAGGAAAACGTTCATAGCAGAAGCTCGTTCAGATTTGGCTGGCTAATGGGGGGCTCCGAGGTATTATAGCGAATATTGAGAGGCCGACATTTCCGCTGATAACGCAGCGCCGAGAACGCCGGCGAGCGCGCGCCGGTGGGATTACACCTGCCGAGCGCTCGCAGTGCGAGTTGGCCGCGCGCTGCGCCCTGCGCCCTGCGCCCTGCGCAGCCGCCCCACGTCGCTTCTACGCGACGCCACGCTAGAGTTTCCAAGCGCCGCCGGCCAACGCAGCTCGCACAGTTCACGGCAGCAGCGCGTTCTGTGCCATGCAAACTCGCCTCCACACGCCATCCACGCTGGAAGCGGCGTCCACATGATACGCAATAGAATCTAATGGCTTTGTTTGCGTTCGAAAATTTATGGAAATATTTATTTATGCACCAAGGGAGTTATAAGGGTTCTCGGGCCAAAGGCCCTCGGGCATTTTGTCGCCTGAAATCATTAGAAAACAGTTAACGCCCGTAGTACATACATAATTTCATATTTACCTAATTTTATTAATTCACATTTACTTATTTGCTAATTAACTAGATGTTAACTTGGCTCGGTGTGTCTTTTCATATTTCCTTCCCATAACTCTTTCATAATTTCCTCCATAACAGAACGTGTAGTGTCATTTAACTGTTTCCACATTTCCCCGTAACCACGACCCTTTCGATCCAGCATATGTTATGCAGTATATATCGAGATCCGTGTCGACTTTTGCTCCGCAAAAGTCCAATTATTTCTGATTGTGTGTTTTCAATGTATTAACTTTATGGTCGTTATTTATTTTTTCTATTAAGTTTAAAAATTAAGGACTCACGAGTATTAGTTAATGTTCTCTCTTTTTGATACTTTTAGGGGGAATTGTTGGGTAAGGTATAATGAATCAAGTTCGTTCTTAAGAATCCGACGTTTTGACCTAACATTACAACCCTCATAAAAGCTCAATGAATTGCAGAAACGGCGTATTTGAAAAAATATTCATTACTTCTGGCTTAATCTCATTCATTATCCGAACAAAAACTCAGGGGTTTATATCTTGATAGTACAATTATTTTGTTTATTATACTATAACGACTATTTGTTGAACCTGAAGAAAGTGATTCTACATTCATTCAGTGTAATCAGTAGGGGTCGGATTTTGAAAACCTTAAACATCGCCAAAAATGATGAATAAAGTGCTCTTAAAATGTTCCAAAAATGCCGTAAAAGCAAAGAAAAATGACGTAAAATATGTGATCAAAACCAGTTCACATGAACAACTCGAGCTGTTGGGTACGTTACTGATGTAATTAAGGCTTCTTCTATTCGTTTCGATGAACTCAGCTTTCAAACTTTCGATTTGGACTGTTCTTTACCAGAAAATCTCCGTCTTTAGTTATCCTAAAATCAGCTGAACCGCAAATGACGCATAAAGGCGTCACAGGAATCTTAGATTATATCCTCACAATGGCTAATATTACAATTTCTGAGCGAAGAAATCCAATTGGGCACCAGGTATATGTACTCAGGAATTCTGTGGAGAACATTTGTTGCATCTCGTAAATATTATTTGAAGCAAGTACCATGAAACTGAGTTTAATGAATTGCAGAAACGGCGTATTAAAAAAAAAATCATTACTTCTGGCTTAATCTCATTCATTATCTGAACAAAAACTCAGCGGTTTATATCTTGATAGTACAATTATTTTGTTTATTATACTATAACGACTATTAGTTGAACCTGAAGAACCTGTTGAACCTATTTGTTGAAATGAACAACTCTTAAATATCTTCATTACATATATTAATTACATTTAAATATAAGGTGATCTAGTAGTTATATGATATACATTTTCAATATTTAATAATTATGCATGTTGACGATATTCATGGTAATGTAAAAAAGTGACAAACTTTCATTGAGAAATGGTTAAGGAAATAAAATATCTGAAATAAATATACAATACATAACATACAAATAAATATACAATAAGAAAAGCAATGAGTGTCCTGGCAATGGCCTGCTCCCACCGAATGTCATTTGACTTTGAAGAAACAACCCTCTGCAACGCCAGCCTGGGCGGTCGCACGTTCGTTGCTCGACTTGCAAGGGCTGCCCTGTAGAAACGAAAAATAGAGCGAAAATGTTGTCACGTTTGGAAATTTTTAAAGTAACTGGCAGTATGTATCGGCAGCCAAAATTTTCATCATGAGATCAAAAGTGCATATACATTCAATGAAAAAATATGAGGGCATATTTCGACATGTCACATCGCGGCATTCCCTTGTTAGACATTTCTATTATCAACCCTCTAATATTTTTTCGTTCCAATATATATGAACTACAGATTCTCTGGTGAGAAAATGCGATATCTTCCCTAGGTTGATAATTCATGGCATTTGAAATATGACCAGCAGTGATTACATCGCTACGCAATGTGGTGTAAAAGCGACGAGGTTAACCCACCGTTGGTCGACGGGTGAGCGCTGCGCTGACCTTTGATTTCAATTGTTTCTATTACATGTTACAATAACAATAGATTCTTGTCACTCCATCTAGCTTTCAACAAAAGTGTTAGAAATACGACAGTGAAGTATCGAGAGCAAGTGCACATTCAGTTGACAGCGAGCCGTTGTTTTTGTTGCAACTGCGTAAAACTGAGCGCCACTCTCATCGCCGACCATCCGTGCTAGTAAGTTATTCTCCTATTGCAATTTTTTGTTTAAGCTATCAGCATTGATTTAAATAGGAAAATACTCTGCCTGTTTGTTATTATTGGAACTGAATAACTTTTCTTCAGACTGTTCTCGAATTTACTCCGCCCTTTTGGGGTTTTTACAAAAACTCATAATCCTTGTCTCTGGAAGATGTATAATTGCTAACCCACTAGAACATGGTAAATAATATTAACACAGAGCTTTTGTTTCGATGCACATAGGATACCTGAACTGCATTACCCTCAAAATCCAACGTGATACCACATTATAGGCGACTCGGAAGCGAAACACATTCCTTTATACAATAGGCTCTCTATTAACTAATTTCACACTAAATGTATCATAGTGTCACAAATAAGAGTGGTATTGAATTGAATTGCCTTATTTTACGTGGCGAAATTCAGGCCATGAGGCCTGCTCTTCCGTCTGACCACGCAAATTTCGCTACACTCCTTTCACCAACTAGCAAAGAATGAAGGTATTCCGAGGGCGACGAAACAGGCGATTTTGAATTTTGTTCAGAGGCGTCATTTAGGCTTGATAAACTTTTACATGCAGTAAATCTACTAACATGGGACAGCCGACTTTACTTCCCCTCCGAAAGAAGGCGCACGAAGGATTTGTTCGCCCCTAAAAATCCATGGCTTTGATCGCGTTTGAACCCGCGAACTTGTGTATAACAGTCCGATACGCTAACCGCCACAAATTACATTGCATTGTATTGCATTGTAATTATTTATTTCACGTCAAAAACAGTTGAAAACCGTGTGTAACGTGCTACGGCCAGAAGTAGATTCTGTGCATTTTTTCATAAGTCTGTGATTCCTACCCTATGCCAATATACTAATTGAATTTTGAATACAGAAAGAAATTATCGTTTTTTTGCAAGGATTGCTAACAAAATATTCGCGCCGATGTAATAAAATCTATTTTCAAGGGAAAACTAGCTGTAGATTTGCGCTCTATCCCTCGTCATATTTGTGAAGGAATATACTTCCTGCAACGACAAAATGCAGAATGATAATTTGAATAACTGAATTCTAGAAGACGTACACGGATAATGAAGTTACATCACATACTTCATACAATACTTACTTCATGTTTACTACATTCAATACGTCATACTTACATAATGAAGTTACATCATTTACTTCAGACTGAGGATGAGAATGAGAAAGCGTAGAGAATGGGCATAGAAGCTGTTAGACATGTCCTGTTTACAAGTCATTCATCACCCCTGTGCAAACGAAATGGCGAACGCGTTTTTAACTGAATTGCATTACAGGCAAAGAAAACTGGAGTGATTCCCCGTTTTTCACGTCCATAAAAGTATTGTTTCAGTCAAGTGCGCCAGAAGTAGATGTTATTTTTTTTATACTTCATGTTCCATTGAGTTTCGAAAGCGAGAAACAGAATTCACAACCGATAGAAAGTGAAATAAACAGACCTACCTGTGCCTTTTTACTTTCCCGTATACGTACGTATACACGGAGTGATATACGTAGTATAGGGAAAGTTATGTAATGCTGCGCGAAAAAATGGCCAATTTTCGGCGGAAAAAAATTAATTGCCGGGCCGTGAAAACGAATAAGTGGATAAAACCAGTTGCTAAATAAAGAAAAAAAATCCTCTATCTCGTGGTGTGGTCAAAATCCATGATTTGTTGCTTCTTTATACTTAAAAATCGATTGACGGCATTCCGTCCGTCTGTCCGTCTGTGGTCAACGCTAGCGCCTAAACCGTTCGGTCGATTTTCTTCAAAATTGATATTCCCCAGTCGATCTGATTCTAGTCGAAGCTTTGTGATTTTGAAAAAGATTCTTTAAAATTTGGGGGTACTTTATATGAAGCCCCCCGGGGATTTTCAACATTTTCTCAAAAATGGCTCCAAATTTTTTCTTTAAATTTCTTGTATGAATAGAGGAAAATACACTTTTTAACATGGCATAGGTCCGATTTTCACGTACAGCTCTGAATTTTCGAAAATCGTGAAAGTTTGAATTGTTTTCGGCGTCTTTCTCCAACTACAAAATTGATATTTTTTCTTCAAATAAAATTTGTTCTGCATATTGAGTTCTTTAATAAAGGTCATGTAAATGTTTTTCACAATTTTGGTAGTTTTCGTGCAATATTGCGTGCAATATGTGCAATTTTAAAAAATTACAAAAACAAAATTTTCCTCAAAAACGGCCCCAATTTTTTTCTTTAAACTTTTGGTAGGGATAGTGGTAAATGTACTTTATCAATGACATAAAAGCCATTTTGGTCTATCGCTTGGTTTTTTCAAAAATTACAAAAATGTAAATTTTTTACTTGTCTCTCACGTCGTTAATATTTACATTATCGGCGATTTTTTTACATTATTATATTTACGAGTATATATGCTTTAAATAATGTCAAGTAAAGTTTCTCGAAAACACTACCGTTTTCTGTGAAAAGTAGCTCAAATTTCGGCATTTTCAGAAATGCTCAAACGTCATTTTCTCGTATATGGCTGCAATTTTTTTCTTGAAACTTTTGTAACGGATAGTGCTAATTACACTCAATTAGTATAGCGTGAAGTTTATTTTGAATTTTTTTTGTTTTTTTTCAAAAATTATATAAATGTAAATTTTTGAAAGATCTCTCACATCTTTAATATGCACATTATCCGCAATTTGTAAAGATGATTATATTTGTGAGTGTAAGTGCTTCAAATAAAGTATTTTGAAAACTCAAAAATTTTCTGTGAAAATGAGCTTCAAATTTCGCATTTTTAGAAGTGCTAAAAACGCCATTTTCTCTTAAACGGCACATAATTTTTAAAAGAAAATTGCCATTTACGGCTAGGTTTTGTGTTCTTTAATATTCTACAATTAATGTTTCTGTTCTACCAATAGGAAACCGAAAAATTAAGAAAATGACAAAAAAATGTACTTTTGGCGATGATAGATGGTAGCTGGCAAGAAAGAGTATGTGGCAATTCCGAATAGCTAGCGAAGACCCAGGAAAATAGAAAACTAATACGGGAAAGTCTGTGCCATTCTGTAGCACCACTAGTTTTTAGAATAAAAACGGTAAAACCATAACACGACGTATAAGAGGGGATGATTTTGTCGGAAATATATTGAAAACATACTTGTTGTCATTGTAAAAGAAATAATTTTGAAAACTCAAAAATATTTAGATTTTGTACGTCATTTTTTCAATGTTTGATTAATTTTAATTGTAATAATTATGTAATGGTTTAAAAAATGTATTGGGAAGATTATGATTATAAAAATGTACATTATAACGGAAAGAAGCTTCAAAAAAACGTGTCAGTTTACGTCAAGACCATGCGTGCGTGTAGCTCCACCATCGACCAACAGCGTCCGTCTGGGAGGGGTCGGCCGTTACGTTAGGATTAACACAAAAAATGACTCCCATTACCTCGGCCATGCCCAAGGGTTATAAAAAAGACGTGGAAACTAAGTCGTTCAGTATCTTTTGCTTGAAAGCAATGTGTGTGAGATATTTTATAAGAGATATACCAGATGAAGTTGATGATAGTGAGAGAGTGGGACAGTGTAATAATAGATTTTGCCAAGGTATTTAATCGTTTCCTACACGATAAACTGGTTCAGAAATTACTGCATTCCCATATTGAAATCACGGTCGAACTTTTTTGAGATAGGAAACAAAGTCCGGGTTCGGCAACAGTTTTCAACTCTAGCAAAGGTAACTTCAGAGATCCCTCAAGGAAATGTTTTGGATCTCATGTTTCTCACATTTGTGAGTGGTCTGCCTTCTTTCGTATCTTAAATATTTTGTATCCTAATTTCGTATCCTACAATGTAATCGGCTTTGATTATATTTTAGAACAACTCAGAAAAAGCCCTAGAGCAGGTAAAAATGAATCCAGGCGGAACATTAACGAGATAAAAATTATCTTTGTTAACCCTGCACCGCGCATGCGGGCGTAATTTGGGCAGGCCTCTGAACCCCTTTGAGTGCAAAATCTGTCGACAATAGAACGAGTCGTGAGAGGCCAGGTGTATCTTAGAAGCATTACAAAAGTTGTAGAGAAGTATATACAGTATTTACCAATTCGGTACTGGTATATTGTGCCGCAAGCGGCAGCAAGCCGCGGCGGTAAACGCAAGTCCACGAGGGTTTGCTCCAACCTGTGTGCCTACGTCGCTAACAATACAGTTGTTCATTTAACACAATTACATATCATCTTTTAAAAATGAAAACTAGTTGGGCAACCCAATGATCATTGAAAAAATTCTTATAATATGTTAGGAGTATACATTTTTCCTTTAATTTCATTCAAAATTCGAGATATTGAAGCAATATAGATGTATCTGATATCGTTTTGAAAACAAAGAGCGTCCTTAAAGCGCCCTCTCTGGCATTTCGTTTCAAGCCAGGCACCGTACCGATTTGACGCTCTTAATGTTCTTAAATTTCTCTAGTTATCTGGACCACATATTTCCCGGATCTTTTCCTGTCTCTTACCTTCTTATTTTATTCTAGTATATTGTTGCCTCCTCAAAGCAAGGATCAATTAGTGGACTTTGCCGTCTCATTCCAGAGAGATGCAACTTCACTGCGTTTAATTAGTCCATGCGGAATTTTTACATTAGCTGCTTTTATAATATAATCTGTAACACACTAAGCCAGTTCTTCTATCGAAGGATTTTCTTCAGAAGGAAGTTGATGCCTAGCATATTCTTGGCTAGTTCTTTAAATGTGCATTTAATTTGCCTTCTTAACTCCATGTCTGTTATGAATCTCATTATTATCTCTTTATTCAGCACTTCCGCATCATACATAAAAATGTAGCATTATGATCACGATTACTGATAACACTACTAAGTCAGCTGACATAAAATGATTTAATTCCAAGACCAGAAACATCGTATTATTTATGAATATTGCTTAACAGTTTCTGTCCGAAGTTCTTGCCTGAGACATCGTTATACCACTGGGCATGCCAGCAACATCTCCATTTATTGTATAAGGTTCTTTAACTAAGAAAACATCCGGAGTGTCTTTGAAATTTGCAGATAACTTCAATGTCGGCCATTGCCGCAATGGCTCTACCAGCATTTATTTGCATTACTTTATAGGCTATAATTGGTTCATTCAATTTCCGTTTCAGTAGCATATTTTAGGACGAATGGAAAAGGGACAACCTTCGAATCATTTTTAATTGTACAATTCTATTTCACCCTTTTCTGCTCGTATTTTCATGAACTTCTCTCCTATTTTTTCTCTTCCTTCTTTATTTATTTACTTATATAAAAAACTGGTACTTCATTCCACAAAAGTGGTAACGAGCAGGGGCAAGAGAGATCAAAGCCGAGCACCAAGAAAATTTAGTTTGCATGGATCATGTGAATAACGCACCATGCGGGAAATGAGAGAGCCACAGAGAGAGAGAAGACAAGGTCATTAACTATTATACTTTATATATGAAAACCCTGAGAAATCAGAACAAGTAGTTTATTTCCTTTATTGTTGCAGCAAAAAAATTCAAAAATACATTTTTACAATATTTTTTACATAGATCTGAAGTCCTGATTTAATGGCAACAAGAAATATGCAGGTCATTGTTAACTCAAGCAATTCTACAAACTTAAAACGAAATTGATTCTTACAGCTATTTACAAAACAAAATACATCGTGTACCGTATTTTAAAACTTAGGGCTCTCTCTTTATGATACCTTATGACAATGAACGTTTAATTATTTCTGTAAAAAGGAATTTACAAACTAACGCCCTTGTACTCATTAGGGCGTATATTCGATATACCGATCCTGGCTTACTCCCATACAATAGCCCCAGCGGCCTATGCAGTCCCGCTAAACTACAGGTATGTCTTTTTTTATTTTATTGCAGAATGAGGTGAAATTACAACGCTCAGCCATACGGTTTTTCAGTTGTTCGGAGCGAGCATTTTCAGACGAAAAATATACGAACGGGGTAGCTACGGCGACCTCCCTGTAACATTATAATGGTTCAGTACGAGTATTTGAGTGGAGGAATACACATTGTTGGCTGATATTGGAAGGAGTATTTACTTCTTATCATTATTTTATATCAGCCAGATTACGGAGGAAGATGTGAAAGGGGAGTCGGTTTCTTAGACGAGATTCTATGGGATGCTCTTTACCTAGATTGAAATGAGATGCACCGGTAACTGAGGGTAAATTTTGGAAGAATGTATGAGAAAGTTTAGTGATATATGTTAAAACGGGTTTTATGGCTACAGCTTTGTGGAGATTTGCATTGCTTATATACCAAGGGGCGTATATAAGCATGGGGAACCTTGGGGAACTCCTGCTGAGCTTCTTCGCGGTGTTGAGTGGGTTGAGCCCACTTTCTGAAAGAAATAACTCCTTTACATTGCTCAATGCAGGTGCACTCCGAAGGTTAGTAGTCTATTTTGACTACTTTTGCTCACGTTAACTTGTTCAGCTAACATGGCCCAAAGAAAAGGAAGGTACAGGACGTCTTTTTTAAAACTATTTCGCCGTTAACTTATTTATCTAACAAGGCCAAAAGGAAAGAAAGTAAAATGTTTCAAAACAAGGCATGGTACAACCTATCCGGCTACCGGGGCAGAGAGGATTTTGAGGCAGGGGCGCGGTAGGAAGAGATCTCGTTCGCTTTATTTTTTCGGTTTTCCCCTCTCCAGTGAGCCTTGAGAGGAGGGAATTTATTTACGTTGGGGGTACGAATTCGCTGCAGCTAATTAGGGTTGTGCGGCTATGACATAGCATACCTTAAACCACTTATAACTAAATTAAAACTATTTACAAATGTCTCTTCCGGTATTCTTAATTGATACAATTTGATACGGGCGTCGCTAGCTAAATTCGTTAACTGAGGTTGAGCGAATTCGAGACATCGCGGGTTCCTAGATGGCTGACCGTCTAGGAACCACGGGATCTTGCTCTTTACGGAACATAAAATGGTTAAATACAAATACAAACAAATACACAATAAGTGATTTTAAAAATATGGTAAAGTTCTCGTCCCCTGGGTACAGGAAGTCACATAGGCCTTCGGTTCGCAGTATGTTCGCGCTAGCGAGGACGTTAATTATTTAGTATTTTACAAATATGTGTAAATATTACATATGTGTACATCTAAATTTAATAAATATCTCGTTTCTTTCTTTATAATCTAAGTTTCTGTGTTTTATTTCAGTATTTGAGTGCTCGTAATTTCGGAATTTCTTTAATTTGTAATTTCTACTTCGTGGCGTAACACTCAGCTATAATTCTATTTAATATTTTAACATTAATTCCTAACTTGGATGATCAAAACTAATATCAAATTTCTTTCTACATTTAATGAGAGACTTTTGTTTACAGAATGTTTCTATGTTGTCTTTAATTACAAAGATAAATATATTTATTATTGAGACGAAAATGGACGAAATCCATTCGTCCCATAATAAATCTACAACCAGCCCGAACACCATAAGGCGCAGGCAGCTTTGAAAGCCGCGCGCCGTCGACGTCAGCGGATGACGAAGGCGTCGAATAATTTCGAAGCCTACAACCGGAACCGATGGTCGCCAATGAGGAGAGAGCCGAAAATCCCACGATAGCCATTGGTCGGCGTAGGTCACGCGAGGAGAGTAGGACAGAGGCAGCCTGGTAACCGATGTAGAATTTTGGTCTTCTAGAAAGAGTTTCCGACGAGGCAAGACGGGTCTTCTAGAAAAAGTTGTCGACTAGGTGAGACGTGTAGGACGTTTCTTCTAGGAAAAGTTGTCGACGAGGCGAGACGTGTAGAATGTTTCTTCTAGAACAAGTTTTCGACGACGTGAAACGTTGCTTTTAGAAAAAAGTTAACGACGAGATGCGATATCCGCTAGGAGCAGTTTTGTTCTAAAACAGAATTCATGACCAAGTACAACGTGAGTCGGTGCGTAATTCACAACTTCCAACGCCACCAGAACTTTCAAAGTGCACGGGAGCAAAGTGAAACGAGCCCGATGTTCAAATCAAGAATTATTTAATGAACTGTTGTCCGGAATGGGTTTGTGAGGAAGGAAATTAAAGACGTCTGAACTTTCTGAACTGACGTGTAATTCGCATTGAAGGAGAACGAAGAAAGAAGAAGGGAGAAGATAGAAGAAGAAGGTACAGCCGAGAAGTTGGTACGTGACGTGAATACAGCGAGTACGAGAGGCGCCGCGGTGCAATTCACCGTTGCATCCCGAGGTCGCCATCGGGCCCGCCGCTACTCCACAGGCTCGCCGAGGCTTCCATTTGTTCGAGCGGCCGTGAAGACAGCGAGGTCATCGCTACGCCCTTCCCGGCTGCTAGTGGGCGAACGGGAGGTCTCCGGAACGCGCGCGAGAGGGGGAGGTGTAACGGTATTTCACCGCCATGCAGCAAACGAGAGTGAGTACCTGTAAACTTTGACACAGTGCTGTAAAAATACAAGGTATTAGCAGAAATAGGAGAGGCTAATGAGGACAATTCTAGATTTGGATTTGGTCTTTCTTTCATGTTCAAAGGGTCGTTCCAAACAGAATTTAAAATAGAATACGATGCTTACATGCATCTAAACCAGAACAATAAGTAACTTTGTTAAAATCAGTCTTTTTCTTTATCGAAAGAGTCAGTGTACATGTGCTTTTATGTGAAAGGCAATAAGTAATGCCACACTAATTTAAGTAGTAGTGAAAATCTTAAGAGAATGTTTAGGTAAATCCAGCTGGAAATAGGATTATCGAAATCTCTCTTAGGTGTAATGTGTACAGGCAGTGTAGGGCAAAGCAGTGGTTTGCCCGCTGCATGTTGTAATGTTATGTAATCAATTTTGGTTAATGAATGAGATATAAAGCATTTGTGGATTGTGATTTTCCCTGGTCACTAAACCATGTAGGATTTCCTAGGGAGGGAGCATCCTATAAAAGAAAATATTTTGATAAACAACCGGCAGGGCCTGGCGACGAGGCGGTGACTGGAGCGCCGTGACGTCCTGGTGACACCCACGCCAGAAGCATTTGATTCTCGTGGGGTATATCCGCCCTAGCCCATCAAAGGTTGGTTAGTGCCGGCATGTCGAGAGATGGCATGTTCCGTTGCATTATATTACTCGAATCCAGTTGATGACTTTATTTTAGAAATGTTTATAGACAGAAATTTACAATTTCTTTTTGGTAGAGGGAGGTTTGTGAAATGACGCATGGATTTTCCTAAGGCAAAAAAATTGAAGAAAAGAGCCTTTCAAATTTAATTTATTTATTAAAAACTTTCTTTTGATTTCCATTGTTCCCGTTGTGAGCTGCCGGCCGGTGCGTTTCCAATAATGACAGAGAGAGATGGCTCAGGGTATAAACTGTGGTTCCGTGGTTTGTCGGATCAACACCGGGCGAATGCCGGAGCAGTACCGTAACAAACAGGCCACGAACCGCGTGCGATCTTTCTTACCTCTTCCTTGTCCTATCCTGTCCCCTTACACACATTAACATGCACTACACTACCACACGTGCCGGAAGACCGGTCGGGAGCTTAGGGCATTTCCCGGTTGGGGTGGTGATTCGCTGGTGGGTGTGTTAAATCCCCCTAGCCGACGGTAGGTCGGCGTCGGATCTCACCATGCAGAGGACCATCACCATCTCCCGAGAAAATGCACTACACTTATGGGACTAGTTATCCTAGTAGTTGACCGCCCGGAATCACTAACAACGAATCATTCAATCTTTCAACAATGCCTTGCGCTCGCTCCGCGGTGATCATGGAATTCTAAAAAATGGCTTACGCTCATAATCGATTTATTCAAAAGATAATACTCACGTATTTTAAAACAAATATAACTTTGTTAATTAAAGTAAATGTAAACAAAAACTAATAGAATATCAACATGCCGTTTGAACCATTACAGTATTTACAATTACCGTACAATCACCATATTCATGCATTTATCCATACTAGTATTTACATTTAGCATATTCGCTAATAAATTTAAAAGCCTTAACACGTGCTTAATATTTCATATTAATACTTTTTAGATGGTTGAGAATATTCAAGGACGCCGAAAATTTGTGTGTGTGTGTGAGTACGGGGGAGGCATCCTCTTCCCTGGCCCCCTATGTTAAGCTTGTGCTCACTTGCAGTGGCCTAAAGTTAGAGGCAAAGTAGGAAGACTGCCATGGCGACGGGTTATATTTAACGAATAAATTTCAGACATTTTCATTGAACATTTGCTAAGTTAACAATACATTTAACTGCATGTTTCTTTGCAAAAAAAGTCACATAATATTTACATGAATATGCGAGTTCAGTAGCTGCGGGTAGTGAACATCATCCAATTCAATACACAAATCAGACATGGGAATATGCGTTTTCTTTTTTTACTTGGAATTATTATCTTGTATACAATCCATAATCATTGAAAGACATGAGAGATTTTTCTTTCAATAAACAGAAATTAATATATACAAATACTTCTTGCAATAAAACGATGTGTTAAAAAACTGTCGAGTTCTCAAATTTCTGATTCAAATATTCATATTACATATTCTCCCAGGCACACGGGAAGCGTAAAAACAACTTTTAAAATAATAATCGTCCAAAAATTTGAGCAAGCACCACCATAAGAACAACACATTTACTTGAACAACGATCACGTTAAATCTCATAAGATAAAGAAGACGATGCAGTTACTTTTTTTAAATGTGCCGCCCTATTTCCATGTTTTGTCTCCCCAAGAACAGTATCTCGGGTCTGTTAAAGCATTGTAGAATTTCTCTGGTCTCAGAATGACATGAATGGGTGTCTTCCGTGTAACAGTGTTACATCAACTAGGATGTTTATGGAAAGCGGATCTGACAGATAATTAATGAAAGTTTCCTATCAACCTGCTGCATCGCAAAGTGATTTATAATTATAACCACCTTTTCTCTTCGTAAATCTAGTTATTGATTAGACATATCTCGAGTTAAATATGATCACCACAAAGCAAATTTTTTTGCATCTTCAATTACAATACTGAAGATAAGAGATTTTTTCCTTAATGGAACCTGTTCTTTAATCCTACATCTTGAAAATCTCAGTGAAAAACTCTTGAAGTTTTGAAAATAGAAAAAAAATTGAACTTTGTTTTCAAAGTGTCCGGAGTTGCGATGTGGCTGTGAGGCTCACGGTGCAGGAGTAACGTGTGATGGTAACGTGAAGGATAAAGATACCGTTTACGAAATGTAGAAGACTGATTTCAGATCCAAGCATTGCTGAGAAATTTTTCTAAGTTGGAAACACATTTGCGGGTTCAACTGCATTATTATATTTTTGCCGTACAGTTTCAAATAATCCAAGAGCGTACAACCTCTTTTAGCACCAGCAAGCTGTGATATTTTGCATCTTCACTGATCAATTTACATCCCATTTACAGAATAAATGTCTCTTTTTTGGGTAACTTTATTGCTTTCAACTGAAAAATATACTTTTATGCAAAGTAATTTGTGGTAAATTGTTCCTCAATGCGATTGTAATTATCGAGAGAAAGAACTTTCTTTTTGTGTTGTAGTTGAATTTTCGGGTGCAATTTTTTTTAAGAAAAACACAGTCTCTTCTTTTATATTTCTTTAAAACATTTATGATGATGACCCACTTATAAGATGTTGTTTCAACGCCATTCGACTCTTGCTATACGAATAATTCCTCGTGTAGTTAGTTGAGAGCCTTGCAAACATCTCTAATGTGATTGAAAATTGATATTCTTGTTGTTTACACATGTAAAGATGTTGAAAAACGGTCATTTGTCACGGTCCCTTTGATTTTAAGAGCATACATACAATCGCATATTGTCATTTACAACTCAGCGTACACAGATTACAGAACTAAAATTGTATAATACTTGTAAAAATATTAAACCAGAATGATAAATGAACATTTCACAATTTATTTCTGTCTCCTGTAAAATGTGATAAAAGTTTATTGGGAAGATGAATGTGATATTAATTTGCGGCAATTTTTTTTAAATTTAAATTCTTCACGACATATTTGTATTATATGCTATTAAGTTAACGAGAAAGAACTGAGTTCTAACCCAAAAATAAAGATGTCATTTATTGTAGAAATATATTTTACTTAAAACTGGAAAACATATGTAGAGAACAGAATGATGGAATTTAAAATGGAGTGATTCTTAAAAACTTCAATATATTATTACATATATTATTAAAATTTATTGCTTATTAGATTACGATAAATGTTATAGTGCTCATATTTGGATATTGGAATTTACATAATAATAAAAATGACCATTACGTTGATACGTAAACAGAAAATATTTAAAGTAATATATTTTCATTGAGTATTGTTCAATTTATGACATTTTCTAGTTACTGAATCATTGCTTTATTCTTTTTGATACGAAGTGAATAATCAATTTCATTATTGCAAAGACAGAATGAGCAAAGATATAAGAATTTGAACTCATTCGCCTTATAATCATGTAGATTAGAACTAATTCGGTGGTTTGTATAACATTACTTACATAGAAGAGGAAACATTAAAATACTTGTTTGCTTATGTGAGCTCGACGTAAACTGTTCTTTCAGGTTTACAGATTGTGTACTTCTGTGAGCAACCATAACCATGTTGTGAGGCATGAAGAGCAGAATTTACTCGTTCAACGGACCCAAAACTGTGTGACAGGTCTGTGTAAACGTTGCAAAACAACGGCCCCAGTAACTGACCTCCGGCTTTCTGCCCGGGTTGTGTCAATTATGCAAATGCCGAAAGCACGTTCACCCTCGGATCCAAAATGAACACTACCCGTATCCCAGACGGGCTATTACCTACGTAACAACTGTGATCGTGCCAACAATTGAATAGTAAATTTAAACCTACAAAGGTGTATTGTGTCTATGTGATTTTCAAACAATATAATTGATATTTACACCATCATCCTTGGGAAAATTGCCAAGTACAGTGTGAAACGCCTTTGGAAGAATAGTTGTTTAATAATTATAGGGTGTTATAAGGGTAATAATGACAGAGCGGCAAACAATTGTGGACTGAGATCATTATAACCAGTTAACGCCCATGGAATATAAAATATTTTATTTTTTACCTAATTTTAATGATTCTGATTTACTTATTAACTAGATATTAACTTGACTAGGTTTGTCTTTTCATATTTCCCTTCCATTATTCTCTTTACAAGACATGTAGCAACATTTAATTGTTTTCATATTTATCTCGTAACGGCGATCCTCTCGATCCAGGTAAGTTATGTAGTGTATCGAAGGCAATAACAATCAATAACGTATCAGTAAAAAAGTTTATCGTTTGATTTCATTTAGTTTTGTCCAAAAAACAGTAAAAATCTATGTGACGTACTGGCGTGAAGTATGATCTAGTCATGTCTTTGCTGGTTGCTTTTTAAACTATACCAATAATACGCTTATTATAATAAACGTTTAGGAGGAGAGGAAACGCAAAAAATGTTGCTGACAATTATTTAAACAATATATGTATCATGTAATGTGTGTAACTAATATGTATGTATTTGGAATTTTAGGTTCGTATTAATCAGATTTTGTCAGATAGCGTTGTTTTCCTAGGCCTGAGTTCTGATTTTATCATCCGACGCCGTTGGATATGAGAAGGCATGTTGTGAGAATGACTATTCCCACCACCGTATGTAGTATACGTGACCGCCAGAGATTTTCTTTCGTCACACAGCTTTAAAAACTGACAATGGACCTATCGAAGTTGCAGTTCGAAATCTGGCCTCGATTTTTTCCTGTAGTTAGATGTTCACTATTTATATGAGTGAGAAAAAATAGCTTCATTCTGCCATCACGTGCTGGAAGTTACTAAAAATTCCACACTTTTTCTCATTGTCGTTCGCACGGGTTTTGTGCAAACCCCATTCTGTAAAGAATGTCCGTCCAGAGAATACGCGACATTGCTCACGCGCCTTGAGAAACCAGAAATCCGATGTGATAACAAAGTGGATCCGCGGCATGCAAATACAAACATTGTTTACCCATCATTTTTGACACAAGTACATCAATGTAATATTCTTAGTTCAGTGCGTTTGTCGTGCAGCCGGTGAACAGTCATTTTGAACGTAGTCCATGTTAGTGCCACCTGATGAAGTAGACCAAAAACAATACCTGAGACTATCATTGTCCGTTCGACAAAACGGCTCCGAGCGACTCGGAAGCCAATGACGGAGTGAGCCAATCATCGCCTTCGGGGTCGCTGGAAGCCGCATTTTCGGCTACACGTTACATAGTATACATTGTCAGTGGGTGCTTATAACGAGGCTCAATTTTGTGCCGAAATGGTGACATTTTAAAAATTAAATCTAAATATAACATTATAAATTTTTAAAGTTAAAATTAAAACGATACATCTGTATAATTTTAAGTTTTCATTGATGTACAGATTAATCAGCCCAAATGTAATCTATTAAATTGTGTCGATTGATCATTTCAAGTAATCGATTGTCGTGCTATTCCGGGACACACTGTTGCCTGAAATGAATTACTGTTTCCGCCCAGCGAACTGTCAGACATAACTGGTAAGTAGAGATCCTAGCGAGCAATGATAACACTACGATTGTCGTTCGTTGCAGAAAAGGTTGTCCATGGTGTCAGCGAAAACAGCGTGGCCAATACTGACCAACTTCTTTATTTTTAATTCTCCAATTTCAAATGGGCGACAGCTACGTTTTTGTCAGAGTACATTAGGAAGACCTTTCCACAACAAAAATCAGACAGATTTCTACCTCGATCTTTTGAGGAGCCCCTTGTGAGACAATTTTTTGGGAGAAAGCTACAGCTTTTAACTTTGCTCCAACTTGAAATCGAACCCGGGATCGCACCACGGAAAGCCAGCTCGGTGTGCATAAGCCAGCCGAGGGGAATAGTGTTTTATATAAATATTGTATTATACATCAAGTAAAAGAATTTCCTCAAAATAGAAAATCCAGCTTCACAATCGATGGACACAAATTTATCTTACGCAGATCAGAATGAGAACAATTAACCGAAAAAATACGCAGAGGAGCAAATGTCCACATGTAGACCGTGCAGGATGTAGAGGGTCAGTAAATTCCAGCGCTCGCATGAGGCGCTGAGGCCCGAGCAGAGGGCGGGGGCCGCGTTTGTTTTCGGAGTGAGTCCCGCTGGCGCGCGGATTCTGCCCGACGCCGCACCCATCGCGACCCTCGGCCACCGGCCCTCGCCGCGCCATTGGCACACCGCGCACGCCCCCCTCGCCCGCCCTCAACCCCGCACCCCGGCGTTCCGCTCCCATCCGTCCATGCGCACTCCCCTAGCACAGAGCTACGCTCCGGCACCCACCCTCCGCGCCCACACCCCCCACGCGCCCGCTCCCCCCCGCCCCGCGCCCACGCCCCTCATCCCTAAGTCCACACCCCCACACCCCGCCCATCCTCTTTAAGCTCACTATCTTTAAGCCCACCCTCTCTAAGCCCACCCTCTCTAAGCCCACCCTCTCTAAGCCCACCCTCTCTAAGCCCACCCTCTCTAAGCCCACCCTCTCTAAGCCCACCCTCTCTAAGCCCACCCTCTCTAAGCCCACCCTCTCTAAGGCCACCCTCTCTAAGCCCACCCTTTCTAAGCCCACCCTCTCTAAGCCCACACTCTCTAAGCCCACACTCTCCATTCCCAACTCTCCATGCCCAACTCCTCAATGCCCAAACTCCAAGCCTTCAGTGTCCGACTACTCTCCCTACCACACTCCATGCCCACACTATCCCCCGCTCTATCCACCCACATTCTCCGACGGCACTGCGTTCTCTGCCACGGCCACCCTCCCTACTCACTTTCACCAACCACGTACCTGATATACATCCATCTCCTCTCAGACTCTTCCAGATCACACTTCCTGCCATTCCCCCACACTCCCACCAACCACTCCTCACCCAACCTCGACACACCTCTTCGATTCCTCACTGCTCGTCATTATCCCCATTCCCCGCCAATTCCACTCCCACCCCGCTCCATTTTTCTCCCATACCGAATGTTTCACTCTCGATTTGATTGTCCATCCATTTGCCCCCCATTTTTTTCCTCTCACACTCGACCCTCTGCTTCCTGTCCCTTGCCAGGCTCTGAATCCCCGCGCTGATACCCCCTTCCCCGCGCGCACACAGATCTCCCCGAGCAAACTGTGTGCGTCTCTGCCCCCTTCGGCGCCCCTCGCCCCCGCCTCTTTGCCCCGCAGCTCCGCGGCGATGGCTTACAGGCGCGCCCCAGCGGATCCCTCCTCGGGCTGGCGCCGCCCACGCTGGACGAACTGTTGCCGCTTCCCCGTGTATCGGCATACATTAGAGTATCCCATTCATTATGCATGTGTAGCGCCGTGGCGTGACTGTCGCAGATATTAGTAGCGGGCACAGCGGTGGCAGGGTCAATTTTTGCATGTCCCCACATGCGGCTGCGTGACAAATGTAGTAGAGAGCGGTCGCAGCGGCGCGGCGGTGGTTCGCCGAGGGGGGGGAGGGGGCGGAGAGCGGGACGGGGAGCGCCGAGGCGGCGCCGCGAGAATGGTCGGAGGGACGGTGAGAGTGGTGGAGCAGGACAGAGACAGACTTACGGAGCGACCGTTAAGGTTGACAGATGTACGGACAGAGAGCTCAGATTGGAGAGGGAACGTGACTTCAGGGACGTCTCAGTGTAAGGTAACCCGCTTAGCAGTTTGCATGGGTGAAGACTAGCCAGATAACATCAATTAGAAGAGAAGAACGTTTCAGTAACTGAGCTCATACTGGAAACCAAGGGAAAAATTCCCATCTTTTTTGTTATAATTTACGTCCATCCGGTAGGGCCAGTGTGAATTTAAGAAATTTATAAAGAATATATAAAAATAAAATACGAATACTTGTTGATAAAACAGAAAACACAAAGTTGGAAGATCATAAACGAAGCTGACAGACAACTCTGTACTTGGTACAAAACCATCAACGGCATTCTATGACTTGGTGCAAGAATCATTAGTGTCATGCAAAAATGAAGTGTTATGCAACTTGCAACAATCTGCAGAATTATCTTTGCAAAATTGAATTTTTACGCATAATAACTATTTTCTGTTCGTGAAGATCGTGTACAACATCAGGCTTTGATTTTGAAATTAACAATAAATTAAACACTTCTTTTGTCTAGACATCAACTGACTGATCTGTCTAATAATTCATGTGTACAAGCATAGTAATGAATTTATGATTTTCCCCGCCTTATATGTGTTTGGTCCTTGCCGAAAGGAAATGTCCCAGCAGATAGGGCTAGTTGCAGGGAATAACTTGTTGAAATAATCCAAATATGGAATTTTGGACTCGGTTCTTGTTAGAAATCCTCACTTGTAGTTTCATTAGGACGTCTAAAAAAACCTTGTGAAGTGTGAAAATCGAGGAACGGCCTCTAGCAATAAAACACGAAAATATTCATTCATAAAATTGCTCATTTCACTGCAATTCAATTCTGTAATACTGTTGTCAAATACTTTAAAGAAAGCATTAATTTACATTGGTCATCTGCGCGAAAAAATCACGAACTTGAATGAACCACAAAGTGGATTGAGTTATTATTCTTTTCTGTATAAGTACAGAATGTCTGCAGAGGAAACGTCGAAACTTCGAAAATAAGCTCTTAAGACAATTTTAAGTAAATTTTGTCTAATAAACTACTAGGGTATTCCGAATGTCTGAGCCGCAATAAGCACTCAAACGTTTGTTTGAAAAAATGCTTTCTAGGCAAAAATATTACATTGCAGAAACATAGAAACACTGCAGACACTTGTAAATTTTTTATTATTTACAAAAGAAATGAATATATTTCTTCAGAAAGAAAAATTAACCCAGAAATAAAAACCCAATTTACAAAATTCTACTGCCGTGTTAAGTTTTCTTTCTGAACAAGTATATCAATTTCTTTTGTAAATAATAAATATGAATAATAAACAATTTACATATTTCTGAAGTGTTTATATACTTCTGTAATGAAAACGTTTTTCTAGAAAGCATTTTTCGAACCAAATTTTGAGTGTTTATTGCGGTTCAGCCATTCGGAATTTCCTTGTAGTTTATTAGAAAAAATATGCTTAAAATTGTCTTAAGAGCTTATTTTCGAAGTTTTCACGTTTTCTCCCCGGACACCTTGTCTATTAAAGAAAATATGAGTATAAACTAATTATCAGTTCAAGTTTTACATTGAATCGTTTCGTGGCAGTTGACTTGCAGGATTCAGCCAAGGCCACCTAGCAGAAAGCTCCCTATCCTACCCTACGTCTCCACTTTCGCTTTTTCTCTTATTTCTGGAGGTACTAACTCCACCTCTGATTAACTAGACATTTTAAACTAAAGAATTGGCCAGTTTTAAGGGTAACCACATGGCAGTTACATAACACAAAATGACTTGGGTTCTGATCTTGTGTAGTCACATGTGCAGTTAGTAATCGTGGAATCTTTAATCCCAAAGAAGGTAACAAAAATGAGCTTGTATCTATCACCCCATCACGACCGGTGCTTTCCCATGAAGAATCTTTTGGGGCTTCGTAGACAAACGCATTCCATGCGTGGAAGAGTTCAATCTCCGCCAAAAGAGGTTTATCCCCGAACCTGCTGTTACGTTAATGTTCAAATTGTTCAGGAAGGAGTGACATGAATATACTACGAGGTAACGGTGCTCTGCTAGATATATCGAAAGCATTCGACGCAGTTCCTCACGTGCGGATTCGGTGCGCTGTTTCCAGGAAAAGGCCCCCGACGCCTTTACTCATTTGGTAATGGATTCTTACGCTGAGGCTTCCATCGTTATTCAGCACCCCTCGAAAGGCATTGAGGTGCCAATAGAGGAGCGAAACAGGGGAACCCTTTGTCTCCGCTCCTATTACTCTCATTACGGAGTGCTGGCTTGACAAATTAAAATAGCGCAATAGTGGTCTAAGCCACATTTTAAGAAAACGGAGAAAAATCAAGTTAAAGTTATATAGTTCTGGTAGGAAGAGTTTAAAGAGAAAACAATGTGACTACATTCTTAACTTTATAGAGGAAAACAGTTTAAACCAACTATGTACAAAAATAGTTCACCTTCTTAGATAATAAATGGTGTCAATAATTCATTTTTCTTTTTTTGGGAGGGGGGTTGGACCACTACTGCGCTGAGCCCTTCAATTGTAAAACGAGTCAGTGTAGCCGCTATAGGATAGGAGAGTGTTTGTGTTAGCATTTGCTGATGATCTGGTGTTGCTATCAAATTATTCTCCAGGGACACAAGAATTGATATTGTGATGGAATATCTTGGAGACCCTCGACACTATCCGTAGTTAAGTGTTCATCATTTCAAATTACATTCGAAAGATCTTGGTTCATTGAGGTCCTGCATCTTCAAAAGTTGGGGGTAAAAATTCCTCTGGTCTCTAACGACAATACTTTAACCCATCAAGAAGTGAACTATTCAACTTGAAACCGCATCACAACTAATGCACCCTTCAAAAAGTGGTTGGACGTGGTTGGACGTGGTTTGACGAGTCTTCAGGAGGCGCAACTGAAACGGATATTTTGTTTTTTAAGGGCACTTTATTTGAATCCTTAACCCTTGTTACTGGTATGATGGGGTCTACGAGATCCTCGCAATTGTTTTCTTTCGCAGAAGCCATGTTATCTTCAAAACTGATGTCAGCCGTCTCTCCTGCCGTAAAGTTAGCGGTTATCAGTGTACACAGAAGTGGCATAAGAACGGCTCTCATCGTGTTCGAATGACAGACAATTATACGTCTGGAATCTCACAGATGTGTCATGCCAGTTGCGTTAGTGTTCTTGCTCTCGGACATACCTGAACTACATAAGTTTTACTGTTGCGTTAATTGCCATTTTTTTCAAAGTGTATTTATGAATTCGAGGCGTGAGGTGAAGTATAATTTTAGCAGAATTCGATGACTGATAGACGTGGTCTCTTTTGTGAGGAAAACTTTGCGTCAAGTTGTGTTGCTAATGGAAATACAAGACTTACAGAAAATTGAATGATATTGTAAATGATGCACTATATTGTAAGGACTAATAATGATAGTGATAATAATAGTGATAATAATAATGATAACGATCTATATAATAAGCAAATATTAGAAATGTTACCAAATATGCGTACGTTCTGCGTTTGTGCAATGACATGGTAAATAAAATATTATACGCTTTGACAATATAGTTCTTTTAATAAGAAAAGTTTTGGACTGACTTTACTTCATCTGATATAGTATATAAAATTGTAGCTTTTCATTAAAAAGTCGTGTCGATATGAGAGGTAATCATACGAAATATAATATGTTTAACTTCGTGAGAAAAATGATCACTCCGAATTTAAGATAGCATTATATTTTATTATTAATATTTCCACTCTATACCTTTGTTATATAATTTATTGCTTAAAATATTTTTTCTACTCCCATTGTATAATTCTGTCACTTGATGGCTCCAACCCGTTGCATAATGCAAATCGTGGCTCAGAGCGAAGTCGCTCGCCATTCCCACATGAGGTCCGGTTCTATTCCCGTCGATTCTCATGTGAAATTTGTTTCGACAAAACGAGTTCAGCTGCTTCAGAAGGGCTAGTACAACCTTTGTGAAGTGTCCTAAACCTTACCCCCTTCCTTATTTCTTCCCAATTCTGGCCACTAGGTAGTGACGCAGGGGCGCGCGGTGTGAGGCGCGTACGCGGAGATGCTACCTAGCCGTCCTCTTGACGATGACGAGACACGACAGTTTAATGTACCGCCATGTGGAGTAAAGAGAGCGCTGATAAATTAATGGACGATTACTCCGCGCTCAAAGCCCAACCAAGGGCTTTCGAGACGCGTTGCGCAAAGACGCAACAAATTAAAAAAAAAAGATACTCATTACGATACAGATTTCACTATAATACAGGTTCTTGACCAATCACCGAGAAGTTAACAAACCAAGTATTGACAATAATCATTGAGAATCGTTCGAGTAAATGTTTCGTTCGAGTGTGTACATTAAAATTGCATTTAATATAATATTGTGCTTCTCAATTTTAATTTCTTTTATTTTGAAAAGCGATTAAATTGTATCACATTTTTCACATTTCCTTTAATCACATTTTTCCTATGTTAAAATATGTATATATTCCTCCCGGGATTAAAATACCACTTTAATCCCCCCGGCATTAAAGAAACCACAGAGCGGGATTAAAGTAATCCTCCGGGATTAAAGTAAGCACATCCACCAGCGACTCCCATTAACATTACACATGAGAAAGAAAAAGGTTGGATATACCGTAAGCCTAAGTTAATATATTCGTAAGGTAAAAACTAACCTTCAATAATAAATACTGATCGTCCCTAGCTTCTTTCACAAATCTGCAAAATTCAAGTATTGTAAAACTTTTCTTAGCTAGTAGCATTTTCCATACCTCTTCAAAAGTCCAATCAATTTACAATATCTAAAGATATCAATATCAATTAAAGCGTTACACATGTATCGTCAATAATTTTTCCTAGAGTAATACGTACTATGTAGTACATACTTAGAGATATCAAAATTTTCCATGACAGACAACGTTTCACTTAACGTTGAATAATACCTCCAAACTACTGTACTGCTTTCTCCTGTACTGCTTCGTCCTTCGTGGCATAGGCGAGTACGCGAAGAAATATTGTTTAAAAATAAAATTTTGAATATGACACGGGGTTTACCTAAGCTTTGTTTACTCGGGACAACAGTTCTCCCTCGTGAACAAACCTTTACTTAAAGCCCTTGTTATATAAATCACTATTATTAGTAGTAATTTTTACGAGAAATATGATTTAAAATATATTGGATTGTAATTATACCTTGATTATATTTGACTAGTAGAGTGTTAGTTATTAGAGACATAGATTGGATTAGGTTGGGATAGGTTGACATAGGTAGGACTGACATAGATTATACATTGGCTGGATAAAAAGTAATGGGAATATTGCTGAACCTCATAGCCGGTAAGTCGGCGTGCTGCCATCTTTCGTAACAAAAAGAAGCGCTGCTAAACGAGTGTTTGTGGTGAGCGGGAACAGTAGTCTGTCAGTCTACTGTCGTGTGTAAATTCTTGAACTTCATAGCAATAATGCAAGCTCCCTAACGTCATGATTACAAAGGTAGAGCAACGTTTGTGACTCAAATTGAAGTGGTACGAGATCGGAGTAAGTAAGAATGTTTTAGGGACTGCATCAAGCATACGGTGATGCAGCGTTGCCATACTCCTCAGTCACACAATGGGTTAAAGCGTTCAGATTAGGATGAGATGCTGTGAACGATAACCTCCGTACAGGACGACCTCACGTGCAGAATTCTTACGCCGTTGACAATGAGAGATTCTGGAACATCCACTTTACCCGATATGAGTCCCTGTGATCTCTTCAGCAAAATGAAAGAACTACTGCGAAGACCCAGTACAATAGTACAATACCAGAGAAGAAATCATTCATGCTACAGGGCGGTCAAAATGGGACATCAACGGAAATAGACCCGCAGATGGTATTAGAATATTCTTCCAAATATTTGGCAAAAGGTCATTAATAGAGACAGGATTTCCATGCACCAATAAATACTAAAATATGCATGCAAGCATGCACTATCAATAGCTAAATATGCATGCAAACATTCACTATCAAATAGCTAAAAATGCATTATGCTGGGTCAAAATGGACAAAACATGCACAATCAAGTTTTATTTTACTTACATTTTTAGTTTTATCACCTTTTGTCAAAGTGAACAATTACCAATTTTTCTAAACTGTTCTATGTCAAATTCATTTTTTTGTCAGAAAACAATGTTTTTGATGCAGAAAATGATATTTTATGACACAAGACGTAATTGGAGCATACTACAAAGACGAAATCTAAGCCAATGAAAGGTGAAATTCTGCATTTTCTGAATTTTCACTACAATGTTCTTTCAATTTTGGAGAAATTTCAAGTCATCATTTAAATTTAACACTTTATGCAATTTCTCGGTAGCAGTCTCACCGACATCTCCAAACATTAATTCAAGACACTTAAATGTCTTCAACAATTTAATGACTCCACTAGAGGAAGACCTACCGATTCTATTTTCAGAAGATAAGGAAAATTTTTTTTCTTTTGATGAATAGAACCGGGATGTCCTATCTTGTATCTTTCCACAGAAATCTTTTAAACCTTGGATTTCTTACTTTTTCGGACGGTATATTTGCCCCTAAAGCATTACACATTTCCATTAAAAATTAATTTGTTACAGGCTTCAATGTTTCCTTAGTAACAAAAGTTTGCACTAAGTGTGACATTCTTTCCTTTCTACAGCTCTGTCACTATGAGAAGTAGATGCACGATGCTGACCCCTTGAGAATTTTAGAACATTTAATGTGCATAAATAAATTCAAATTATATAGAGATTCATATATCTTAAGAAGTGTATTAGAATTTTGCTAAAATGACAATGCTTTGAAACAAATTTAGTCAAATTTTGACGCAAATTAATGTCAGATTCAAATTAAGACAAGCATACTTTACTAAAATGTATTTAGCCAAACGTTCAGGTTGAAACGATCTTGTCAGAAATTATCGAGACTCGAATTTGAGATATAGTCGTAGAAATCAGGTTTAGTATGTACTTGTTTGCCATACTACTTTCTATTGTTGATAAAAATATTCCTTTTACAGCGATGCCACTTGTACACTCAAACGAAATTAAAAGAAAAAAGTAAGAAATACTTCATGATTTACATTTTTTCAATAACATTAAACGTAATAGAAGCAAAATTCTGAAACTCGAGAAAAATGTTTGGAAAGAATATGCGTACTACCAGGCACAATAATTAATTTAAAAAAATACGCCAAACAATTTCTACAACAATTTCCTGAATATCAGAAAAATCTCAAAACTGCTAAAAAATTATTAATAGTTTTCCCGAAAATAATTATTTTCACTTCAATAAAACTAAAGTTGTGTTTTTCATTTCATATATATTAATTGACATTTTTTTATCCTTTTCTGAGTTTCAGTATTTCAAATTATACGATTTCTGCAGCAACATTACACTTGAGCACTAAACATTTCGACTAGGAGAACACCATTAGTAGATCTATTTTTTAATTGATCAATTTTTAGAGAATTGCCAATAGACTTTTTTATTGCAGCAATTGCAATAAATTACATTTCCATCCATTCTCCAGATCATCGTTGTTTCCAATCCTTTGTTCGAGACGTGTTGCTGACGAAGCCTTAGAATAAGCCATTTTATACCAAACTTCACAATTAAAAAACTTGTGTCAATCCTCTATTGCATGCCAGCACACTGAGAGCCTGCTCTTGATTATTTTCCTCTCCCACTGTGAGTTATCAAAGGATATTGAGTTTTGGCTTCGTGTATCTTCCATATCCTTTGCGACGTATGATATGGCGTTGATAATTCATTTCGCGATCGTTGCTCATCGCACGTGTACTTGCGTTGCAAATTCCAGTAGTGTACCGGAGGGTTAAAATGTACAGTATAACAATAAGCACCGAGGAAAACAGCTCACTATCAGGGTCTAAGATCAATATACTATTTATAAAAAATATGCACCAGTTTTAATATTCACAAATTATGCAGAGAAATAATAAGAATGTAATTAATATGCTAGATAGAAGTCTAAATATGCAGTATTAATTTAAAAAACGTCAAAACATGCATTATGCCAAAAAACTACCAAACTTGAAACATGTACGGAAAAAGTATGCATTTTTAAATGAGATTTTCATGAAACATATATTTACAAAGTTTGAAATCCCTACGAAGCTTAAATAAAAACATGTATTTGCATGGAAATCCTGTCTCTAGTCATTAATAGCGGAGACAATTATATTGAAGGTATGCAAATGTAAGTACCTCTGTCAATAAAGTACTTTCAGAGAAAAAAAATTCTCATTACTTTTTATCCAACCATTGTATCCCTAACGAAGTGTCTTCATGGAATCAACTGATGTCACTGTCGTGCCTCTGACCGGGAGATCCTAGGTTCGAGTCCCGACGATGGCAGGATTTTTGACACTAGCCAGATAGCTAAGTCGAGTTCAGTCGCTGCCTGGAGGAGAATTCTCGCGGCCGGGTGCTCTGCTCGGTAGTTTTCCGTGATTTCTCCAATCAACATCAGGCTAATGCAATACCCTTACAAACGGGCCACGGACTGTGCGCAATCTTTCCCCCCAGTCCTTGTCCTATCCAATCGCTTACGTACACACACTTATACTTCGGTTTTTATTTCTTGGCGCGTGGGGACTTGTCTTCAGAATGGGATATCTCACGGTATTTCGCGTCGTTCTCAGTTGTGCCGTTAGGAGTCGCATGATCGCCAGAACTGCTCGATATAGTCGCGATCATGCGACTCCCTGCGGCACGACTGAGAACGACGCGAAATACCGTGAGATATTCCATCGTGAAGACACGCCCCCCGCGCCAAGGAATAAAAACCCAAGTATACACTAAGATACACTTCACAACCCACATGCCGGGAGACCGGTCGGGGATTAGAGATAGATAGATAGATAGATAGATAGATATTGTTCATTTAGCCTTCTCGGCTATTTTTACATAAAATACATATTTACATATATTGCTTACATCTATAAGTATACTCTATTAACTATTTACAAAATGAATTTTCTACTTTTATGTGTTTTATAATTTTTCTTTTAAATTCTTTAATTTGTTCACATTTTTTATTTCTAACGGTAATTTATTATATAATTCAATTCCTTGGTCAAATAGTCTATTTTTTACCTGTTCAGTTTTACTAAAATTAATTACTAAATGTGCTTGTATAGCCAGCTTGTATAGCTATATCTTGTATAGCCATTTATATATTACCCAATTCTGTTTAACATATTAATCTTTTTCCCAGTTTTCTTTACTATATATTCGATATAATCTTTAAAATTTAATTTTCTATCTATAATTACTCCCAAATATTTCATTTTGTATACCCGTTGTATTTCCTTTACATCAGTTGTGAATAATTTTGTTTCTCTTTCTTCTATGTTTCTTCCACTATGTAAAATCATAAATTTAGTCTTTTCTACATTCATTATTAATTTATTTACCCTGAACCATTCTTGTACTGCAATAAATACACTCTGCAGTTTAAATTCAATTTCCACTTCTATTTCTCCAATTACATACAATAACGTGTCATCAGCAAATAACTGAATTTTACTATCATTCGCAAATAATTTTATCGTATACTTGATTAAGTCATTTATGTACATTATAAACAATAATGGTCCCAAAACTGACCCTTGCGGAACACATCAATCTACGCTAATTTCTTCTGATATTATATTATTATATTTTACTTTTTGCTTTCTATTTATAAGATACGAAACAAACCACTTTTGAACGTCACCTTTGATACCGTATTTGTACATTTTCTCAATCAGCATTGACCTGTAAACCGCTTCGAATGCTCTCTTGAGATCCAAGAAGATAACTCCTGCTTTCTTTCCTGTATCAATATTAATTTTTCATTCGTCTAAGACTGCTTGTATCGCAGTTTCACAGGATAGTTTTTCTCTGAATCCTGGTTGTTAATTTCTTATAATTTTGTTTGTTTCAATATATTCGTTTAACTGCTTCTTTAGTATTCTTAAAATATTTTTTCATACGTGGGTAGTTTATTTATTGGCCTAAATTCAGCTGCTCACTTTGTGTTTGTCACTTTTGGAATTGGTATTACGCTGGAAGTTTTCCGTGATTCCGGAAAGATCCCTTTTTCTAAACAATTATTTATTATTTTCAAAAATACTGCTTCTAATATTTCATAATTTTCTTTTAACATTTTTGTCGTAATACCCTTGTCGGTTCCTTTTTTGTTTGTTAGTCCAAAGATAATTCTACGCAATTCTTCCTTTCTGATCAATTAAAATTTATTAAATTCACCGTCACACCATTTTTCATTTTGCTTGTAAATATTTTGATTCCCTGTATCAGCATTTTGTACTAATATATTAATGCTACTTACGAAATAGTTATTGAATTTGTTGGCTAGATTTTCTTTACTAACTTCATCAAATACAATATATTTAGTCATTATATCAAAGTTTTTACCTCCAGTTAATTTCTTAATTACCTTCCATAATTCTTTACTATTATTTTTGTTCTTTAATAGTATTATTATAATATTCTACTTTCTTTTTCATAATTAATTTAACTACATTATTTCTTATCTTCTTGTACTCTTCCCACTTGTCTGATTCTCTCGTTAGTTTAGCTATTTTGTATACTTCATCTCTCTTTTTGCACAGCATTTTTATTTCTTCGCAATACCATTTTCTTTCATTCCATTCTGTATGACCCTTCAACGTTTAAATGGTACCACCTCATCTAAGGTATTTACGATTGCTTTTACAAATTTCTCACTTAACTCGTCTTAATTGTCATGTTTTAATTGTCTAATATTACATTCTAATATTTCTCTAAATTGATCATATTTAAAATTGCTAAAGTCTCTTTTATGTATTTTTATCCTTTCTCTTCGCTTTGTACCTTTATCTTGTTCCGGCTGGCCGGTGCCCCGCTGTTGGGAGATAATTGACTGGGGAAAATCCCGCTAGTCGATGGTAGGTCAGTATCGGATTTTCCCATCCAGGGAGGAGGAAGGTCACTGCCACCTCCCGAGCATAACATTCTCATACACTACAGTCACGGGACTAATCACCTTAGCAGTTGACGCACCCGGAATCTCAATCAATCAACATAACGTCTGTCCGTCTGTGGTCAATTCTAGCGCGTATACTGTTCAGCCGATTTTCTCCAAAATCCATGTTCCTTGATCGATCTGAATGAACTGAAGGCTTTAGGAGTTTTTAATGGATATTTTGATTGTTGAGGGCGCTTGCCATTTAAGGCCTCTGCTCGAGTTTGACCTATATGGCACTTCTGTGGCGTAGTGGTATGAGTATCAGCAAGTTAACTCTGAGGATTTGAATTCAGATGTTAGAGCGAAAAAAATTCTTGTTTTGCAGGTTTACGTAGTACAGCTAAATTTTTGTACGGTGGCCGCTGGGATTCGCGAGTAGAGGGGGAAGTTGAAAGTGGTGGAGAGAGAGCGACGAAACCCACCACAAAAGTGGTGGGCGGGCGCTCGCTCGTGCTTGGCTCGTCTGCCCATACAGGAAACATTAGCCCACCGCACGCACATGCTAGCGAATTTCCTTGGAAATTAATTTGTTGTAGTGTCTTCGCTCGGTAGAGGAAAAACACCTGTTTCACGGGATGGCCTGGCTCTGTCCTCATCATCCATGTTTTTTCCACTGTCACTGATACCCGTTTCCTTACTATCATAAGTAATATCACTATCACTGTATTTACTATCGTTCGTGTCGTTTCGTGTAAAAATATGTTTATGGTTTTTGATATGGTGCATTAAATCATTGTGCGGCGAATCACACGCTCACTGAAACTGTCGAGAGCAGATTACACATCCTTTCTCTTTCGTAGTAGTAGAAAAGGAACAAGATTCTCCTAATTGAATAGAATTAATTTCCTTATTAATCTTGCAATATATATTTTCGAAACACCCGAAGCAGCAATTACTGCCTTAAGAACTGCTTTGATATTTTCAATGCCTTCTTTTGCTTCTCTTCATAAATTGATATACTTTTGCTACGACTTCACGCGTTTGACTGTGAAGGACGTCCTTATGCAAGTTGCTCTGAACAGAACGCATTGCAATGATCACAAAAAAATAATTACTAATATTAACTTATTAATTACTTATTAATAATTACTTATACAGAACTTTATACAAATAGCTGTACTCTGTTAGGGAAGTGCCACTAAAACCTGACACCTTGCAGAGACGACTAGTCAGAGTCAATGTTTACTGGTGCAGGGCTGTCAACACGTCCTGGACAAGGACGCGCTGCCCCCTAAAGCGATAGGTTTAAGGAATGGATTCTTCTGGTAGTTCTGAGCCCTGACCTTGAGCGGCCATGCTAAAATAATTTCACTATAATGTAATATTGTGGAGCATTTAGAAATAATGCGAGAAAGTATGTGATTTGTATCCCCACTAGTTTATTTTATCTAATGTATTTCCTATTCAAGACAGCTGCAAAGGTCTTCGAAATATTGTCTTGAAAATTTCTCGACGGTGGCGAATGCTGAAACTTAATAGATATTGATGAGAATTGCTGTTTATCTTCTATCTTCTCTCCAAACCTACTTATTTTTTTTAGTTCTTGTACGAGTGCTTGTAAGACCTGAAAACATGAATTGGTTTGAGAACATTAAGAAAAATGAAGAATAGAAAAATATATTCATAATTCTGGATTTATTCACTATTCATAAAAAACTAATTTCACGCATTCCATGAAATTGTACGTATGTACAAAGTACGCATTAACATACAAGTATAAATGAAAATTGTTTGTAAAATTTTAGAACAATCACGAGTGTCATTACTATAATATTAGTTTTCATTATGGTTGTTTTTACCTGAAGAACGGGGCACGGGAACTGATTCAGATATTGTGCATGCGTAGATAAAATTAAAGTGCTATTTCAAAAATTAATTTTATCTCTTAAATTGGATTTTGTCATTCTTGAAGTATTTACATATTTGCTTTGCTGTTCCACACATGCATGGAGTATTCCGCTGCGTTTTTTGAATTCTGGAATGTACCTTGTCAGGTATTTACACTGGTCGTTGATATATCTCATCTTTATTAATATTTTATAAGTTATAAACAGTTTTTTATTTTTTCTTGAGCACATGAGTACATATTTCCTTCTCGCCAGAGGCTTGAGTTCTAACGTAAGCTTTATGCATGAACTTCTTTTCAAATATATATCTTTGAAATATGTTTATTTTTTCTCTCACGTAGTTGCTTTGTACGCTCACCGAAAAAATGTCAAATGCAGCATATTTTATAAACTTAGATTAATATTTCACCCAGTAATTACAATGTAATAAATAAAAAATATTCACTGGTTATTACCAGGAAATGAATTTCATATTAATAATCCTCAAAATACTGGGTACAACAGATCCAATACAAATATTGATTTTTAAGGAACTTGTTTGCCAAACAAATAATGGTATATTTAACACTGCATTTTTAGCTATTAAACTTACTCGGTCATAATTATAGATTAGCGTTCCACGAAACAAACCATAAAAACGTAACGTATAGGAATCTGCCGCTCGTGTTCTAAGGTCTGCTTTTAGTTGACGTCAGGGCATGCATTCTTTGGCGTTGCATACAACAGAGCTTTAGTAGTTGAATGGTTCCCAAATCAGTAGTTCCATACAATCAAAATTCATAGAAAAGTTAACTTTGATTTCAGGTCTAGTGAGGTGAGTGGGAATCTAAGCAGATTTGATGACGAATGATTTCCCAAACATCTTATTTTAACGTAAGTATCTTGTGCCTTTTTCCTCTATCTTTTACAAACACAAAAACGGAGACATCTACATCTTACATATTTATTTCACGAAAATGCTACGCTTTTCATTAAGCATTACATTGATTTTACATATTTTAGCCTCGCTCTAGGAATATTAGAATTTCGATGCTTATGTAACAGTAATTCTTCATTGGGAACTACCACTATGTAGCCCTTGACCGTTGCGAAAGACTCGTTGAGATGAATCTTTCTCCTCTTCCAAACAATCCCATGCCTTTTGCAAGTTTAGATATTTTATTTCTCAAAAGTTATTTCTGCCGGATTCTTCTCATTGCTTCAAAGCTATGCCGACCCTAACTATTTTTGCTTTAGTGTTTGTCCAGCATCATTGTATTTCAGTAGGATTTCCACGAGGAACTTGATGTCACAGGCGAGGGGAGACTGACACTGAAAACCATCTACTTCCCAACTGTCCACAGGAAGACTCGGCAAAAAACTAATTCACATTTAGTGTAGGAAAGCACGCAATAAACCAATGAAGCAAATCACTAGCGGAGCCAAAACAAATTTCTGGTCGATTACAATCCCTAGAATGTACTAGGCTACCCGATGTTCTCTGAATAGCGATTGTATTCGTAGATGGCTCTAATGGATACTCTGCGAATGCGCAGTGTTTCCCTCCTCGTGCCTGTCACTCGCGCTTTAGCGGTCATCGAGTGTACAAAACCACTCGCGCGAACTCGACGTGTTTGCGTGGGCTTCAAATTCACCCAAAGACGGCGCAGTGCGGCGACACGTGCCTGGGTCTCCCGATGGTCAATGTGTCCTCGATTGATCCTCCCCGTTGAAGTGATTGGCTTCTGCTGGTAAGCTCGTTCCACCGTCTCAGTGTTTGTCTGCGTGCGGAATCTCTATCGAGCTAACCGTTTCCGGGATTCCGAGGACCATTTCAAACTCGGCCGTGGCGTCGCGTCTCAGAACTCCGACATTGAGTAGGAATTCAAGTCCTTTAGGTAGTTTCAGAAGTTCTAGGAGCCGTCATCAATCTCTGAAAGCACAGTCGTGTTTGTAAAGGGAGGGGTTTGAGGTAACGTAGCAGCTTCAAAGAGAAGTAACAGAATAAATTTTTCATGTTTTACAAATGCGACTAATGGCAAAAAATATATTATTGCTACATTCAAATGTTTAGCCCCTGAATGACATACCAGTTCAGTTTTACTTTATCAAAACTGTAGTAAAGAGGAAGTTATGTAATGTTGATAGAAATCGATGTTGGATTTTGACATGTTACCGTTACATTACCATTAGAGGAAGTAATTTACTTTTTGCAGGAGCAAGACTTATCCGGTGTGTCGACATTGGTACACCATATTACGAGCTTTTCTTTCGAAAAAATGCTATTTTGCGTCACAGCGTATTAATGCTTTCTCTTAATGGCATTCTTATGATCCATAATTTCTAAAACTATTTCCTAACATTAATTAATTAAATACATTTCCATACACATTCCGTTCGCTTTTATGTAGTAAATTATATGTGGCTCTAAAAATGGAATATGAACTTGGAAAGTTCCTCGTATATATTTTTTACTTAGTAACAAAACCCTATGGCATATAACATGTCACCTATCCTTCTTCACGAGGCGAAGCTATCCGGCGCTAGCCATCGCACGACTCTCCAACGTATGGCACTTGAAGATGAAACGCTCAAGCAAGTACGAGACATCAAATGAAACGGCTTGCAGCACCCTGTTGTAAACTAGTTTATTCCACCCAATGGCTGTTAACCAGGTACTACCTAGTTCGCTTGAACACTGTTGACAATGTAACAATTTTATTTCACTCTACTTCTGTGTATGATTTATTTAATTTTATTTTTGTTTCTATCACTTTACATGTAGGTTTTATTTTAGTAAAAAATCAGGTATGATGAATATCTAATTTCTGAGAAAGTATTTTTTTAAAAGTGCACCTATATTTCATCATAAATTACGCAAAACTACTCTCCTTTTCGAAAAATCGTACATGACCTTGTCTCAAGATCAATATTTAGAGAAGATTATTTCATTACGGAAAAAATCTGTCTTCAGTATTGTAGTTGTAAGAAGACGAAAACATTCTGAGCTTTTGAAATGTTCGAAAATAGAGTTTTCAACAAAAATGCGATCAATTGTTACGTACAATTGTTGTTGCGTACAATTATTACGCTAAACGAAGACAATGTTTAAACAAAGTGATAGGATATATTTTGTGAATAATTCGAAATTTTCAAGGCCTCATGTAAAGTACCTACAAAAATCAAAATATTCATTTCAACTTCCCCGGGTCTCAAGTTCTTTTAGATCGAACGGGGAATATCAGTTTGGAGAAAAGCGGCTGAACGTTTTAGGCGTTAGCATTGACCATAGACAGGCGGACGGACGGACGGACGGAAGAACATGCAGACAGAGACACAGACGTTTTGTCTTCAATCGACTTTTTGGTATCAAGAGCCTACAAAACGTAGATTCTGACTACACAATTTTCTATACGCTGTATTAAATAACATACACTTCCCACTTAAAGTCGTGGTAACTAAGTAATTCCTAGGAATTTTAGGATCCCCTGGGTTCTCTAGACTTCCCCACAGGACCAAGAAGTTCCTTTTCTGCATTTACTACCAGCAATGCTAAATTGCACCATCATAGTTTACAAATTGTGTGTAGAGCTTAATAGACCTTCTGAGAGCATTTAACGAGATAGTCAGTAGATCACCTTGAGACGTGAGCCCCAACGACTTGAGGGCACTGAATGTGGATCTTGGGATAGCCCCTGAGGTACCAACCACCACTGGCAGGATTCTGGCGTTGGGCACTCCATGAAGTTGGGCTGCCAGGGGAATGACTGGTTGGTATTTTACCACATTTTCCTCTGCTGCTTTTAGAAGGCTAGACCCATCCTCGTGGCGGACAGTCACATCGACCACGTGGACCCCTTCCCGGCTTTTTATTACCAGGTCAGGTTTGAATCTAACCCCTTCGGCAACAGTGAAAGTGGCTTCCGTGGACACCACGGTGTCCGATATCCGGAGCATCTTCCCCTCTATGAAATTTTTGATCTAAGTTATCTAAAGTTGATCTTTGTTGATCTTGATCTAAGTTGATCTTTGTTAGGGGAAGTAGTTTACTACATAGAGGAAATCCACTTTTAATCCACTTTTTCGTACTGAGATCGACAATAAGGGGCAGACCACTTTTCTTTCGAAAGTGTTATTTTTGGCCTGCGCAATACTGGTCAAACATTTCTGCCTCTCATAGTCAGCATATTGCAAAACATACCCTCTTCTTTGAGTACATTTTAGTTTTCTCCCGTTCTTAGGAGGAACACCTCTCATACATTGACCAAATTTTGTTATCTCTTAAATCAGCATAGTTTTCTCAATGTGGTGAAATGTTCTATAGTTGAACATCAACTATTTCATTTTGTATCATGTCGTCATTCGGAATTTCAACTACTCCGGAAGAAGTGCTATCCATCATTGATATACCCCACCCGGCAATCACAACAGAATCATGTCATTGTCTCGTCATGTTGAATTTTTATCGACGAGTTTTTAAAGCCGGGCAACTCTAAACAAAACGTTTTTTATTGACTTTTAACATGCTGCTGACGTCGTTAGCCGAATTGCTTCACTACGTCCCATGAAGTCACGGAAGTTAGACTATTCGAGGCACCATGGAGCACTTGTGGGGTGACCGACTCGGAACCCCTATTACTAACGGGCTAAGAGACGCTTTAAAAAAAGGACACACAAAGAAATTACAAAAAAAGTAAACGAAACTTGACGATGTAATAGACATACACCTTAACGACGTTTTTCTTCAGTTCAAGAAATCTTTCAACCGCGCTGCACGTTTTTCTCGCCCGCACCCCACTGCAAGACTCAGATTGATTGATTGTTAGTGATGCCGGGCGCGTCAACTACTAGGGTCACTAGTCCCGTAAGTGTAGTGGCTTGCTGGGTTTTCTCCAGGTATCTCCCACCAGCGGAGCATCGCCCCAGCTAGGACAAGCTCTAAGCTCCCGACCGGTCTTCCGACGAGGGGTGCTATAGTGCATGTAAGAGGAGTAAGGGCGTGTGTGTGTGTGTGTGTAAGGGGAGAGGATAGGACAAGGAAGGGATAGGAAAGATCGCGGGCAATCCGTGGCCCAATTGTTAGGATGTTGCTCTGGCATTCGCCTGGTGTAGATCGGAGAAACCACGGAAAACTACCAGAACAGCCAGCCGCTGGCATTCTCCGGACAGCACCTGAATTGGAACAAGCTGACAAGGGCACAAGGGCATGTCGAAAATCCTGGCACGTCGGGACTCGAAGCTAGAAACTCCCGATCAGAGGGATTGCAGTGATATCAGTTGATGCTCTGAGCTACCTCTCCCGGTTTGTTTTTCGAGTATAACAAATATGTACTCATGTGTTTCTTCGTAATGAAAACATAAGGAAATGAAAAAATAAGGACATGAGTCATTTCCAAGCACTCAGAAGCACATCAGGTCCGGCATCGCACTGACAAAATTCTAGGCCTTCTTATTGACAACTCTCCGCAAGATGGATCAATAGATCGGCGCAAACGAGTTTATATCTTGTAAGATTCTGATTACTCAACACGGAAATATGATCTGTACTTATAAACTCCGCACTTCTTTCGTGGAACCTTTATGGCTTCCTTTGACTTTGCGGGTTACATGTAGCTGCCTCGACCACGCAGCTAATATGACGACATACATACTGAGATCAAGACTTCAAATTGCTACAATAAATAGCAAAGAGAAGAGGGCTGTTCTTGTGTAGCAACTGAATTGATTGGTCTAAAAACGACACGATTTTGGAAGGCTAGATAATAATTTATATGCTTTAGATAAAGTCCCCCTGTAAATTGAATTGATTCTATAAAAATAAACAAAAAAGTGTGTATACTGTTAATGATTGTAATCATTACTAAAAGATGAGTAGGCATGTTTCTATTAAATGTATTGACATACGTGTATCCACATATCTGATACAGATCTATATCTGATCTAAATACATATTTTCTCCCTGCTAAACGTCGTAGAGAACTTGTACTATTTTTACGTTAAAATAAATAATTAGTAATTTCCAATTAGAACAAGTTGACTACCTAGGAATCGAACTATTAATTTTATTACACTACGGAACAAAAAGAATTTTTTTCATCCCTCCTGGATGAAAGTATGTGATTTCAAAAGAAATGATCAATCTGATTTCGAAATTTATTATAAAAAGTTCCTAGCATCCAAGGTTCAAAAGATATAAGCTTATTTAGTATTTGAAATAAACAAAATTCTATACTAATTTCCGCACTCCGGTTATATTAATACAAAATTTTATGAGCATGCTTCATATGAGGTAAGAACAAGTGAAAAATGGAATACGCATATTCGTACAATAATATGCAGACATTAAAATGGTTTATTGGCATTCTCCACAGTATTGGTAGAGCGAATGATAATGATTTGTATTTTTCATACAATCACAACATAAGGTTCGTTGTACGGGTGACACAACACAAATGAGCAGCCCATGGTTTGTCCTGATCATAAACACGACCGCCAAAGTATAAATAATACGCAAGTTTTGTAATTTCATATATTTTTTCCTTTGAAATTTGGTTGTAAATCTTCCACATTCGTAACAGAAGTTATGGGTTGATTCGCCACATTTCGATGTGAAATGACAATTTGCATTTTATCTTTTATCGAACCGATTCAATTCTATAGATCATGTGGCGAATTTTACTTGATAAAAAACACAAAACTATAATGCATTAATGTATTTGAGATACACGCAAACCAGACACGAACTTCACGCTCACTGCGGATACAGTTCCGTATGACACCGACTGACACAGAATCTTCCACCCCAACAATTGGATACTTCTATACTTGCGGTAAAGTAAGAGGTTAAAATAATTCCTTTCGGTGACTGAAGCGTAGTGAGAAATATGAGGGTGCACATGCCTTGTTTTTAAAACATCCTCTAAGACCACTAAGACCTACTCGTAAATGAGCGCGAGTACCCTGCACAAGAAAAAAAGACGGAATCTTCGAATATAGAAGAAAACAATCACGAGAGTAAAATTTTATTAGTATCTAATGACAGTGGCATAGATGAACTGAACAAATACTTTATTTTTAATAAATGTTATGCGTATTCATTCTTACAGGTGCAATTTAAATGTAATTGCTTTAATAGCAAAATACCATATGACACGGTGTAAAGATCCGGTATATATAAAAACTGACGTGATATGATGTTTTTATTGTGATTTTCGTAATCCACGTATAAAATTGAGTATGTTGCGCACTTTACTTTCATGGAGGTAAAAAATCGTGTTCCCTAGTGTTATCAAACATAAGAATGACCGGAATTTGTTGTTCAGTGCATCTCATTAAAAAATAATTGGGTTTTATTGCTGCAAACACGTCCGCATTTATTATACTGCATTCGAAAAACAAAATTGAAATAAATTAAAATACGCATTTACAATTGTGTGTAGATGTAAAGAAAGCAGAAAACATATTGGCGGCCCCGATTCTCATTGCGTCGCCTGTGTTGTACGCGATAGCGTTCACCGCGAACGGTTGTCCCCCAATGGCACATTCCGCGCATTCCCTCCACGGACGCCACTTGCGGGAAGCGAGCTATTCGAGCAGAATTCGCCAGACAGACATGTCCTCATACAATTGAAAGCTAAATTAAGCGAACTGTGACCGCATTTGCTCTTTGACTCTTCGTTGCCTGCGCCTACTCTACATACCTGGATCCCTCTCTGCTCTTGCCAATGAGAGAAAATCAGGAAGCAAAGTCAGCACTCAGACACTGAAAACCACTCAATTAGCAACTATGGAATTGGTGGATTCAAACGCATTCATTTAAATTTTATTTAACACTAAATTTAATGCAATGACTGCAAGTAGATCCAATATTGATAAATTTAAGAGGGAATAAAAGATAATTTTTAAACCATTTCTATTGATCAACGTTTTTAAATGTTATTTTAAACATCTAAGATCTAACATATTTTGACACATAAAATTTCTAATGGTGTTTTAATATCATTCATTGTGATACCATTCTTTGCAAAAATACTGTTACTCTTTCAAATTAATCTCCCAAAGTTTTGAACAAAGCAAATGAATTGTGAACGTTATCAGAAAAAAATAACTATTCCAACAGAATGCTGAATGTTTTAGACTTAAATCCCCTTTCATTTATTCGTCAAATCAACACTATAATTTAGATAATTATCCTATTATCCATCCATTCATCCATCTAACTGTCTCTCCATGCGTCCGCCTGACCGATTGTCCGTTCGTTTGCCCATCCATCTCTTTGTATCTCCGACCGTTTGTACCTCCCACAGTTTGTACCTCCAATCGTTTGTAACTCCTACCGTTTGTCTTTCCGTCTGTTTGCCCTCCATCAGTTGGTTCCGATGATTTCTGACTCCAATGTCAGCAATTTTATGTCAGATTTGAGGCGTCCCCCACTTATGCACTAGCAAGTAATTGCAGAGCATATATTTTCGCATTATTTGTAACTTTTGCAATATTGAAAGGCGAGAAAGTTAAATGAAAATAGAACCTCCACAATTTTTATACAGGTACATAGCTGTATTCGGAAAAACAATTTAAGAAAAAATTTGGAGTTGTTACTGACAAAAAATGATAAATCGTCATGAATATAAGTATACATTACACGAAACCTTACGTATTAAAAAATGCACGTGATCTTATTTTGTATTTCGTTCGGACCTGCAACATCTTTTAAATGTACTCTGGGCTATTCGAAAATAAATTATTCCAAATATTTGGAGCCATTATTGAGAGCATTTTGAAAATGTTGTTGAAGAAATTACATGGCCCCCAAAAATAAAATCCGTCTTTCAGACGTAGCAGGGGATCGAGTTCGCGCTGATCAATGAAGGAATGTCAATTTTGGAGACAGCAACCTGAACGGTTTAGACACTAGTGTTGAGCACAGACTCACAGATGTAGAGGCAGATGTTTTGCTTAAAACAATTTTTCGGCATCAAGGAGCCACAAAAAGTGAGTTCTGTCTACTGAATATGTAAGAAGATATAATGAAATATATAGAAGTACTATGAGATTCTATTATAATAATTATAATTATATTTTACAACAATATTAACAATTTGTCCTCTTTGTCAGTCCCTGGTACCCTCAATACGAGATTTTCTGAAAATGATGATTTTTGCCACATTATTACAATACTTTCTGTTTTCTGGATTACCTTGAAGGTGGGGGAGGGAGCTGATATCGGAAACATTGATAAATCTTGTTTCTGTGTGTACTAAGTTACTTCTTCTGACATATTTTTTGTTTTGTTATTTAAAGTCGCATCAACATCTAGGTCATTAGTGACCAATATTGGGTTTAACGTTATGATTACTATGAAGATATGTTATGGTGGTGATAGGGTGTGAAAGGACGAATACAAAAACAACCATGCCCGAGGCGGGATTCAAACCCGCACCCCGTCGGTCCGAGATCACTACAACAAGACTGTCTTAGCGATCTCTGCGACCGGGGATCGGCTTCTGACACCTTATGCAGCCAGAATCTATGGATGTCATTAATACCGAAAAATTACCTAATAGTGAAACTTTTTCTTTCCGTCCGTCTGTAGTCAACACAAGCGCCTATCAGAAAATTGTCTCTAATATTAACATTCCCTGATTGATGGGGACGAACCCGCGACCCTGAGAATTTGAAACGGATATTTCAATATTTTGGAGTCACTTTACGAGACATTTTTAACAATTTAAATTTTTAGTAAAAGATGACCACATTTTTGTATTAAATTATTTCTACGTATAATAGAGCAAAGGGTCTACAATAATATCACAAGTCCCATTTGTGCTGAACTATCTGAGTTTTCAAAAATTATAAGGGGTTCGATTTCTTTAGACGTTTTCCTACAACTACAAAATTGAATATGTTTTTTCCTCAACGAAACGGGTTCTATGATAGTTTTTGCGTGTTTGTGTGTTAAATATAGGCAATTTAAAAGAAAAATATTTTCTTACAAACTGTTTCAAAAATTTTTCTTTGATTTTTATCGAATAGGGGAAAGCATACCTGCAAAAACGGCGTGGTGAACTTTCTTTGTTTTGGTAAATTGCCGACAATGAATTTTGCAATACTAACATATTAATAGAGATCTTTAATTATCTTTATATATACTCCACAGAATTATATTTTTAAATATGCTGAAATATAATCCATGGAATTTCTAGATTAGGATTTTTTAGCATTTTATAGAAATTAAATTACAATACGAAAAGAAAATCATCTTTCATTTTACTTAAATGAAGATTGTATACATGCCCACGATTACACAATAGAAATGTATTATCTTTGTATATGTATATCTTAACAAGTTCAGTTCCTTCTACAGCTTACAAATGAACCATCCAACTACAGAGTTCAAATGGATCTTGTGGAGTTATTGAACGTGCTTATATTTTGTACACACAAAAAAGAATTGCTGTATAATTTAGCGCACATTATAATATAATGTGAGGTAAATCATAAATTTTACGTAGTATATTATACTAAAATTTCTATTTGTTTTTATTTCTAAATCAGTAATGAAACAAATGTATTGAAAATGGAAAATGTTCTATGGAATACATGGTCATTATGTTTTATTGCCAAAATTATGTTCTCGTTTAAAAGTAAATAGCTCTCGTCATGTGTGTGTGTGTTAAATACTTTTAAATGTTAGCTGAGCGAATAAGTTTATTATTTTAATAAAACGTTTACTGATCAAGAGCAAATACTTGCATAAGAGCTGTTTCATTACGTTAATTTGTGTTTTGTTGATGGATACTGGCGTCCTCACACAACGACTACAAGAGCAAGTTGCTCGCTGAAACGATATTTTTTCATTTAGTCCAGTTGACCGGTGCGTAAAGAAGGCCGATTCAGGAAAAAAATTCCGAAACATTTTTATCACCGGATCTGTATGTTCTCGGGATTACGTAATTCGAATTTGATATTTGTCACCTCTAAAAATGTCGGCTTTACTTAGAAAATCGCGAAAAAAACAAACTCTTTGCACTTTTTTAGTTCCTATGTTATACCTCGAAAACTATGTGCTTTATATGTGTATTGACACTAATTTTTGACCAATGGTGTAGGTGTTCCTATTTCCCCCATTCTCCCTACCTGTTATATCGAGGCAGCCCTCGAGTTTCACAACATACTTGAGCTATAAATGAATTAATTGCAATGCTTAGTACGCAGCTATTCGAAAAAAACGGGAGGGACGCATTTCCTAAAGGCGTTGTTGACCAAGATAATTGTATATCTCGGGCGTACATAACGAAAATATGATGAAAGGCAATACATTCGGTTCAATTCAATATATTTGTAGAGAAAGTTCGGGTAATGAAGAATACCGTTTTTGTTTGTTTGGATTACTTTGTAATGAAACTGTCTAGTGCCCGGGATATGAAATGAACCCAAACTAACACTTTTCAATAATTTGTTTTGAACATGCAAAAACAAACTTTTCACAGCAATAATTTTATTTTGTTTCTTGCATTTGCAGGGTAATATGGAATAGTCAGTTTCAATAGGGGTTTCAATAGGGATTTCAAAATGACAACTAGTGGTGCTTCCAACGCACATACTTTCTCCCACTGCTTCTATATAGTCCTATATGCTACTCCACTACTTCATAAACCAGCAAAAGTGTTTTCTCCCAGCAAACTTTTTCCGTTCCGAGACCCGAAATCCGATCCTCAAAGTTAAAGAACCGGCACTTATACCACTACGCCAAACTAGCACTGTATGTGTCGAACAGGGCCATAAAAAGAATCAAACCAAACTATAAAATGGTAAATGCATAATAAACAAACAATTGATGCGATGGTAAAATACGATTTACAAATCCAAGGAGAGACATGAAAAATTGTTGAAAGTTAAAAACTCGAAAAAAAATATATACAGGCACTTCCAGTTCATTTATCGTAATTATCAATATTTGTGATTCAAATGGCTTCACATGGTTTTCAATAAAGTTTTTAGAATACTCAATTATTTCCTGTGACAACAGGGAATTTTAACAAATAATATGCCCCGACTAGGACTCGAACCGGTGCAGCTTCTTTCCGAAAAGCTGTGCCAATGCTCGCTGATTAACGACAGCGACCACAATGGCTCTACATGACGTTTACACTTGTATAATAGTAATAGTGTATGGTGGTTTCATTTCTAGCATTAGGACAGACCTGCACAGCATTTTGCACTTTCACTTACCTCAGGAGCTGCGTGCGGGCAACTCGGGGGCAAATGCGAAAATCGATGAAGGGTGGGGATGAGACCCAATCTAGGAGTGGGGACCACCAGTCAGGATGCGCAGTTCGAACCACAGCGCGTAAATTGAAAGAGCAATCGGCAAGAACATGACAGTCATATGCAGTTCAAGTATATTGTCTTTTGTATTATATTGCAAATGTTTGTTCACGGTATATGACAGGGCGAAATATGAAACTACTACGAATTATACATATTAGATTTCGACACCAAGTACGAGCAAGTACGAGTATTATAATTGCTTGTAGGGCTTATAATGTAATTCGCATTGCTACCATGTAATTACAAATTTAGTGTTGTGCTAAACACAAAATTTTGATACTGAATTGTTTTTGTTTGATGACAGCAATAAACTATTTTTTATTAACTATGTTTAATTGAATGAGACGTTTCTCTCAAAGCAAAAACATATTGTTCTTAAAAAAATCATGATTATTTTCTGTTCTAATTTCTGACAAGAGTGTAGAGTCGTTTACGACATCGAATAAAAATATAAAGCCCTTTGCATTCTATTTAACCAATACCCATGATTATCTTATAGTTGTCCGTAGCCTATCGTCACAGAAGGTTGTTCGTTGATCTCTTTTATTTAGTTTCATAATGGGGAAAATGGTCACAAATGTGTCATTAAACATTACCCTTCTTGGAATTGCCACATATTCTATTTTATGTCAATCTTCATGTGAGAGATTGCTCTCATGATTTTGTTCATTTTTCTATGATTTGGAGATTATAAAATTCCTGGTGAACAATCAATTATTAAATTGCAATTTTTTGTTAGATAGAATTAAATAATATTTTTTTCTTATATATAAGCATATATTTTAAAGCTATTGCTTTAAATTAATGCTTAAGAGTCACAATGAGCATGTTATTTTCAAAAAAAAAAATTAGAAAATGAAAATACATACAGTGGTGGATACAAAGGTGTATACACTGTAATGCACAGAACGTAAACAGTGAATTATGACTCTGGTAACTTGAAATACTAGACATAATCCATTTAAACAAATGGGCATTTAATTTTGAAGCATGGATCATTATTAGAAGCCCAAGCATTCAATCTACGCGCCGCGTCGTGCTACGTCAGACTTCTCCCCTCCCCGCAAAGCTTCCTACTCCCCACTACTTGCACTTTCGGCGCTGCCACGGGCAGACGATCGGCTCGCAAGTGCAGAATGCCCGCGGGAGCAGGCGTTGTGCAGGTCTGCCTTACAGTACCGTCAAAGAGGCTAACTTGAGGACACTTTCAATGTTTGTAGATTAACCCTGTGTATGATAGTTGTAGGAATATATCTTTTTATACTGCAAAACGTAGGTCTTAGTCAGTACTTTAGGAGTATGTGCTTAATTACTTTGAACGTGGAATATAATGGGAATAATAAAATCAAAACTTGCTGTCCCAAATTACCCTTCAATGTTGGCTAGTTTGGGACACATTTGAATTATGTTTAAAATGACATGATTAGACAGGTTAAATTGGTACATATATCTATACATTGTAGATTGTGAAATACGTATAACCGATTTTAACAATTAACCCTTTCGCTCCCAATTTTTTTCTGGCCAACTGAAAAGTAGTGGATCATCGTGGATCTTAAAATTCTAGCCTAGAGTGTTCTTTTTGACAAGTGGGTAAATTAAATTAAATTTTTCATTTCAAAAATTTTGAAATATCGCTTGGGACATATATGTTCCAATGGTATTGGAATGTGGGACGCATGTGTCCCATTGGTATAATAAATACGGATTAGGAAAACTAAAAAAATGGTTATATAATTTCATGAGTGATATGAAGCAAAGCAACTTGTGCACAAAGGAACATCACACATTGTGCATAAAGTTTTTGTCCTTTTCTCGATTTTTTGTGATGCACATCTAGCACACCGTCTCCTTGTTTTCCCCTCCACAGGCATGTGCTCTCCAACATTCAACATCAGTTTTCGTGCCACTGAACGAGGTCCACTTGTTGGTTTTTTTGAACGTGTGCCATTGACTCTCCTGAAGCTAGGGGCCTTTCTGACAGAGGAACCATGAAGTCCAGAAGTGGTGTTTTCCTCTTTTTCATGTACTGGAAAATGATCCACGTGTTCACAACTGCAATCGTCTGTAATTTATAAAAAAAACTTTTTCCACCACTTATTGGATTTGCGGTCAAAGTCATAGGTGGTAACATTCTGATCAGACAGATCAACTCCACCTATAATTTTATTATAAAATGAAATTGAATGACCTTTGAATTTAGTCATTGACTTGTCGATGCTCTGATACGGGCTTTCTGCTCTTGCTTTGGGAAATGTTACTTTCAGACATGACAACACTTCGTCAATATAGTATGTTTTGGAAGCAGTATTTGTTTTTTCTGGACAATTCAAGTACAACTTTGACCAAAGAAGTTGGCATCTATTTCGAGACAATACCTTTTTTATTGCTTCGTTGTCCAGTGAAATATTGGTGGACCAATCATGTGCAAATTTAGGAACCGTGTTATAGGACATCACTAGTAATATTCCAAGAAGCATCATAATTTCTCCATTGTCAGTTTGAACAATTTTGCACTTCTTCAATGGATATTTCTTTTGTAAATTTTTCAAACGTTCATTTGTACACTGGGCTATGTATATCATTAGGCTTCTTGGAAACAGTTTCAAAAACACATAAAGTTCACTTGCTGACCGGTTCAGGTCTTTGCACAAAATTACTATAGGACGATTTGAAGCTATACTCAGTCTTCAAGAAAATCCATTTACTGCGTCAGTCCAAAGGATGCCTGGAATATTTTTCCTCCCCAACTGTATGTGCTTTATTATCCACAGCACACTCTTCCTCAGAACTACTTGCATTTTTTGAATCTTTTTCTACTTCACTACTAGTATTACTATCTGGCACAAAATCTCCATCCGCAAGTGTATCATCCGAACTAAAATCGACCGAGTCACTGCTTTAAAAAATATATCTTACGAACTCCTCGTCTGTAAGATCTTCTTGACCTATTTTACCACTCAATTGTCCTGAAAAGCATAAAACGTGAAAAAATATGTTATGTTATTTTCTGAAAAGATACCGTTGGGACACGTGTAACCCACGCAACAATCTCAGTGGGACACATGTGTCCCATCTGACGTAAAATAGAAATTCTTACCTTCAAAATAAGTTTTAGAAGCACAGAAAACACAAATACATGTATTCAGAAACTCAAACACTCAATTATAAATTCGAATCTCTGAACCATCAATATCAACCATCGAAAAAAGCCGTTTCAGTCAAGGACTCCACCGTTACTGCAGAAGACAATGAACAAAAACCGCCAATATGGAAGTGCAATCTGATGGAAAAACCAAGAACTAATTACATAGGCTTTAGGAACCCACTGGGACACAGAATAAACTAAAACTTACAGCCGAATTTTCCAATAGTAGCCTGGTGAAAGTTAGTGGGACATATGCATCCCGCTGGAAACGAAAGGGTTAAATCGCTAACGTCATTAGAAAAAATGTCTGGTAAATGGCTTATTTTGGGAACGAAGTAAATTTAAAGCGTGTTTGCAAATCAAGCAATCAATCATTAGTAAATAATATAGCATATTTAATTATATCTTGTCCAAAGACAATACATAAACAAATAAAAATAAAGAAATGTCTCGGACTAAGTAGGCATCTGTTGGTTAATCAGTAGATTCTTCTAACAATTTCTTTTGCTTCTTGGAAGGACATGTAGGTTTCTTATATTTCTGTGCTACTTGTTCCTCTTATTCTTGATTTATCTCATCTAGGGTGACAATCTTGCTGGGGCATCTCACTTCATTCAGAGCTTTGTACGTCGGCTCTTGGTCAAATTCTTAATACTTTTTCTCCTTTCCCTTGCTCTCATTCCAGTGGCGGCTCGTGCTCAGGTTGCACGATTGCACAACCCCCCAGATAATCGAATAATATCTCGTAATATCTTAAGAATATCAGTTTTCTTTTTAATGACATTCAATATTGAATATATTACAGCAAAATCAATGTATATGAAATCATTTTGAAACCAAAGACCGTCCAACTGGTGCTCTCTCCGGTGCTTGGTGCCTTGCCGCGAATTGCACCACGCTCTTGGCTCTCGGCTGTGTCACTGGGTTTACTGCATTTACTCTTTGGGCCTTCGATTTAACACTGCAAGCATGGCGGTTTCGGTTGGGCAACCCAAATAAGTTGCAGTATTATACACCAGACAGGTGGCACTGCGCTGCGTGGCGACCGAGGGAGTCTCGGGGAAATCCCAATATTCTGTCTTCGTCTGCCTAGCTGCAAAGTAATTTCATGAATTTTGCTTGATATTGAAAGTACACAAGTTCAGTCAATTGTTGACGGCATTTAATCGATTTTTTTATTATTTTTAGAGAATTTGTTTTCATTTGATATTATATTTATTGATTTAAAATGTATCCCTGACGAATTCTTTGTGGAAAGTTGCCCGTTCTGGAAGGCAGTTCCTTTCTTGGTAGATGAATAGTTACGCTTTGCAGCAGCCTTCATTTATACATCGAGAGCGCTGGTGGAAATACGAGCGTGTGTGTGTGTGGAAGGATCTTCATTACAAAATATACCAGGATAGTGGAATTTTCGAAATAAAATAATTTTATTTGTGTGAAACGTGTCGATGAAATGCGCTAGAGTAGAACTTAAGTGCCCAGTGGAAATCAGAGCCAGAACCACGTGCGTGGGACGTGTATATACCTGAACGGACACGAAGAATAAAATTATGTAAGTAATGTTTCAATACAGACTTTTATTTAATTTAGTTTTAATTTTAATTGCTTACATTTTATTATATATTCGTATTTTGAATTCTGGAAATTACATTTCCGGCATTCGATGGAGGTGCAACCTCCAGTCTGTTGGGGCACCAGCCGCCACTGTCCCATTCCCATTTGCATTCATATTCATTAATCTGAAACTGAATTTAATATTTTTATTATTTTTAATTCCTATAAAAATATCAATGTTGGTAACATGGGACAGTGTCCCAAATTACCCGCATCTAGTCAGACGTAGGAACTTTCCATCCGTAAAAAAATAGATGGGCAGCATTGACAAAACATGATACTGAAGATGCTGGTCAATAGTTCAGGTTGTGGAATGCAGTTACGCACAAAGTAGAAAAAAGCTGATTAAGAGCTGCATGAGGAAAGTTTTACAAAGATTGTTTTTCAGGTTAAAGCTTGCATTAACGACTTTTTTTACTGAAATGACACTTACCTGCAAATAAAACTTACAAAAGATGATTATATCTTCATTCGTGAATACATCGGCGCTGCTTCCAACTCAAACACCTGAACACATCTGATACACCCAACGTTTAAAAAGAAGCCGCAAAAAGTTACACAACTGTCCCAAGTTACGCTCTTTGACGGTACTGTATTTCACCAAATGGCACAAACGTGAATGCAAGAATGCACTTCAATAGAGGGTGAAAACGTCAAACTCCTTTATCTTAACATTTGGTTTTTTGAGTTGTGCCACTATTGCAGCTCACGAAGATATTGTTTCGATTGTTATTGTTTGTTGAATCGATAATAATGACTAGCATGTCTTTAATATTCAGATGCCTCAAAATGAATATTTTAAACATCTAAAGGATATACAGGGGTTGAAGATGAATCATATTTACCAATTAACATGTGGCGAAAAATTTCATTTAAGGAAGTTACACATTATACATTTGCCCCTTATTCTTAAGCAACTCATAGCCTACACCTGTGTTTGACACGTAGACGAAATCTCTCTGACAGTAGCAGAACGTGACAGTATACAACACGTGAGCCTTGCTCCTTCCTTTTAGAATATTATTTTTTCCATAATTTTCTGTATTACAAGATGAATTTAATTAAATATTGTTTCATGTTATTTTGTGCGTTTTGTTTCATAGAAATCTGTTATTGTACAGATACGTATATACTACAATTCCGTGCAGCAGCTTTGCGGATTCTCATGCGTATTATACCCATGCGATTTCCGTACGTATGGGTCTTATATTGTGAAAATGACAAAATATTTTAAAAACTACTTTCTTGTGGTCTATGAGTTAATTTTTAGCAAATCAAAATAGTCCTGGCACCCATATCACATTAGCTCCATCATTCGTATCATATTAGCCTCAAAAAAGTGAAGTTGTATATGTCACGGCACAGTTAATATTTTTGAAATCTTTTTACGCAGAAAAATAGATTCATTCTTTCTTAATGATTACCTATTTTTAAGAATATTCTGCCATTAAAAGTGCCGAAGTGACGTCAAACGTTTCCTATCTCGGCGGAAACGTTTTTGACTGAAAAAATGTAATTTCCGCTTTGATTCTTTCTCCCAAATACTGAAACATTTTAAATTTCTGCTACATGTCATTAGTAATGGAGTTCATTTCTTATCATTTGCTATTTTTGTTAATTTTGGAAATTAATAATTAACCATACTTAAAGTGTATCATATTTAGTCCCAATTTTTTGCTATATCATATTAAACGCGATTGACCATACATCTCTTAAAATGAGTTGAATTAAGTTCCTATATAGCAACTATAACGTATGAACGTGACAAATTGGCAACAGGCCTCCAAGAGATATCAAGCCCTGAATGTTAGAGCAGTGGACCAAAGTTTGTGTGTATGATTTGGAGAGTGCTTGTCTTTGATCCCTGTGACTGCAGAATCTCTAAGAAATATGGTTACCTGGTTACTTGGTGAATGTAAACGACGAATATGATACTGGAAGTGGGAGCTAAGTGCGTTCGAAAGGCTTCTGTAAGCGAGCGAACTCGTGCGGGCTGGACGCAACACGACCGAAGGCAACTACTGCAGGTCGCCGCTCGCCCAGTAATTTCCGAGATTCACAAGAGGGCGTGAGGGCAAACGCCTCCAGCCTTCCCGCTTCGACTTTGAGCGCCCGCCAGGTAGGATTCCGAGAGGCGGTCGGCGTTTTCGCAGAATGCAGAGCTCTTCAGATCAGACATTTCCTTGAATACGATCCGCTGTCACTCGTCTGTGAGAGTAAATAAATATTTGCACTTTCATTTGATTTGAGCCGTTGAGAGAAAAAGTGGTGGAAGTCAAAACACATACTTTCCGAAAAATAACGTGTAAACGAAAAACGCTTCAAACTATAACGCCTAGAAATATATGACCTAAAGAGTTCGCACGTGTTCAGGAGATATTCTTTTAACTTACAACAGATATTTTGGGCTGAAACATTGCTTATTAATTACGTAGTTAACTATGTTGTTGACATTCACTACTTTTGCTCAGAGTTTCCGAAAATTATGACTTGCATTCAAATAATTGGCATGCACAATTTTCCACTGAGATAGTAATGTGATGGGAAAATATGGAGAAATTGGGCTTTGTCACGATTTTCAAGCAAGTGAGAGCTATTTTAAAGGTACGATTTTGACCTGTGCACGTATCATTAAAAGCGATTAAATGTTTTTTCGAGATGTTTCTTCTGTGATGGGTGCAGATAAATAAGAAGCTATTTCTTCGGAGCCTCTGGAATATATTGTTTCGTCCCACCTGTGACTTCCATCACAATTGCATGCAGCGGTATGAGCAACTTGTTGGCAACTTCTGCATTGCGCTGGCCTATAGCTAAGAAATATTGAAGTTTGACTCACAGTATAGCCCGTGATAGAACATTGTTAAAACCATCTACCAGTGCATCTAACTCAAATCTTCCAAAATATGACTTACACCACTTTTGCTCTCAACGGCTCATTTGTGTCTAGTATGTTGACTGTATAACTTTGTGCACTGACATTCACATCATACAGTTAGCTTATGATAAGCTTCAGCGTTATCACTTAACGTTCGCTTGAGGTATTATGACGTAAACATTGCTGCAACACTCTCCATTTGCATAAAAAAGAACAGGGTTTAGTAATCCTGTTTGCGTGATCTGAATATGTCCTTAGGAGACTTTCAGCGGAATGTGGGTGTAATGATTTTCCTCGGCAAAAAGTTTATTAGTGGATTGGCCATTCAATAGCAGTCAAACGAACATGCAGAATAAGAAAATAGTGTAACAGTACCTACCGGCGAGTGAGATGGGTTCTCGCCGCAAACATAATGTCCGCGACGTTATTATTTTCTTATACCAAAAGATTCAGGCTGCCGAGACACCCCCGTACGGGATCTGCGTGTGAATGCGCGTTCTTAAACGCCGGCACCACCATCGGGGTTATCACGCCCACCTATTCATTTCTAACAACCGCCACTCACGTTCTTCCTCCCTCCCTCTCTCTCTACAGAGTTGGGAGTACCTGTGGGTTGTCCTACACTTGCAGGTCTTTCAACGCATAACCACACACACACAAGGAAAACAAAAACACACTGAAAGAAAAAAGCACTATATCCTAAACAAAGAAAACATACAAACAAATAAACCTGATGGCAATCATGCTCTGTCAGAGAGCAACAACATGAACTCAATTTGACCGTCCTGCAGGTAGCTGGTGTTAAACAATTGCATTACTGAAATTTTACAATAAAGAATACCATTTGCTTTCAGTTAAGATATCATATTTGGCTGTTCCCATACAAATGTAGCTACTGTATGCAATCTACGCCCACCTCAGACGTCTGAGTGAAATAAACTGTTTAGGCCTTTATATACTCAAACGATTACTGTTCCCCCTGTTCACTTAGCTGGCTGCAGCGTTGTTGCAGTTACTTCTCGGCTGTCTTCTCCCAGGGTCCGCCAACCGCCTTCGAGATGACTTCGTCCTCGCAGCTTCCTCGGACGCTAACTCCAAACCGCTCCATCCCTTTCCACATACTCAACACACAGTTCATACGTCTACTAACTCGCTTCTCTCGACCGCTCTCTCAAACGTCCGAACTCTCTGGCGTCTCCTCACCGTCTCCTCGCTTCTCTCTGACGAAGCTCGCCAACCCCTCGGCTTAGCACTGCCCTCCTCTCTCGCTCCAATGACGAGCGCCTGTTCCCACGACTCAGCCACCTCCCGTCCGTCCACTCGCTCGAAACACACTACAGCTCTGATCGAGTACATTGTTTTTATCTGTGGTAAATCCTGTATACCACAATAGCAAGATGTGTAGCCTTAGTATTGATTTCAGTATTGAGCAAGTCCATGTCCTTATTCTGAATAACCCAAGAAAGACCATTGATGGAGTTACAAACAATGTGCATCTTGATCAGATTCTGCATACGAAAACACCGAGATGAATTGTCGAAAAATATTTTTGTTGCAAGAAAACGCGGATGCATATACTGCCACCCAAGCTCTTAAAATCTGAATTTTGAGATGTCAGAGCAACCGGGATACATTTCCAATCTTGTCACGTCTAGTTACCATCTGTTTGATACATTTAAAGATGATTTAGGAGACCGAAATTGACTCCGACCTCCGACTTGATGCTCAGCCGAAAATCCTATTTTCTGAGGGCACTTGAGAGATGATGTTATAGTGAATTAAGTAGATTGAAAAGCATAGTGTCTATGTTGACAAATTGTCTCATTGTATATTTTGCATTGTTGTAGTTAATTACGAACATTGAGTGAAGCTAGTTATTGAATTACTCTTGTTTACCATCGCTGATGTTTCTCTCCTGTTTACCTGTTTCCTTTTTGAAAAATCTAGTGCTGGAATAAGGGGCCACCAGCTTTCCTGAATTTCTAATAGATTATTCCTTTGATAATAACCTACATTACTTATTTTCAATGCGCGCAGGAAATAAAAAAAAGTATGCAGCTCCCGGTCATGTGAGAAATGACTATGGTATTTTTAGATACCCAGGAACTCGAAAATAATACAAAAGAAATGAAACAGTTTTGTTTTGACTGAAAATGCAAATATTTGGTTATGTTGTACCACCTATTTTCATACTGCGCGTATCAAATGGATACCTATTGCGTCCCTGATTACGACAAAGCTGATGCCATGCGACATCAAAGTTCCAAGGAAGAGATCACCTGCCATTAAATATTTGCTATTCCAATAGAGTTTTGCAACAGTAAGTGTTTATATTTTTGGTATCTGAAACTTTTGCTGTACACACTACATGTTATTGCAGTATTTATTTACTATATTTAATAGCTATTTTTAATAATAAATTTAATATTATTACACATAAATTACATGGCATGATATTATGTAGCTATGCGGAAGGCCCTTAAGCAAAAACACTTATTCCAAAACATGTATTCTAAAGCAATCTAACCTTTCGAATTCTGGTATTCAACTCACAAGGTCTCTCCTTAGCATCAAAGCAGAGGAATAGAAACCATATGGTACGGCTAAAGAAAAAAATGAAGGGGGAAAACCTCACGTTAAAAGACTAGTGCATGCTAATCAATCAATCTCATTCTAAATTATTTATCTATTTCCTGGCGCGGACGTCACGTATTCCCCTCCCAAGTTTCGAACTTAACAGCACCGGAATTGAAACTGCGCCACAGACGATCGTCCGCATCTGTGCTTACTTCTCGGACATCCACTCCAATTTGCCCTCTAATGTGTTCATTTAGTTATTTAATGCTTTTCTTACTTGTTTATTTATATACGTATTTATTTATTACTTAAAGTGGTATGTTCGTACCAGTCGCTAATCTCCACCATTTATTACGTCTATAGATTAACAATAGCTATTTGTAAACGTGAACAGAGCCTTTAAATTATTATTTGTAAATAGAAGAGAAGTATGGAATAGTAGCTCTAGAAAAACAATGTTCACTAATTAATTTATTATCTCGCATGATTTTTCATTAGTTGGCAATACCTAATTGATGTTAGGTTGACTTGGGCGCCCGTACTTCTTTCCTTCCGGGTTGAATATTAGTCTACCTTGTTTACATTGAAAGTGAATTAACATCAATTAGTATGTGGTTGTGTGGAGAACAAAGTTTTAAGCTAGGGTGGTTTTATCTCGTACCCCAATAGAAACAGTGGTGACAATAGCATGATTTGTACAGCATACCTCCTAGGCCGAGAGTCAATACTTTCGGTTGCGATGAATTTCACACCAGTTTTTAACAATTTCTCCTCAGAATTCACGATGAGATGTTACATTCAATACCATGTGATCCCTCAACAAATTACTACTTAATGAATAAAAGAAAAAAGTATTTTCACCGTATAACTTTTTCAATCACTTTAAAAAACCCAAGCCCGCGAAAGTTTTTCCATAAGAGCCCGTACTAATTTAAACTTATTTAATTAAAAAACTAGTGGTACAGAATGGCACAGACTTTCCCGTATTAGTTTTCTATTTCCTTCGGTCTCGGCTAGCCATTCGGACTTGCCATATACTCTTGCCAGCTGCCATCTATCGCCGCCCAAATTACTTTTTTTTAACATTTTCTTAATTTTTCGGTTTCTTAAAAGTAGAACGGAAATATTATTTTAAGAATATTAAGGAACAGTGAAACCTCGTCATAAATGGCAATTTTCCTTGAAAAATTTGAAACTGTTTTTAAGAGAATAGCGACAACGTCTATTTCACAGAAATCTTTTGTTTCCAAAAACGTTTATTTGAAGCCGTTTAAAGCACTTTAACTCACAAATACTATACTGTTTACAAATTGTGGGAAACATTCATAATAATGATGTGACAGATCTTAAAAAAAATCAAATTTGTGTAATTTTTGAAAAAACAAGAAAATTCCCCCAAATGAACTTTACATCACATTAAAGAATGCAAATTGGACTATCCGTTAGAAAAGTTTGAAGAACAAATATGGAGCCATTTTCGAGAAAATGGCGTTTGAGCGTGTCTGTAAATCAGGAATTTTGAGATAATTTTCACAGAAACAGGTTGAGTTTTCGAGAAACTTTATCCGACATTTACATCACATATACTAATTAATATTGTAAAAATATTGCCGCTTATATAATTATTATTGACGTGAGAGAAGTCAAAAAAATTTCAATTTTGTAATTTTTGAAAAAACCAAAAGAATAAAGTATATGACGTTTATGTCATCTCATAGAGTACGTTAGGTACTATTCCTACCAAAAGTTTAAAGAAACAATTTGGAGCTTTTTTGAGAAAAACTTCTTTTTGTAATTTTTTAAAATTGCACGTAGTGTACGCAATATTGCGCGAAAAGTACTAAACGTTTAAAATAAATGTATATGACCTTCAAGAAAGCACTCACATTTGAGAACAAACTTTATTTGAAGGAAAAATATCTGTCTTCAATTTTGTAGTGGCAGGAAGATGCCGAAAAAATCCAAACTTTTCCAATTTTCGAAAATTCAGAGTTAACAGAGAAAATAGGACCTATGCCACCTTAATAAGTGTATTTTATTCTATTTTTCCAAGAAATTTGAAGAAAAAATTTGAAGCCTTTTTGAGAAAAATTTGAAAATGTCCGGGGGGACTTCATGCAAAGTATCCCCAAAGTTTTTCAAAATTACAAATCTTCGACTAGAGCCAGATGGACACGGATTTCTTCAATTTGGAAAAAATCTTACGTATGGTTTATGCGCTGGTAGTGTTCACAGACGGACAGACGTTTTGCTTTCAATTGGTTTTTAAGGACCCACAACACTGGGAGTCTGGCTGCTCCATGAGTTAGGGGATCTTTTTCCTTAATTTAGCAACTTGTTTTATATCGACTTTTCCGATATCAGAGCCTGGCAATGAATTTTTTCTGCCGAAAATTCGCCGTTTTTTTCGCGCAGCATTACATAACTTTATATTACCTCCGCATATACGTATGTATACGGTAAAGTACGAGTAATTAGGCCGGTAGGGGCCAATTTTTTTTAACCATCCTGAAGAAAAGAGATTTTCCTTTTATTTAAAGTGATCTTCACCTTCGATCTAACGAATATACTGACACAGTCGATCCAACGATATACTAACTTATTTTCTTATAAAATTACTAACTTCATTACTCATTCATTTCTTTATTGTTAACTTATTCTTTCCTCTCCATTTTAGGTTACGCTCAGACTACTAACTAGTACAATTATATATACTACCACTCCTTGATGACCGTTTTCCTAATAGTCTGAACCATTCCTAGAAATTTTCCCAATTCTTTTATCAACAGACATTTTATCACCAAATTGGTTTTGAGACAGCGTCACGTTTCTGTCGAAAATATGTTCCTCATTCGCCCCCTTTTTCCTCTCCATGTTTTGGAAGGGAAGCGATTTGAAAGGACGTGGATCCGATGTTCAATATCACCTCAAGGCCCGCAGCTAACATTACCGCCATTGACACTTGGGTGTTTCATTGAAGTATTTGTGAATACTGATTCCGTCAAAATGTTTAATTTATTGTAATATATATGCGAGCGTTTTATTCTTGGTCTAGGCAGTATTCGTCATACTTTTTGGAAAACCATTATGTGTGGTTTTGCTCACCAGCATTTTTTGCTTCTGCTGCTCTATACCAACTCTTTAAACGTTTATCAATATGGAAATCGTTTATTTCGAAATAAGACTTGGCTTTAAATAATCCTATTTGCAACCTTAGTCACTGGTTTGAAAGACAATAGAAAACTAATAAATGTTAGGTATCTCACGTTAATGATCATTACGAAATAATTTTCCGAAGAATTTTGTGATGTGAGAAGTGCACTACTTCAAAGGTTGAAGATTATAATAATGTTGATTTGAAAAAACAACTCTTTTGTATCAAAATCCATTTTAACGAAGTTCAACCAAAATACCAATTATTATTTGAACGGATAGTAGGGTCCATCTGAGGCGAAATACCTTGACCGTTGTAATGAGGCAATGAGGGCGCCGTGAAACGGGCCGCTTGAATACCCTGAGTTGAAAGCATTTTCCGCGGGGCCACGGCAGCGGCAGCGGCGGCGGTCGACGGAGCCGGCTGGCCGAGGGCTCCAACCAGCCTGTTGGGGCGCGGTGTCGCCCGCCGCGCCCTCGCTGTGCCCCGCCACCTTCCTTGCCGCGTCGCCTTCGGCGCTTTCCCAGCCCGCCCGCCCCGCCTCTCACGGCCTCCCCCACCTCTCCCCCGCCCGCCCCGCCTCTCTCTGGCCCGTCCCGCCTAACGCCGCTCACAGGCCTCTTCCTGCCCCCGACTTCTCCCCGCCCACTCTCCCTGCCCCGCCCTCCCCTCCCCCTCTTCCCACCTCTCTCTCCCCCCTCCCGCCCCTCTCCCCGCCCCATCTCCCCGCCTCTCTCCACACCCCATCTCCCCACCCCTTCTCCCCGCCCAACGACCTCTCCCTGCCCCGCCTCACTCAGTCCCTCTTCTCCCCGCCCGCCGTGTCCGTTCCACTCCGCTTTCCCTCGCCATCCCCATCGCTCGAGGATTTTGGAGCGCGATAGCGTCCGGGCTTGGGCACGCGGGGGGGGGGGCTCGGCGAGGAGGAGTGGGCGGTGGTGGGACGAGCGGGACAAGGGGCCGGCGAGGGCGGGGGCTGGAAAGGGGGGGGAAGGGGGAGCACGACCCGGGGAGCGTCTGCTCGTTCGCGCCTGCGGGTGCCAGCGATTGAGCCGCCTCTGCGCTTATCTGCGCCGCTGCTGTTGCCTGTTATTGCTTATGTTTGTAGCTCTTCCTCGGGCGTGGGCGGTAGAGAGCGGCTTCATTGAGCGATGATCGCTCGCGTGAGAGGGAGCGCATTGCTTTGCGCATCGCATCTGCTCAATTTGAATTGCGATGGCTTCATTATTCGAAACGAATCAACAGCGTTGAGTAGATTCCGAACGCAAAGTCACACGGATAATTTCCAATAATTAGATTCGTTTTAAACTATTATTAACGCATATTCACAAAAATCTATAAATATTTCTAATGGCTGTAATTTACATTTTTTTACTTTGGACTGGTTATTATCCGGGATAATGAAGATCGAGTCTACTTTGGCTACGAAAACACTACTCGTATAATCTGGAGCTGATTTGGTGAAGATGCTAGAATTTATATTTTTAAATGTTAAATAACTCTTTAATTCCATTTTAGTATATCAATATTGAAGAGCTAATCTTAAAAAGGAAATAAGTATCTAAACAAAGTTTCTTAAATAATTAAGGAAAACTTTCCGCTTCCAACAATTTTATTTTCGAAGTTTGAGTTTCTTGAATACATATTGAGATGCCTGTAAAGTTAATATTCTGCAAAAGTAGCTGACTACAAAAGTATGAAACTGAAAGTTTAAAAAAATGGAAACGAGTCAGTTTGCAAAGATTTTTTTGCAAAGTTGTTATGTAAAAATACGTTATTTTTGTTATACATGTAAGATATTACAAAATGCTATTACAGCGAATAGGAATGGTACTAAACACAATAAAGAGAAAAACTCATTTTCTAATAAGAATCTGGATTTGAGAACGAAAGTATTTAGTTTCCTATTGAATTGACTGATTATTTTGCGTAGTTGTTTATATGAGGGTAAAGTATGAGTGTGTTTCAGAAAGTGTAATAAAGAGAAAGGGATAAGGGTGAGGAAGAAAATATATAACAATAATAACTAGTGATGCTAAAACAGCACGTACTTTATCCGCCCTTACTTTCAGGCACAATTACGCAGAAAGTACCCACATTTATTTAAATTGTACGAAACCGTATTTCAAAATCTGTCTTTAGGGAACAGATTTCATTAGGGGAAAACTCTTTATCTTCATAATTATAGTTGTAGGAAGACGCTAAAAAATGTTGAAATTTTGCAATTTTCAAAAATCAGGAGTTTCAACGAAAATGAGACCTGTATTACTCTCTTAAACGTTCTTCACACTATCCAACAACAAAATTTAATAAAAACGATGGAGTTATGTATGTATATATTGAACCTGAATATTTGGGGGCTAATATGATATGTCTGATGAGGCTAAAGTACGGGTGTCGGGGCTATTTTGGTCAGCTAAAAATTAACACCAGTAGAAATTAACAGGCATAGTAAAATTAATACAAGAAAGTAATATGTTTAATTTTTTTTATTGTTTTAAAAATATATAACTTATTTTGTACGCACGGGAATTGGTAAAGCTATTGCTGGAAGAAACGTAAAAGATTACAACTCCTAACAATACGAATTCCCGGTGCGTATAAAATAAGTCCTATATTGTTAAAACAACTTAAAAAATCTTTCTTTCTTTCTTGTAAGTTTTAATTTTACTATGCCTGTTAATTTTTACTGCCTGTTAATTTTTAGCTTACCAATAGCCCCGACACCCGTACATTAGCCTCTTCAAACATATTATATTAGCCCCAAATATTGAGGTTAAATGTGTCATGGTACAATTAATATTTTTTTAATCTTTTCACGCAGAAAAATAGATTCGTTCTTTGTGGATCATTACCTATTTTTCAAAAATATTCTGTCATCAAAATTGACGAAGTGACATAGAAAGTTTCCTATACCGTCGGAAAAGTTATTGACTGACAAAATACGTCCTTTCGGCTTCGATTTTTTTCCTCAAATACTGTAACATCTTGAGTTCCTATTCTAAGGTCATTAATAATAGAATACATTTTTATTAGTTGCAATTTGTTGTCATTTTTGAATATCAATAAGCAACAATTCTCAAAATGTATCGCATTAGCCTGACGTTTGCTGTATTGTATTAACCCCGACTGACCCTGCACGAGCTTTTTTAAAGATAGAGTGTTTTAGAATAGTTTTCCTTTAAGAAAAATCTTTTTAATCAGTATTGTATTTTTGCAATATATTTTTGCAATTTTCACATAGTTCACCGAAAAAAGGACCAGCGTCAATTTTTAACCTTTCCATTGATTCATGCGAGGAAAAACTCAAGAACAAAATTGGAGCCGGCTTTGAGAAAATTAATCTTTAAAAATTGACTACATTTCACACAAAATTATGCGGAATCTACTCATGTTTGTTAGAAAAAAATGTACAGTAACTTAGTTTAGATCGCTCTGGTCGAGAAGAAGATTCCATTAAAGAAGAAATCTCCATTTTTAATATTGTAGTTATAGGAAGACGTTGAAAAAATGTCACTTTTGTAATTTTCGAACAATCATAGATTTGAACGACAATTGGACAAAAAGCTTTTAACGCTATTTGTGAAAAACGTTTATTCAAAAAGTTTTGATCCGTTTTGTGAAAAATTTGAAAATGTTGAGGCTTCATGTAAAGTACCCCCAAAATCCAAGTACCCGTTTCAAACTCGTAGGCTCTTGCTTTCGTTTCGATTGTTCGACAAATATCAATTTTGGAAAAAATTGCATGATCGGTTTATGCGCTAGCGTTGATCACAGATGGACTATGCGCATTTCACCCTCAATTGATTTTGGATCAAGGGCTCACGAAACATGGATTCTAACTTCACAACGTATTAGAAGAAGTTATTTACTACATATAGAAAAAATATTTATCCATTGTTTCGGTACCAAGATTTTTGCACAATTTTCGCCGCACGATTACAATACTTTCTATTACTACTTACGTTGTAAGACGAGAAAGTTAACCTCAAAATGTGGAAACCTGGAAATAATATATCTAAATATCCAGTTTGTGGTACATTAATTCTGTGCACCCCCTTGTTAATATTTCAGTATTCTTAAAACTTCAGTGCACTTAGTGATTTCTGCTTACACGAATTCAATATATGTATTGATACGTTCACAGAAACACTTGGTTCTAATTGCATGGCACTTTGAAGTTTAACTCTTTTGAAGTTGGTCCTGTACGGTGTCTCCGACAAACGTAAGCTCACAGGCTTTGCTGCGAAGCCATGCGAACATCCGAATGCACCTCCGAGCTAGTAATTGGCTCTTTGGAACATGACGTTTCTGTGCGAAATCATTGGAGCGATGAAATGAAGAAATAAAGGTGATGGCCAATACCTACTTTCTTAATTGGCTGTTTGGAGTGCAACGCTTGTACTGGAATCACTGTACCGGAATCACTTGGACGGGACAAATAAAGGTAGTCTGCAGAAAGCAAAAAAGTCGCGACTAAGGAAAAAATCTTATGATAGTCTTCGAGGAAAACATCGAGCAATTAGGAAGTTCGGATGGATTATTTCTACGGCGTAAAAAGTGACGAAGTGTAAAAATAGAAAATCGTGAATGTTCCATTTTATAATATGAGGGTAAAAGTCTTGTTATGGAGTGGGCTTGATTTAATCTTTCGAAGTGTTACAATGATAATGAAATTCATTAATAATGTTTCGAAATTAATTAATACGTATTTCTTTTAGGCAGAAACTAAAAGTCAACAAGACACCAAGATTAATTTTACTAAAATTTCACGAGATAATGGAACCATGATCCAGAATGTGTACCATTTCTAGAGCTCTCCTTTAAATGAGCAAATACACACCCTCAAATTGTTTCTGCACTGAAAAAATGAATAGTGGTATTGGTTAAAAGTAAACCTAGAGATCGGTATGTTTAGGTTTTGCCTACCAAGAGTGTTGATATTCATGGTAGAAACTTCTGACAACTTATTTCTCACAAGTCACACTACATTATGAAGAAGAGTTTATTTTTCTGAATCTTATTATTTTGCGAAAACTGTTAAACATTGAAGTGTTGAAGTAGTAACGAAAAGCCTTTTTATTACAAAAATGAATCAGGTTTTGAAATGATCTAGAAGAGTGACAATAGTTTGTAATAGGTTTGTCGCACGGAAATTTTTCTTCATTAAACTCCTTTTTTTGTGGTTTGTCAGTTATATTCTTACTCTGAACAGCCCTGCAATTATGGGTGGAATTTGTATACTGGAATATTCTGGAATATTGAGACCACTGGCATTGAAGTTGTGTAGCATTTACTATCGTCATGATGTGGATTCACTGGACACTGTTATAGATGGATTTTCGTTCTCACTTTTGTTTCGTTTACGTTGGTTTTGCTATGTAGGGGTGAAGCCTTTGTTTAAAATGTCGATACTTGCGTTTCCTCGCTGGAATGCTGTTTCTTCTGTGTTTTTGTGGTTGTTGTGATGCTCGTGGTAGGAATCAAAGGATGTTCTTGTTGTAGAGAAGATTGTTGTTTCTGCTGAAGAAGTTGCAATTGGTGCTGCTGTTGTTGTCATAATTGAATTTGTGTAGCTGGAGTGTCGTAATGAGCACTATTGGGCATGTAGGACGTTTCCCATGCGTTCGCTAGGACGTTTGAAGTGTTAAGTAGTCGCAACTCGGGCTATCATGCTCGTTAATTACTTTGCGCTCAAAGGCTCGGGGTTGTACGGCACTCAATAATGGAAATATTTAAAATATAATACTGCAAAAACAACCTGTTAATTACGATGATGTGGGAAACACACTGGTTATGATTAGAGTTCCTATGATATTTTTGTGCAAACGACACAAGTTATATAAATCAATCTTGGCACATTTGCGATAAGAGAGCCGTGGGGGCCGGTGGCCTGGCACTTCTTCTCGGTGCGAACTGTGACGATAAGTGCTTTGGCGCGTTGCTGTGTTGAAAAATGAAACTACCACTGAAAGGTTCCGAAATATTTTAATAATAAAAGTTCTAGAAGATGAAAAAGGAACTCCTTACAATAACAGAGGAAAATAGAGTCGGGTTTGTCGTTGACATCCTCATTAGTATGCGATTGTGGACGTTAAGAGGGGTTTGTGAGAAAGCCAAAACCTACTTGAAATGGATATTCCTTCTCAATGTCTACAAGCAATATATCATTTAAAACATTTCCTTCTTCTTCTTCGAAACTCAATACAGTTCAGCCAAATGGTATCCACACCAAGAAAACAATTCCGAATAAAAATTAGAGGATCCACGTCTTCAGCCAACTTGGAAAGACAATTATTATAAGTTATTGTCCATCCCTGACAAACAGATAAAATATTTCGGAAGATTTTTTCCAACGGTTTTATTGTTTTTTTGGCGGTTCTAAATTTGAATTTAAGGTTTGCCGTTCGAAAACTGTTGGCTTCACAGAGAAAACTGCTTTAAACAAGAAAGTCTAACTTTATCAGATGATGCCGCTAAAGGGATCAGGCTCTAGAAGGCGTTGACAAACGGAGATTTCTAGTCCTTTCTACAAACAAGACCTCTCCCGCCATATTATCTCCCGGCAGCGCTCTATTTCCACTTTCCATCTTTGAAAAAAAAAATTGGAAGGATCTATTTAAGATGTTGAATCATGAATAATATATATTAAGTGAGTTTAAATGTTGAAGGTGATTAAGTGAATGTTGAGTTCAAATGTTGATCTTGATTAAGTGAATTGAAAATGTCCCACGTTGGATGTTGAATTATCAAATGTAAGAAGGTCCGCCTCGATGATCATATTCTTTACGGTACATAAAGTGTCTGGGCCTTTAAACATAAAGTAAATGCCTTTATTATCCATTATTATATTCTTGATTTATCAAATTCTTTTGAGCACTTATGAAACATTATCTTTTCGGTATTTTTGTGGGAACTTCGAGATTTGTTCAGTGGCTCACACCAGATGTGATCTGATATATTTAGGAATTTTTATCTGACATTTACATCTGCGTTACCTGACTCAACGCCACTACAAACAGAAATATCCCTCCATGACTTTTTGCGTTCCCGGCCAAGTGAATATGGGATCTGATTAGGGTGGTAAGTGTTGCAGGATATAATTTCATTGGTCCATAGTTCTTTTAAGTGCTGGGCGCCCTCTGTAGATTTTGCGCTCTACGAAAATCGACGCACCTCAGCCTGGGTCAAATCTAGGCTTTGAGGATTACGAGTCATCAGTAGTCATCAGAATCAGTAAGCTATAGCTCAACTCATCTTCTGATAACTACGAAACATTGCAGAGCTATTTGTTAATTTGTAATAATTACAAAAATTCCCTTTAAAATTATATTTTGTGTCAAATTCAATTTTCATTGCCTCTACTCCCCTGCTATAAAGGGGAGGCACATGGGGTAATTGCTGAGTAAGAGAATAAATTTTAGCATTGCAACTCGCGTAATGTGTAATATTTTCACTTTCTCGTGTTACTTCGTAAGAAAAAATACATTGGAATAATGCGCCAGAAAATGGCAAATTGGGGAATTGGCGGCCCTCCGTTAGAAATATATTTTATTTTTATATATTTTTTGAGGTTATGTCAAAAACCTGATATGATGACCGGGGTAAAATGGACACCGGATTCGGATTTAGCGACCCCAAAAACATAGAAAACAAGGTCTGATGCCCAGACACGAACAAACTTTTTTGTGTGGCTGTGTTATCGTCAAAGTCTGTATTATTTAAAATTAAAAAAGTTAATATTGTAAAAGTATCATACTGAAGTTAGAGATTTTTTGTCTACAATGATCTCTGATCCAAAATATCAGCCCCTTAAAAAGACCTCAATATTTCCAGGTGGTGCATTTATACAGGATTACTTTCTCATACAATATTATGTCATATGGATAGTACTCTTACTGTAGAATATTAGGTTTGTTTACTTTCTCGCCTTACGAATACTTCGTAAGAAGAGAAAGTTATGTAATCGTGCGCCGGAAAACGTCGAATTTTCGCCAGAAAAACTCTTATAGCTGGGGTCTGTTAACGAAAAAGTGAATAAATTATATTGCTTAATTTAGAAAAAAATCCTTTAACTCGTGATGTAGTCAAAATCCATGTACTGTTGTTCCTTGATACTGAAAAATCGATTGACGGCAAAACGTCCGATCGTCAGTCCGTCTGTGGTCAACGCTAGCGCCTAAACCGTTCGGCCGATTTTCTTCAAAATTGATATTCCACCGTCGATTTGGCCGCTGTCAGAACTCTTGGAATTTGAAACCGGTATTTTAACTTTGGAGGGTACTTTACATGAAGCCGATGGATATTTTCAGTTTTCAAGAAATTGGCTCCAAATTTTTGTCCTGCGGACTCTCCTCATCTGTTCTGGAGCAGTGTAGGAAGATTACACGTGTGCTTTTATTGCATGTAAACATTAATAATCAATATAATTTTATTTTTAAATGCCATATTATATCATCACATGGTTTTTTACTCTCTCGCTCTTAACTTAAGAAGAGCAAGTATTGTAATGGTGTGCCGGAAACGGGCAATTTTTCGACACAAAAACTTATTGCCGTGCCCTAGTAACAAAAAAGTGGATAAATCCATTTGCTAAATATAGAAAAATATCCTCTAACACGTGGTGTAGCCAGAATCCACGATTTGTGCGTCCTTGATACACATACATCGATAGAAGGCAAATCAATCCGTTCGTCTGATTGTCCAAATCATTCTGGCTGATGTCGCGACCCCTAGAATTTGACACCGATATTTTAATTATTTTTGGGGGGGGGGTACTTTACATGAAGTCAACTTGGACATTTTTAATTTTTAATAATGGCTCCAAATTGTTTGATTAAATTTTGTTTTTGGATGGTGCGAAGAACGTTTAAAAGAATGATGCAAGTCTCATGTTCGTTGAAATCCCTGTTTTTTAAATTATAAAAAATTCAAAAATTGTTTTGGCGTTTTCCTGCAGCTATAATATCAAAGATAGAAATTTTTTCCTAAATGAAATCCGTTCCTTGAAGACAAATCTTGAAATAAGGTCTTGTTCAATTTTTCGAAAATATGAGTTTTTTTCGTGGTTATTGTGAGGGATATTTCATTTTTTTCTCAAAACCGCTCTACATTTTTTAAAAATTTCTCCACATATGTAACAAGGGTCGGTAAAAAATGTGGTACTAGTCCTATTTTCGGGTATCACTCGATTTTTGAAAATTGCAAAAAATAAATTTCAAAACTACAAAATTGAAGATAGTATTTTGCCTCAGACAAGGTCTGTGGAACAAAATTAGCTCTTTAAAAAGGCCATGTACAATTTTTTAAAGAACGAGTAGTTTTTGTGTAATTTGCGCTTGAAATTTTTGCATTTCCCCCCCAAAAAACGCTCCAAATTTTTTCTTTAAATTTTCTCCACTTAAGTAACAAGGGTCGGAAAAAAATACGGTGCTAGTCCTATTTTTGGAAGTTGCCCCGTTATTTCGAAAATAGCAAAAAAATTAAAACTACAAGATACAGATTTTTGCCTCAGACAAAGTCTGTTGTACAAGATTAGCTCTTTAAAAACGTCATATACAATTTTTGGAAAAAACGAGTAGTTTTAGCGTAATGTGTGCTTGAAATCAATGAAATATAAACAGGTGTTCTTGCAGCTCTGGTCCACGAGAACAATTGAATAAATGATATGAAAAATAATTAACTTAGTTAAAATTATAATATACTACTCAAAATGTCAATATTAATTTGATATTGACTTTCTCGTAGTTTTACTTTTTATTCTATTCTACAATTTGTATTCTCAATGTATTGATGTGTCCCTTTCAAGCAATCTGTAAAGCATAATTGAAATTTGCGCAATAATTCCGCAATCGATATTTGAGAAGCTCATTGTTGTGGACCGTCGAGGCCGCAGCGGTGATAAGATACATCTGTTTTATTTTGTCAGGCTTGTTTCTCCAAATTAACCTTTTAGAAATGATTCGAAACCCATTTGACAATTCATAATTTTTGTCCGTGTTACGAGTTATAAAAGACTTATTTTCACTGAACGAAAGGTCACTTATCTATGCACATTTCGGCATGTGAGTTATGTACTACGATTAGCCGGTAAACAATTGTTAAAACGAACTAAAGTTGAAATCTGATTAGGGATGGAAATAAGCGTTTTTGCCAAGAATTGATATTATTCGCCAAGCGAATGCACATAGTTTTGACAACGATGCGCTGGCAACAGTGCGTTGCTCGCTTCTGTATATTTTGTTGCGAATACTGTAAGAGTCAAATGCATTCTTGTTTGTTTCATTTGTCAAAGTAAGAAAAGATTGCTGCTCCTGAGTATAAATATGAATGCAGATATGCATCACAGGAACTTTCTTTGAATTGATTGAATTAAACGTTTTTGAGTAATACCTGAGGTGTTAGTAGCGCAGAAAATGCAATATTTCAATTTTATGTAGCTATTTCCAATAACGCGAAAAAGTATGTGCTATTGTAGCACCACTATTTTTTAATCAACTTTGTTTCATTTTTACAATCTCGCCTTACGAATACTTCGTAATACGAATACTTCGTAATTCGTTATAGCAGGGTTCTGGTAACGAAAAAGTGGATAAAACCTGTTGCTAAATTTAGAAAAACATCCTCTATCTCGTAGTGTGGTCAAAATTCATGTTCTGTTTTTCTTGATACTGCAAAATCGATTGACGGCAAAACGTCCGTTCGTCTGTCCGTCTGTGGTCAAAGCTAGCGCCTAAACCGTTCAGCCGATTTTCTTCAGAATTGATATTCCCCGACCATTTTTACTAATCTCAAGGCCACTGGAATTTGAAACCGATATTTTAATATTTGGGGGTACTTTACATGAAGCCCGTCGGAGATTTTCAAAGTTAAAAGAAAATGGCTCCAAACTTTTTGATTATATTTTGTTGTTGAATAGTGCAAAGGATGTTTAAGGGAATATTCTAGGTATCATTTTCGATAATTAACCAATTTTTCGAAAATTGCAAAAAATCTTTTTAAAAACTGCAAAATTGAAGATAGAGATTTTTACCTCTAACAAAGTCGGTTGTACAAAATTAGCACTTTAATTAAGATCATATAACATTTTTTGAAAAAACGAGCAGCTTTGCGAAAATTGCGATTCAAATTTACCAAAACAAATATTTCAAAAAACTGCTCCAAACTTTTTCTTTAAATTTTCTTCACTTATGTAATGAAGAACCATCAAAAATATGGCCTTAGTCCTACTTCTGGGAAATACTTTGTTTTTTCAAAATTGCAAAAAAATATTTTTAAAACAACAAAATTGTAGATAGCGATTTTTACTTCAGACAAAGACTCTTGTAGAAAATTAGCTCTTTAAAAAGGTTATGTAGAATTTTCTTAAAAAACCAGTCGTTTTTGCATAATCTTCGCTTCAAAATTACAAAAAGAAATTTCTCAAAATCCGCTCCAAATTTTTCTTTAACTTTTCTGCACGTGTGTAATAAGGGACGGTAAATAAATACATAAACTAGTGGTGCTATAGAATGGCACAGACTTTCTTGCAGAACTTAGTTTTCTAATCACTATAGTTTGAAACAGTTTTTTCTTTTATGAATGATAATCTTCCGAGATACCTTCTTTGGGCGCCCAAAGGACATTTTGTTTCACATTCTCTGGATTTTTCGGCTTCATAATGCTAGAAATGAGACCACCATTCACTATTACTATATTACTATTATATAAGTGTAAAAGCCGTACAGAGGGAAGGTAGCCTCGCTGGTTGGTTGGCAGCACCGGCCCTGCGCTTCCGAGGGTAGCTTTGCTGGTTCGAGTCCTGGTCGGGGAATATTATTTACCAAATTCTCTGTTATAGGAAATAATTGCGAATTCCAGAAACATGACTAAAAAGTATGTGAATCCATTCGAATCACAAGTATTGATAATTACGGTAAATGAACTGGAAGTGTGTGTATGTAATTTTTCAATTTTCAACTTTTTAACAATTTTCCACATCCCTTCTTGGAGTTGTAAAGCGTATATACCATCAAATCAATTGTTCGTCGTTCTGTGCCTCTGCATAAAACAATTTCAGTACAAAAGGAATATATCAACATTAAATGTAAAGAAAATCTAATAATTACGCATATGTACAAGTTAGATATCCCTAATAGTTCCAAAATAGTTATTAATTTGCTTTTTGCTTTCTCGCCTTTGAATAGAAGAGAAAAGTATGTGGAAAAAATGCGCCGGAAAACGGCTAATTTTCGCCAGAAAAACTCTTATAGTTCGAGTCCGGTGAGGAAAAGTGGATAAAACCTGTAGCTAAATTTAGGAAACTAGCGTTGCTATGGAATGGCACAGACTTTCTCGCAGAACTTAGTTTTCTAATCTCTGTAGTTCGAACCAGTTTTTCTGTTATGAATGATAATCTTTTGAGATACCTGCTTTGGGCGCCCAAGGACATTTTGTTTCACATTCTCTGTTTTTTTCGGCTTCCTGATGCAGACCTGCACAACGCCTGCACCCGCGGGCATTCTGCACTTGCGAGCCGATCGTCTGCCCGTGGCAGCGCCGAAAGTGCAAGTAGTGGGGAGTAGGAAGCTTTGCGGAGAGGGGAGAAGTCTGACGTAGCACGACGCGGCGCGTAGATCGAATGAATGCCTGGGCGTCTAAAAAGGATCCATACTTGAAAATTAAATGTCCATTTGTTTAAATGGTTTATGTCTAGTATTTCAAGTTACCAGAGTCATAATTCACTGTTTACGTTCTGTGCATTACTGTGTATACACCTTTGTATCCACCACTGTATGTATTTTCATTTTCTAATTTTTTTTTTTTTTTTAAAATAACATGCTCATTGTGACTCTTAAGCATTATTTTAAAGCAATAGCTTTAAAATATATGCTTATATATAAGAAAAAAATATTATTTAATTCTATCTAACAAAAAATTGCAATTTAATAATTGATTGTTCACCAGGAATTTTATAATCTCCAAATCATAGAAAAATGAACAAAATCATGAGAGCAATCTTTCACATCAAGATTGACATAAAAATAGAATATGTGGCAATTCCAAGAAGGGTAATGTTTAATAACACATTTGTGACCATTTTCCCCATTATGAAACTAAATAAAAGAGATCAACGAGCAACCTTCTGTGACGATAGGCTACGGACAACCATAAGATAATCATGGGTTAAATAGAATGCAAAGGGCTTTATATTTTTATACGATGTCGTAAACGACTCTACACTCTTGTCAGAAATTAGAACAGAAAATAATCATGATTTTTTTAAGAACAATATGTTTTTGCTTTGAGAGAAACGTCTCATTCAATTAAACATAGTTAATAAAAAATAGTTTATTGCTGTCATCAAACAAAAACAATTCAGTATCAAAATTTTGTGTTTAGCACAACACTAAATTTGTAATTACATGGTAGCAAAGCGATTTACATTATAAGCCCTACAAGCAATTATAATACTTGGTGTCGAAATCTAATATGTATAATTCGTAGTAGTTTCATATTTCGCCCTGTCATATACCGAGAACAAACATTTGCAATATAATACAAAAGACAATATTACTTGAACTGTATATGACTGTCATGTTCTTGCTGATTGCTCTTTCAATTTACGCGCTGTGGTTCGAACTGCGCATCCTGATTGGTGGTCCCCACTCCTAGATTGGGTCTCATCCCCACCCTTCATCGATTTTCGCATTTGCCCCCGAGTTGCCCGCACGCAGCTCCTGAGGTAAGTGAAAGTGCAAAATGCTGTGCAGATCTGTCCTAATGCTAGAAATAAAACCACCATACACTATTACTATTATACAAGTGTAAACGTCATGTAGAGCCATTGTGGTCGCTGTCGTTAATCAGCGAGCATTGGCACAGCTTTTCGGAGAGAAGCTGCACCGGTTCGAGTCCTAGTCGGGGCATATTATTTGTTAAAATTCCCTGTTGTCACAGGAAATAATTGAGTATTCTAAAACTTTATTGAAAACCATGTGAAGCCATTTGAATCACAAATATTGATAATTACGATAAATGAACTGGAAGTGCCTGTATATATTTTTTCGAGTTTTTAACTTTCAACAATTTTTCACGTCTCTCCTTGGATTTGTAAATCGTATTTTACCATCGCATCAATTGTTTGTTTATTATGCATTTACCATTTTATAGTTTGGTTTGATTCTTTTTATGGCCCTGTTCGACACATACAGTGCTAGTTTGGCGTAGTGGTATAAGTGCCGGTTCTTTAACTTTGAGGATCGGATTTCGGGTCTCGGAACGGAAAAAGTTTGCTGGGAGAAAACACTTTTGCTGGTTTATGAAGTACAGTACTTATTTTCATGAAGTTATGTTAGTTATGGTCCCTTGCTTTACTAACAGTCTTACTGAGGTACAGAAACTAAGCATGACAGCATATTTTGTAGGTAAAAATATATTTATAGTGCCAGTTTCCGAAACACTGCATTTTAAAACAATTGAATGGGTGAAGATCATGAAGACATAAGTGGTGCCAATGTAATTTCATGGTTTTAATAAACAATTAAAATGTCTCGGTTTTAATGATGACCCAAAGTACCATGACTTTACAGTGATATTAATTTAAATAAAAGTTTTTGCAGAATTTATAAAATTTCACTTATACCGTTCTGGTTTTCACCCAGTCAATCAATAAATTTTATAAAATTCACTTCTCTTCTGTATATTATAAAATAATAATGTTAATGAAACCAGGGACCGTAACCAATATAAGTTAGTAAATTAATGGCAATCATGTAAATAATACTAAATGTAAATATTTATTTTCAATATGAACACATTCATCAGTATAATTATAAATTTGACATTTTTATATTTATGTTTAAACTTTTTTCCAAAATATTTTAGTGTAATTGCTTACTACAGGTCTAAATTAATTGAGGCATTCAGAGAGAGGGGGCTAACCCACAAAATTCAAAATATCAGTTTATGAACGTATTCGATTATAAACACACTGAATATATCAATCAATCGATGTTTTGATTTTTGTGGGTTAGCTCCCTCTCTCACTGGATGCCTCAATTACAACACTATTCTAAAGGATAGAAGTCGCGAGGAGGAAATGAAGACATCACAAACGACGAAACGATGACGAATATAAGGGCTGATCAAATGAGCCCTCTGCTCTTTACCATTTCAACTATCGACATCGAGATCACAATGGCGTTCTTGCAGACTGCATAACACAGAGCCGTCGATGCGTGCGATGACACGAAAAAGCCAAAGCTCAGTTGGACATCTCGCTTAACTTTTAGTGACTAGCGCTGGCAAACGGAGTGCGCCTGTCGCATTCTTTTTCTTCCTGGCGGCAAGACTTGCAACATATTGCATTATGGCACCCGCTAACCTATGTTCTGAGTTTTTTTAACAGTTTTAATTCGTATTTCAACTGCTCCGTTGCATATGGTGGGAGTATGCCAGCTGAATTCTCTCTAAAACGTTTCTGGCGCACACAGTGCGCCGCACGAGTAATAATGTAAATATATTCAAGAATGATTTCTTCTCGATGCATTAATTGTAAAGATCAATTATTACATATGATTGCATAAAATATGGATATAATACTTTGCTTCATATATTATCATTGTGACCTTAAAATTATTAGTTAATATTTACATTAACATAACATATACATTAGGATAAGTAAAATATCATTTAAACGTTTCAATGTAAATTGGACCTGGGTTATAAACTACGCATGCTTCATAACAATTTTTTTCATAACTAATATTTTTAAATATCTTTCAAGTTTTTGACGTCAATGAAACAAGTGTTGTACGAAAAGTAAGGTTCCCAATGCGCTACAGCCTCGAGGGAAGGTGCTAGGCTAAATCCGACAACAGTGCCATGCGCAGTGGTTTCCCCCTCTCTCAAGCCCGCCCGTCCGCGATTCACTGCGTCGCTCAGTATTCCTTGACAGCCGTCAGATATGGAAGTGTTGGTCGCCGCTCCCGCCAAGCGCGAGGTTCGAGCAGTAATTTGGTTCCTCCACGCAAGGAAGTTATCGCAATCCAGAAGGAGGAATCCAGAATCGCCGGAGAGGACGACTGAGGGAGGAAGTAGTGCTTCTTTACGACAACGCTCGACCCCACGTCGCTCGTCCAACACAGGAGCTTTTGAAGAAATTTAGGTGGACCGTTATGCCCCATCCCCCGTACAGCCCGGACGTAGCCCCCAGCGATTATCACCTCTTCCCCAAGCTAAAGGAACACTTAGGTGACAAACGCTCCAAGAGCAACAATGAAGTCCGAGCAGAGGTCACACGCTTCCTCAACGGATTAACGGGATACTTCTTCGACTTACGAATACAAAAGTTGGAGCACCGTCTTCAAAAGTGTGTCGAAAATTGGAGACTATGTTGAAAAATAGACAACAGTGTAAGCTTTTCAACGATGTATAAATTAATAACTATAAATAATGTTTTCTATTTGTAAAAAATATGGGAACCTTACTTTTGGTACAACCCTCGTAATAAAATTGCACTTTCAATATTACCGTCGTATAGAATTAGTGGTAATGCTCTAGATTGGTTATATTCATATCTTAAACGACGATCTCAAAGAGTAGATATACCTTACTAGAATGATGGGACATTATAAGAACACACCTTTCCGATTCATTGCCTATTGCACAAGGGATTCCGCAAGGTTAGATTTCAAGCCCTATCCTCTTTCTACTATACGTAAACAATATGCCTTCCAAGATTCAAAACGGCAGAAGTGTTCTCTTTGCAGATTATACTAATAGTCTTTGCAATAAAGAAACTGTAAATAGTACAATATCAGATTTTCAAATTGGTTCCGCAATAACAAATTAACTGTAAACAAACAGAATCGAAATGAACCGAAGGCTCTTGAGAAGCGGTAAACGCTGACTCAATATCTGAGAATGAATTTTTATCAGATTGGAATTACTACATACAGGCAAATAGGTGGGGTACATGCAACTAGGTGGGGTCAGCAGTGCACCAGCGACAATGTTTTGCCATCCAGGGTGAGCACCGCTCTCACCCGTATTCAACAGCTGGTTAAGGGAGAACCATAAAATTGTTATGCCATATTCTCTAAAATGTGTTAACTAATAACATACGTATTGCTAAAGTCTATTTGTAGAACTTCACTATGTTTTTTGAAAGAGAACTAATGTTAATGTATGAAACGTAGGAAGATGCCTACACGGACATTATGCTGTTGTGCGAGGTAATTGTGATGAATGTATTTCACAGTTCACATTGTGTGCATGAAAAAAAAATGTATCACGTCCCAGCAATGATAGGTGGGTAAAATCCTGTAGGTAGAGTTTTGTTAATAGAAAGTGTGTACATGGTTGTGGGTGTAGGAGAGAGGAGTAGGTTTGAATTAAGAGGTCAGAATTGAAGAACAATATTAGGAGTGATTGTGGTCATATCTAAGACTAATCACTGGCTAGGCAAATGTGCCACGAGTCGTATCATCTTACTACTGAGGGCGGTTTTACGAAACGTTCAAGTGGAGACAATGTCTAATAGAGGGTTTTTGAGAGAAAATCAGTATAAACATAGTAATATTTATGTCTCTCATTTGTTGTTTTAAAGTAAAGGCACCGGTAGAGGGCATGTCATCAGTAGTTGACACGTTCAGACAGAATGCTTAGAAACAATAAAATAATGTAATTATTGTAATTATCTCTTTACACGATTTCTATCCATCTGCATTATAAACCAGTAACTATAATACTAATCTGGCAATCATTTTTAGTTAACAATTCCGTCGAGAACCACCGTCGAGTGCGGATTGGTCAGCGAGCTATCTAGCGCTCCTGAACTTTGCGAAGTTTTCAGCAATTACGTGTTACAAGTTAGTCCCCATCGAGTGTCAGTGCGCTAAGGATCCGGGAGGGGCTTCGCCTCTAGCAAAGCCACAGCTCTACCTCTTCATGGAGAACGGCCTTCCTCTTCCTCCAGCGACAACATAGCTCATAACATTCAACAAGGAATTTCGTCGCAGTCCTCAAACTCTCGTGTCGACCCTCGCAAACGACATACCTCCCAAGAATCGGATGGTGACGCTAAAAACATGGCCACACAGCATAAACATAGGCAGCACAGCATGACAGGCATGTACTCATATCCAACTGTAAGTACGCCTAACCGCTTCTCGGAATTAAAGAAAATCAGCAGCAGTAGATGAGTGGAAAAATTATTACTAACAAAGCGCATTTAATAAGAAAACTGCCATTTTCAAGACAATTACAAAAAAACTGATAAGTGAAATTCACAAAGCGATTTGAGATAACTTCACAAAACTAAAGAACTCTCAAATTCGAGTGTCTCTCACTTCTCCAGATTATTGCAGGGAGATAATAACTTTATTAAATGATGATAAACTGTCAGTATCACATATTTCGTGATCCAAATAGTACGATAAAAAGTGCCATCATTCTTAATATTTAAACTGACTATTCCGAAAGTAAAATCTGTGAGGAACTTACATCTAATATTGATTTCCATTCCAAGGTACCTTTCCTTCACCCCGTCTCTCCGCAAAAGTCGTCAATGCGCCGTGATACGTGCCAAATAAGGAAATGCATAGTGAGTTTGATCTTCGCACAATTGATTATATCATATTCAGGTAAATTCTTTCTTTCCTTATTATCCTCCCTTGCAACTTTTACATTCAAACTCGAAAAAAACCTACAACCAACGCATAATAATCAAATCGAGATTTCCAAAACCCTAATTTAAATCACCTTAAAGAGAAACTTATGTTTTTCCCATACGTACTTTGTGTAACTATTTTCCTGAGAACATAAACTATTCCCCTATTCTCCCATTTTCATCTTGTATAAATTACTATTGCATATTTTATTTCTCCAGTGGAAGAGACCTCGCTGTTTGAGGCTCTAGTGTTGTGCGTGCTGGGTTGCAGCTCTGTTCAGTCTTGTAAAGCGCTTGCATCGTTGCATCAGAAAATGTAAAATAAGAGAATGAGTTGAATGGTTTGTTAGGTATTTGAAAGTGTCAACTACTGATGACCTGCCAACTGCCGGTGCTTTTATCTTAATTTATAGTTCGCGTGACTAATTGCATGGCAAAATGTTGATAAGTGTTTCAGTTAATTGTGGGCTATCGGAAGAACAGTCGAAACTATTGATTTGAATGGCATATCGTAACGCGTTTACATATTCATTGGATATACATTGGTCTCCCAAATTAATGTCAATATGTCCTCTTTAAGGCAGTGACTGCATCCGATTTCATGAATGTCTCCGTGTGCAGTCCAACTCTTCATTGTCGGCAAACCTCCCATTAGGTGGAAACATGTCCATGTCAAAGTCATAGGAGAGCTTTTAACCGAGCATGAAGGAGATACGGTGGCCATCACATCAAACAAATATTTGTATTTCAGCTCAGTGGGAATGTTCTCGTTTTTTGAGCGTGTTCGAAAGCTCAGCTTCCTGTGCTTTGTCACGCTCGATAACCTAATAAGAGACGGTCGTGAGGATTAGAATAGCAAGGTAAAACTGTAGCCTAATCTGTAACAACGACCAGGAGAGATGGCTCAGGGCATCGACTGATGTCACTGCAGTGCCTCTGACCGGGAGGTCCTGGGGTTCGAGTCCCGACGGTGGCAGGATTTTCGACACCAGCCAGATAACTAGGCCGAGTTCGGTTGTTGACTGGCGAAGAATCCTAACGACCGGGTGGTCTGATCGGTAACTTTCCTTTTTTTTTCGATCAATACCAGTCGAATGCCGGAGAATTACTCTAGCAAACGGGCCACGGACCGCGCGTTCTTTCCTCCCCATTCCTTTTCCTATCCTCACCCCTTACACACACATTTACATGCAGTACGCCACGACATACGCGTACAGGAGCCTAAAGCTTGTCCCGGCTGAGGCGGTGCCTCGCTGATGGGAGATACTTGGTTGGGGAATCCCCGCTAGATTGTAGGTTTTCGCCGGATCTCGCCATCCAGCGTGGCAAGATTACGGCCACCTCTTGAGCAAAAAACATGCACTACACTTAAGGTACTAATAACCTTAGCTATTGACACGCCCGGAATCACTAGCAGTCAATCAATCTAAAAGGATTCAGAAACTGGTTCGCAACACCCACGTCGTTGAATAATAGGGAGTTTACAGATGCTCAATCTGGTCTCTGACGCCATGGAATGCAGAGAAGGCTTGCATGAATGGTATTGGGAACTTCGACATACGCTTAAATAAAGTAAAAAATGTACTTTAGAAAAACGGAAAAAAATATTCTGAGATGAAATTGCTCCTACGGAAGATGAAAAAAAATCCTTGAAACCAGGAGAGAGATGAAAGACATTAGAAATAAATAAAATATTTCAATAAAATGGTTTAAACTAAATTATGTGTCTTTCTGTTAAACGCGCCGCGTTCGTGTGTGTCTGTTTTTAATGATTTTAAAATTAACTGATTGTCTATAAATGTCTGGAGAAACAACCTATGAAAAAGATTACTTCATGTATTGATACCGCGTTATCCCTATAGCAACTTAAGTTGCCATGTCATATCCTACGTTGGCAATCAAATTAGATTTTGTACTCAAGACATGTTGTATTAAATGTTCAGATGTATTCGTATTACAAATTTCATTAAAACATAAGCACCAGAGGATGAAGGATATTAATGGTTTAACACATCAAAAAATCGGAGGTACCCACGCGAGATTTCCCCACGATTTCCAGCCAGCGGCACGGGATAGTTTCGTTGCCGTAACGCTAGCGGCTCGTGGGGCACAATTAAACGACACTATATTGTAAAGCACAACTGAAACATACGCCGTTACATATTGGAAGGTGCTTTCCTAACTTAGCATTGTGAAACACAAGCACCGATTTCTCCACACTGTTATATTATGTACGTTCATTGTGGTTGGTCGATTTGGAAAATAAGTCAAATATAGGATGAAAGGCATATCATATTAATAAACGGGAGCTTTGTTAGTAAAACTCCCCTTTTGAAAAGACCTTTTGACCTTGCATTGCGTTGGGCGATTGCCTAAAAGAGAGCACAGCGCAGCGATCCTTTATTGCGGTTCCGCCTTCGCAGACCACTAATGGAAGTATACATCGTTTCCCTGCCACAGGCGCCTTACCAAGAGTGTTACGGACCACATATTTCCTCATGTATTATTAACGACCCTTTGACCATGAACTTTGGGTAAGCCTTCTGCCACGTGCAGTTTTAAGGCTCTATTGAAATGAATTTTTATTCACCTTCACTGCAAAGGGTAGAGATTAAGCACGTCTGGGGGTCTGTCAAAAGTATTTTCTCGGCATTTCTCTTTTCCTTGCAGCACGCTTCTCTGCCACGTAATGTTATGTAAAGTACATTCAGCTTCCCTTCTGTTTGTCCGTTTAGAAGAGAAGTCATAATTTGATGAAAATGTGGGACAAGGGACAATGTGTAATTATTTTCGACGGCGAATGTTCGTAAAACCCAAAGAAAACATAATCTGAAAAAGGGATTATGTGTATTGAAATTAGATTTTCATAAATGAAAACATTTTGAATGTTAATATTTTTGTCCACTCAGTTAAAGGAGATCTCTTTCAAGATAAACTGAAGGTTATTGCAGTACGACCTGGATTAACGTGCAATTTAATTCAGTACTACTAGGAATACAACTATAAAGAACATACGTAAATCTAAATGTTAATATCTAAAATCAAATGTAAATCTGCGTAAATCTAAAATCTAGAAGTTATTAAAATATAATTTTAGGTAACATTTAATGAAACTCAATAAACTATTTTAATGAGATTTCCATTTGCCTTCATACTTATCAACTCGTTAAACAAATAATGTATGTATTTGTCACTTTAGAGTTGGATTAATGCGACTTTCGCCAGCTACCGGTGCTTCCAGGCCAGAGCCCTGTTTTTATTTATAATCTACGCCGGGGTTAGGGAGTGAATACAACTTTAAAATTTTTTTTATCTTCTGCCTCACAGCAATTGAAATGATCTTTAGATTGATTGATTGACGTTTGCAGGTAGTCACCTGCTCTGGTCATTAGTTCCGTTAGTGTAGTTAATGTTTATTCCGGGTGATTTTACTTCGCATCTAAACAAGTGAACCTATTTTAATTGTTTCATTATGTAATATATTTTAAAATAAAATTCCAGTATTTTATGTGGATAAATGTGTTTATGAGAGACAAGGAACAAGCCATACACAAGACGAGACCTGAATCCACGACTCGTCGGCACACGCTCTTAGTCCCTTTGACCATCCAGTTTGGCAGATGTAATAGTATACACCACTCTATCAGCACATTACTCGTACCAAATTAACTTGGCTAAATTGTTTAAGTTCAATGGCAGTCAAGATGTCGAAGTAATTACATGCACCACAAGACAAAGGAAATTTCCGCGGAGTAAGAATAGCAATACCAATGTGTTATTGGAAAATTCCAAATGTATATTAATTGTGCTAAGAGAGAGGAAATTATATTTATCTGCTTGAAATAATTCACTCTTTAGATATTCTTCTAACAAAATATATGAATGTCCATTTAGAAGGATTTTTATTATCTGCGACGTTGAAGCCATAGATGAGAGGTGTTGGAATTAATATAACTTGTAATAGTAAAGTACTAATAAAATTTCAAATAACCTGCTCCTAACTTTCTCTACGCTCAGATTCAAATCTAAGCAGTAATTCTGCCCGAAAAAATGTTCCAACTAGTTGAAACGAGAGCAATTTTTAAATCCTGCCCTTGCTTCACCTCTCGCTTGCAGTTCATTTGATAATTAGATAATCCCGCTTGGTCGGTTTCTTCAGCTTGCGCAGGCAGAGCAACATAGAGTCCAAATGGAGGCGCGGGTTGTTCTTGGTCTTTTTGCTGAGCACGAGAGGAAGTCGGGGTGGCGCGCGCCCCATTCATTACGCGGCGAGCGGCAGGGGCGGGGGCGGGGGCAGGGGCGGGGGGCGGGGGCGGGGCGGGGACTGCCTTACCTCGGCGTGCCCCGCGCTCCCGGCGCGCTTCGCGAGCTCGGGTGGGAATTGCGGGGGCGGAGAGGGGAGGGGCGGGGCGAGATGGGGCGCGGAGAATGGGCAGGGGCAGGGGCAGTGCGTGGAGAATGAGCAGGGGAAGGGGAGGGGCGAGAAGGGGCGTAAAGAATGGGCTGAGGAAGGGGCGGAGCGAGACGGGGCGCGGAGAATGGGCAAGGGAAGGGGAGAGACAGGGCGCAAACAATAGGCAGGGGGAGGGGCAGGGTGTGGAGAATGGGCAAGGGGAGGGGAGAGACAGGGCGCGAAGAATGGGCACGGGGAGGGAGATGGCGAGATGGGCGCGGAGAATGGGCAGAGGAAGGGGCGGAGCGAGACGGGACGCGGACAGGCGATGGGGAGGGGGAGGGGTAGGGCGGGGCGTGGGATAGAAGCCTGGCGGTGGCAGAGGGGGGGGGGCTCGAGAGCTGAGGCTTCCGGACCGCGGAGCGGGCGACCAAAGAGGAGGGGGCGAAAGTCGGAAACTGGGGATCAGGGACAGACGGCCGGGGGCCAGAGGCCGGAGGCCAGGCCCTGACACGGTGATTAAATTCCTATTCCGCCGAAGCCTCCTCACAGGAAGCAATAATCTTAAAGCTTTGACCTGTATGCTGGAAAGACAAGACACCCATTGAGCTCGGGGACGCGCGGAAGTGCTCGAGAGACATTGCCGCAAACTGCCGCATGGAGTCCCTCTACGGCTCCTGGCCTGCATTCACTCCCATCGTAACGTCACTTCCATCAACCAGCGAGGTTCAACGAGACCTGTTGCGAGAGTTTGTCACCCGTTCCATGTTCTATGACCGCATACCACGCTGGATTGGATGCTTTCTTTCGACTGTCATCGCAGTAAATGCACTGGAAGAATCCACCATGTTCTCCCAAACAAATTCGTAGGATTTGGTAACGCAAATAGTTGATTAATATTAAGCATTATTGTAGGACGCCCCTCGTTTGATTCATGGAAAACGTGCAAGGCGGCTCCTTGGTTCCCCGACGGGACGAAAGTAAAGATGTGGTTTTCTAATACAAATCTTCTCAATTTCTTTAGTTGTGTGGAGAAAGAAAGGTCAGGGAGGCCAAGTAGTAAGCTAGGAAGTGTGATGGGAATACGTAATATTGCTGCATATCCCTTACCCCCAGACATGGATAATAAATTAAAACGGCCAGAGATGGGAACACTTCTTGCTGGAAATTCCAATTAATCCGACACTGAAACGCCAAATACACACATTGATACACGTATCTTTACACTAAACGTCTCCAAAAATAAATATAAAATGTGTTTCAATGTAGGCTTTTCAAGTTCATTAAAGAGTTTACATGAGAATAATAGACTAATTTTTTTCATGCGTTATCGTTTTACTTGAATCAAATTTATAAAAACAAATTTTCTGCTCATTATTCTGAAGAATTCTAGGATGTTACAGGAAAACAGTTACTTGGCATAACCCGATAGATTCCACGGTCACGTCCGATCTACATCACAGTATTGCCGAATTTTCGGAGCTGGATGTCCCAATTGTTCAACCTGCTATTTTTGCGAAGATTCCTTCCAGCAAGGTCTTAAACTCACGAATGCCGACGACCGAGTCCTGTCCTGCAGAGTTTACACTTGCCTCGGAGAAAAACAGGAAGGATGAGGGTCACGTTCAGTGGTTGAAAATCTCTTCTGAGAAAGTCAATTTTCTTTCTTTACCTCAATATTATGGTTATTGGCATTTCTTTGTGTCAACTTCTGAGTAAACTTTGGCGACAGCAATCAAATAATAAACATGACAATGTTTCGGCGGCGGGAAAGAAATGATTGTCACGACAGTTTGTTCTCGATTTTTTTTCTTTAACAAAACAATTTGAGTACTTCGAATAGAAAGCTACCTAATTATGACTATTGGAAAATTGGGTATGTAGTTCCTATGAATTATCGGTAGCTTTGAATTTACGATGTTACAGTGGTACGATGTTTGGAATTAACTGAAGACGAATTATATTCTGCGTATATACCAATATCTTATTGGCTCTTAACACATCCTTTTTTGTCTGATATACAGAGTTATTGTAAATGATTCATCGGATGTAAAAATATATTTCATTAACTATTACACATAACATGAGTCATATATTGATAGAACTTCAATCTCCTTAAGTTTTTATCATTTTGGCATAAATGTTGAACGTCCTTCTTGCCTCATACTAAACACATCTATGCGACAGTCTGCGTAATTCCGCCCAATTTACTAGTTATTTTTAATTACGGACATAATTTTTCTTATTATTTCTGTTTTTCTAAAGTTTCATTTGAGCAATAATTTGATCCAAGCTTAATTGATGAGAATACAATGTTATGATAATTTCTGGAAGCGCAGACTCATAAGCACTAAGTGCTCTCATCTAATCATGCAAATTTCAGGATAATGATGTTTGGCATGATTCATTTTCACGATGATCACGGGAAGTCTGTCAAAAATGGTTGCCAATAGAAATACCCGTCAAAATGAATTTCTGATCAAGTGAAGAATGAACAGAGAGTTGACATCAGTTTTTTGAAAATATGAAGTTGAAACTTTCTTATTCACGATGGATTGCCCTGTGAAATAATCTTCCTTATTTTCCTAACATACAACTAAACATTAGTCACAACACGTCATTCATAAGTTTATTGTGCACTTACACAAATATAACACAATAAAAATAACGTGTAAAAAATGAAACCTATAAAATGTAAATGGGTTATCACGATAAAAATTACAATATATTAGAGCACTAAAGTTTAATTCAGGCCAGGTCTATTTTTAAATCGAGCCACGTTAGCACATTCTTTTAATAGCATACGCATTTGAGCAATAACCCAGATTTACGAGCACTTTGGAGTTATTTCTCGCTTATATTCAATAAGTTCTGTTATATTTTCAATACACTCTTACACACATAGGTGTTACAAATTACATTTTAGTATTTATGAGAGCGATCTATATCTAATTTAGCTGCTACTGATTTCAACTTGATATTAGGTCATACTTCGTCTATTTTTAAGAGACAATTGCTAAGTACGACAAGAAATATCGAAAAAGAGCTTAGTGTAATATCTGTTCTGATAATTTACAAGACGTTTTTTCAAAAATACTGACTTACATGGAAATTTCGGATAATTCATATGATTACTTAAGAAGGATTGTTGTTTCTTCATACCTTGAATATTAATTTTATTTTGTGTAACATAACACTTCGATGCATATTTAATTAAATGGAGGGCAACATAGCACCAGACAAATGATATACTCTAAGTAACGAGTATCTAAAACGTAGACAATCATTTTGAACAAGCTGTAACCTTTTCTGTTGAGCACCAACGAACGAAGTTCCGTAGGATGAATAAACAAACAGGTCACATAAGAAAACCGGTTGGACAAGTGTAACTTGTTTAGTTGAGATAAAAACACTTTGTGAAAACAAAAGCTTATGTGTGTTTTTAGCTGAATTATATAGCTTAGAAATATGTTCATCAAAGGTCCATCCAGAGTCTTGAATGGGGCCTAGTTTTTGAAGTTTTTCAACAAAGTGTACTTGGGAGTCATCAGTGGTTAACGCTAAACAGCCTTCAACTAAAACACATTATTGAAAAATAGACAACAGAAAATCAGTTGAGACCCAAACCATTACCTGTTGACCATGTATCAATTTCAAATCAGAATTCAGGACGTCAAATGCCATTCCTGTATTAGAAGAAGCAAAGTATCAATTAACAGTGTATTATTAGCACAAGATGTGAATGTAGATGTATTAAGCTTTAGAAAATCAGCCACATATATATGAAAACATTTTCCCCAATAATAGACTTCTGTGACTATGAATAAACCATATCCGTTCTAACAGGTTATCTAAGTGGATTGTGGGAGGAATCTTCCTAAATCAACGGAAAACTCCTTAAAGAGAAGCGACATGACAAGCATCGGGTTCCAACTTTTCTCCTGGTTTAATTTATATACCATTTTTCTTAATTCCAAACGTTAACGAGACGGAGTGCCTAGCCATTATTCTTGTAGTTGAAGCAGCTCAGTTCTGACGCTTTAGTGAGCAGACGCGGACGAGAGAAACAATGATGTGCGTTTAATGGTAGTTTACTCACATTCACGCCGATAAATGATCTTGTTGACTCAGGTAGAAAACCCTAAAATAAATAATAATAATAATAATAATAATAGAACAATTATTTATTGTTTCAATTAATTGTGGGTCCTAATAAGTCCAGGGACTTATCATTACGTTTCCGTTTTTTGGAATTACAATTCATTACCAAATACACATGATTTACAGGACAGTTACACAAATTTTTATTATTATTACTATTATTATTATTATTATTATTATTATTATTATAAGGATACTGTGAATGTTTTATCCTCTAGTCTTCTTTACGAAAATTAGCGAAGCATCACGACATTGCACAAGTACGCACAGTATAATATGTCCTTTCTAAGCATTCAAGTGTCCGTAATGTTTGCCAGATAGTATTTTAACTCCTGAATGTAAAATTAGAGGGATACTTTGCGAGATCTTTAATTACAAACTTTGGAGCAGTACAGCGGAGTACTAATGAATCTGACTCGATGACAAAGCGTTGTGTCTACACACCGTTATTTTTCTATCACTGTCCAAATAAATCTTCCCTGGCTTGAGTTCAACTTGCAAAAGATATACAAAGTTTTAATTTGTCACTTCAGACATTGTACTTAGTTTTAGAAAATGAGATAACTCAATAAAAAGTTGAACAGCCACTTGGCAGTGTTTTATTTTTAATTGCCTTTAACTACGTAGTACATTATGATGGGATATCATGACATGTACTGGAAAATACATTTATAAAATTTTCATTAATTCCGCTAAGAAGTCCTATTACTGATGTATTAATATTTCACAATACGGTATTGCTTATAAAACTAGTGGTGCTACAACAGAACAAGTTTTCTCGCGTTATTAGTAAGTTTTGCAAGTTTAGGAAATTCATAGATTTCAACGAAAATGGAACCTGCGTCCTTTTTATTAGAGTATTTTGCTCTCTTCGAGAAAAATATTAACAAAAAAAAATAATAGTTGTTGTTCTGAAAATATTTTTAATGTCTTTTCCTTCAAGCAAAAATTAAATATACGAGTATCTTTTAAAATATTGTACGTGTGATTTTATTAAGATTTGTCTTTTAAGAATAGATTTTACTAAGAAAAAAAAATCTTCAATACTATATTGTGGAAAGACGTGGGGAAAAATTTGCACTTTTGCAACTTACGAAAATTCAGAGATCGAAAATATGATCTGCCTCATTTTTAAGGGCCGTTTTGCGCCGTCCCAGGTAAAGGTTTAATAAAAAAAATTGAAGATATTTAAGAAAATATTGAAAATGTCTTTGAGGCTACATGTAAAGCACCTTGGAAAACAAAATATTCGTTTCGAACTCGCAAGACCATGGGTTCATTCAGATTGATCGGGGCTTATCAATTTTGGAGAAAATCGACTGAATGACTTACGGACTAGAGTTGACAACACGGTCGGAGAGACGGACAGCCAGACGGACGGACAGCCAGCCAGACGGACGGACAGGCAGACATTTTGCCTTGACAATTTTTCGGTGTCAAGGACTCACAAAACGTGGATTCTGACAAACAATGTGTTGGAAGAAGTGATTTACCACACACAGGAACACGATTTATCCAATTTTTCGTTGCTAGCGCCCCATAATACGAGATTTTTTTTCTAAAATCGAAAAATCGCCGATTTTGTCCGTAGCATTACAATACTTCTCTTTGATGCGAAAGTACTTAATGCAGAAAGAAAGGAAAAATCGCTGTCAGCAATATTGTACTATTGCGATGTTTGATTACTAGAGTTCACTAAAAATAGGACCTGCCTTGTTTTTACAAGTGTATTCTGTTCTAAGCGACAAAAATGTAAAGAAACATTTGGAGATGATTTTATGAAATGTTTACATTTCTTAATTTTTTTATGCAAAATTATGCTAAACTACTATAATTTTTGAAAATTTTAACGTGATCTTATTTAACACGAACGACAAGAGCATCAAAAACGTTACTGTTTTGAAGTTTTAGGTTTCTTTTGTGCCTGAATGTATTGATTTACTTTTATGATATTTTGTTACTTTTAATATTTGAATTTTTATACCATGGTCCCATCAAATTGTTTACATGAATTTGGCATGTATTCTTTTATGCTTCTGACTGAGTTCGACCCATACGGCACTTGGTTGTCGTATTGGTATGAGTGCCGGCACATTGGCTCTGAGGAACTGTGTTCGGGTCGCGGAACGGGAAAAAGAATTGGCTGGTTTATGTAGTAGTGTAATAGCATGTAGGACCATGTAGAAGCATTGCGAGAAATTATGTGCCTTGATAGCACTTCTTTCTGACCAACATTTTTGACCAACAAAATTATGTGCCTTGATAGTTCTTCTTTCTGACCAACATTTTGTCATTTACGGAATTTATACTAGTCTGTTCACTTAAAGAAACCTTGCTCTAAACCACAAAATTAAAAGAAGCCATTGCCAATAAATTCCTAAGCCATTCCCAGGCCATTGTCACGAAACGCTAATTTCAATCACCGCACATTTAAACTATAGATCAACAATGATCTCGTTCCTATGAGTTACCTCTCTGGTTCTTTGCTTTCTTTCTCCAATCTAGCGGCGACAGCATTCGACTCGTGAACAGAGTTTGATTAAGCGGTATATCACCCTATTCAGCATACGAATTTCGTTCTTTCACTCGCACTTGTGGAAGATACTTCTCAATTAAAAGTGATTTTCTGATTTCACTTCTGAGTGAGTTCTTTGCTGAAACTCAAAAGTTTATTTTCAAGAGGAGCTTCGTTTCATACTGAACAGTGAGTTACTTAATGAACTCCAACTTATTGAGCTTTGAAACTAATTCTCATGTTGTTTTCATCAAACGTCGAACATTTTCTTTGCGAACTATAGAGGAATTCTGTATTCGCACGAAGAGCGCCTATTCAGGACTGGAATTTCTTTCATCCTAAACCATTCTGATACCTATTTCGTTCCTCCACCATACCTACGGATGGTCTTGTGATTGGTGATCCGCCACAGTGTTGTGTGACAATTATTTGGGTGGTCACACAGTCAAGCAACAGTTCCAATAAACGGAGAGTGGGCATGGGACGGAATCATGATTCAGCGAGCCAATATATAGATACCTTTACTCTATAATTTGTGAAATATTTTATAACATGGGTAATTCAGATTTATTGAAGTGACATCATTACTGGTTACAAAAATTCCACATAACGATTATGAAACTTTCTTATCAAGTTAAATAAGTGTATTTCAACCTGTTGGAAGTGATCGCAGTAAAATATATGCGAGAAAAGTCGCATGTTTGCTAAAAAACCGCATTGAGTTAAAAATACTACGAAACGTGATCGCTCGCATGAGACTAGAGGAACTGGCGAAGGAAGAACAGCAGCAGTTGGCCTGGGGCGCCTTGGCTGTCAGCGTCGAGGCCGGGCTGGGCGGGCGGCGGCGACGGGGGCGTGAGGGCAGTGTTGTGTTGGGGCGGGTGGAGCGTTAAGGCCCGTTGTGCATGGGGGCGGGCGGCAACGATGGGGGCATTGAGGGCCGTATGGCGCGAGTTGGGGGGACTGGGCGACGAGGGTGACGAGGATGACGAGGGCGACGAGGGCCGTGGAGTGCGGGAGGCAGGCGGGAGCGATGGGGGCTTGAGGACCATGGGTGCTGGCCGTGTGGTGCCGGGGGTGGTGCCGGGGGTGGTGCCGGGGGTGGTGCCGGGGGTGGTGCCGGGGGTGGTGCCGGGGGTGGTGCCGGGGGTGGTGCCGGGGTAGGTGCCTGGGGTGGTGCCGGTGGTGGTGCCGGGGGTGGGGCCGGGTGTAGTGGTGGGGGCGATAGGGCCATGAGGGCCGTGTGGAATGGGCGCGGAGGCAGGGGCACCCGGCGTCGTCTCCCGACCATGCGGCTCGCCGCGTGGTGTAGTCGCCCGCCGCCGAGGAGATGTGGCCCGGAGGAGGATATTGATCTGCGTGTCGCGCTGGTCGAGGCGCCGTCCACTGGCGGAGGCAGTGCCCGCGGCTCCCGCGGCCGGCACGCGCTCGGCCCTTCCTCCCGCGCGCCGCGCAGGGACACGCGCATCTCCTTCTCGTCGGTTCGGAGCTCGAGGCACGCTACGCGGGGCGATAACCAGTTCCCAGAGAGAGAGAAAGGAGGGTCAGGGAACATTGTGAAAATGGGGTCTGTTGGGCCTAGCAAACGCGTTGGTATTTCATAAAGAGACGTTTATAAAAATTATGCAAATATTTCATAACAACAATATTTCATGGGTTACAAATCACACATCAATCATTCTTGAAAAAGCCAAAAGTTAATACTATTGGCTGATACTAGATTTCATCCAGAAAATAAACTGGACCGAATTTATTAATCATATGTAAACAATGTGTATAATATAAATGTAAATCAATTCCTAATCTTGAAATTTTAAATTGTTTAGGCACTTGTTGAGGAAAATCGTAATTATGAAGTTTTGTAAAGGCACAAGAATTGTGAAGAATTGACAGTGAACATTTAGAAGAGATATTGAGTTTATTTAAACCAAGAGTAAAACAGAAATAATTTACATATTTATTAGGCGATTGTATTATTTTCATTTCAGAGTCCTGTATGAGCTATGCAGTTGTGTAGTTTGATAAAGAAGAACAAGTGTTTTGTAATATCCTTTAGGCCTATTAAGGGTATAATAATAGGGTATAATAGGCCTTAAATTACAAGGCCTTGCTAGTAGGTATGAAAAATCAATGAACACTGATATGAAAATTACTATAAGGAGGGAAAAGCTACTGAACAAAATATAAGTACTATTTTCTTGACAATGTGTAGATTCCAGGAATCTTTCTAAACTACCTCCAAGTACTCCATTCTGTACTTTAGAAATAGTGGACAGTCTTTCATGAAATGTCAAATGTTAAGTGTAAAATTACAATGATCACAATTACCAGAGGTGCTGCGTCTTTTGAAGTGTGACTCAATTTATCATGACTAGTGAGTTATTGCACACCTTTCAGGTTTAAATTTTTGCTTGCTTTCATTTCGCCAAAATTTACCTTCTTATGGTCATAAGGTTTTAAAGCTTTCCAGATTTCGTTCCACTGTTGTTGTTTTGTTTTTTTTGCATTGATGTTTCAACTCGATTCTATTAGTCTGTACTTGCGTGAGATATTGTTAATATATTATTATTGTTTTCATTCCTCGCCATTTTTCTTTTCAGACTGGCCATTTAATTTCAATTATTCCAGGGTGTGGGGAAATTCAAGCTAATATGGTTTTGCATCACGTGGTATCGTCATTGAGTAGCTTCTTTATATTATAAAATATTTGAAGGCTGGTAGTGCTGATGTAAAGTATTCAAATTTCTTTTGGGGATTTTGATAATTGAATGAATATACCAACTTCAAAGTTTTACTGTGTCGCCTTACTACGCACATCCGTACTAGAGAGGAAGAATTGAAATCTTGCGGCAGAAATCGGTCAAATTTTAGACAGAAAAACTCGTATTGTGAGACCCTCGTGTCAAAAAGTGGATACATTTTGTTTCCATATATAGTAAATTACACCCTCTAATACATTATTTTGTGGGGGTCTTGATACCTAAAAATCCATGAGGCCAAAACGCCTGTGCACAATGCCAGTCCCTAAAAATTTTAGGATTTCCGCAAAAATTGACATTGCTCGATCAATTTGAATGAACTCGAGGACTTGCGAGATTGAAACGGATATTTTGATTTTTAGGAGTACATTTTCGTAGCACTCTCACTTTCGTTGAAATCCTAATATTGCAAAATTTCAAAAGTCCAATTTTCTTGGCGGCCTTATTCCCCTACAACATTCATATTTTTTCTGAATAAAATCTATCCTTCAAAGTCGGGTCTTTAAATAGGACTATGAATACTTTTTCGAAAATACGTGTAGTTTTTCGGAATTTTGCGTGAAATGTAGAGCATTTTAAACCATTCTTATCTCAAAATGACTCCAACAATTTTCTTCAATTTTTCCCTTGGCATAGACCATGAGTTGCTTACAAAATTTGCCCCAGAATCATTTTGTGAAAACACACTGTTTTCGGAAATTGAAAAAATGAACATTGCAGAAGTACAAATTACAGTGTGGTTGATACTTGACATTGATAGTTGCGTTTCCCGACGTTAGTTGCGCTGAGAAGCTCATTTGCATGCCACTGTGCTACAAACTTTGCCACTGCCACCAGTAGGTGACCTTGACATCACTGGTCTAGGGGACCTTCGACCAGGCCCGCAAATTTGCGTTTTCGAAATTTGCAAAAATTAGAAATAATACAATAACATAACTGCTATTGTAGCACACTAGTTGTAAACATGTTTCTGATTTTTAAAATTTGTCAGAAATCGTAACGACACCAATTAGTGGCCACTGCGTTAGCAGTGGTGGTCAGTCATGGTGAGAATTAGAACGAAGATCCCCCTTTATTTTATATTTAAATTTTGATCTGGACACATCTTATTACTATTGGCATAGCAATATGAGGGGTACTTTCTTGCATGTTTTTGGTTTCAGACACGTTCAAAGATAGAATACAGATTGGGATTTACTAAGTCGACAACTACCTAATTTTTGTAATTTTTTTAATAGCCACGAAATCCAAAATTGCCAACTAATCGAGGTTTAATAAATAGAACAAATTAAAACTTGGTATAATTTAGTCAATCAATGCGGTTCTAGTATCATTGAGACAATCACTGAGGATTCTGTGAGAAGTTGGTTGTATCGTAAAAGACCTATGACACGCCGTTAGGGCATGTGGAGGCTATGTGGCGAATATAGGAAACAGTGTTATGGAGCCAACTAGCCCCAGTCTCCCCTATAATATTAGGTAACCTTCACAAATAATAAGAGAACGTATATGGATTGGTACCAACATTCTATTGCTTTTCTAAAATTTCTAATCGAGTCTTATGAATGACCTTGCTTCTAAACAATACCTCGTTTATACGCATTTGCTTGTTTTGTGCGAACTTAAGCAATTTTCCGTACCCCTTATCGTTCATGTAAATTCCAATGGTAACAAATACAGAATAATTTTAAAAAGAAAACGATCCACAAATTAAAAATAAAGTTCAAATAGTGTGAGATGTCACATGCATCACATACTCCTGTTTTCCGTTTTAATGGAAAACGTGTTACGTTCTAGTGACCGGAAATGTTCCAGTTAAAAATGTGGTATTGGCTGTCAGGCTCTCGTGAAGTTTGGTGTTCATACAGAGATTTTCTCTGGGGAGATTCAAAGCATGATTAATGGTTTTTCATTTGTGCTGTACTGATAATAAATCCTTGGTTTCTGGGCATAATTTCATCAATTGATGTTCGTTACAAGTTTTCATATGCGGACATACACTCATCGTCATAAAAAAAGCTGCACCCCAAAAGACCCTACTGATCCGCAGCCAACTCTGTGGCTGTTTTGCACACACCATTTGCTAAGTCAATGATTTCGTTTTCACGGTCGGCCGCTCATTGGGGAGTGGGGACGTCGCGCCACCGGCCGAGAAAAGAGGGTCTTAAACGGCCGCGCCGGCCATTGAGACATCGGGTAGCGTCGCTAGAGCGTCATCTGCACCTATACTTTGTCTTGGCGACACTTTCGACAGCCGGTTGTCCAGTTAGACGCGTTCGAGAGGGTCTGTATCGTGGGTGTGCGGGGAGGCAGGTTGGTCCTGTCGCCGTATTTCGCACCACAGCGGTCGTACGGACACCACCATCGCCCGGTGTTGGCGGTAATGGATTGAGGAAGACATGCACACACGAAAGGCAGGATCTGGACGTCCATCACGCACCATGAGGAGGAAGGACCGACGGATTGTCCGCCACGCGCGAACAGATCCAACGCTGACGATTGGTGCTGTTCAGCGGGCTGTGCAGACTGCAGTGTCCATCCTGTAAGTGCCAGTGTCATTGGCAGGTGGTTGCACAACGCGAGGCTTCCCTCAAGCCGACCGTTACGACGCCTGTCACTCACACCCCAGTATCGTCGCTACAGACTCGCCTGGTGTCCGGAACGATGGACTTGGGGCCATGCAGACTGGCAGCGGGTCATCTTCAGCGATGAGTCCCGCTTCTGCCTTGATGGCGACGACCACCTGGTCCGCAGGTCTGGAGGCGCAGTGGGGGGAGCGCCACGACGAGCGGTTTGTGGCATCCCATCACACGTCCCGCCAGCTTTGTGTGATGGTGTGGGGCGCGAAATCCCGTAGTGCCTGTTTACAGCCGTGTTCCTTGGAGGTACCGTGACAGCCGCATGGTACGTTCAGGAGATCCTGCAACCCGTCGCTCTGCCGTTCATGAACGCCCACGCCCATACCCTATTACAACAGGACAGCGCGCGTCCGCATACTACTATATGGCAGTAGCCAACTCCCGAGCATTCCTTGCAGCCGTGGATACTCTGACATGGCCAGCAGCATTGCCAGACCTGTCCCCGATCGAGAATGTCTGGGGTGCTATGGAGCGTTCGATCAGGATTCCACCCTTACCCACCAATCTGTAAGAACTGCGCGCTCAGGTGCAAGCTGCATTGGATGGACTAGCGCAGGATTTCATTCGAGAGAGGTACTCGATGCCGCAACATCTGATCGCTTGTGTTCGCCAACATGGCGGCGCCACGCCATACTAACATGTATCGTCTGGGGCCATGTAGAGCATTAAATGGTGGTCCTACAAATGTGAAAGTGTAATAATTTTGTATGCGTGGTACCCTCTACCTGCCTACCAACAGTGATCGCAATCCGCTTTGTCCTTCTGGGTGCAACTTTTTTTGTGATGATGAGTGTATGTCGGTAAAGACAATTCAATAATGAAATAGAATTGTTACCAAAAAACGAGTAAATGAATATAACTCTGTTAGAGTTTGATAATTTATGACTAGTTTTAATATTTCCGGACGGTGATCAATGAGTATGCATTTTGTTCTGTTTTGCAGCAAACACCGATTGAACAATTGGCATTTGACCTATCAAGATTTCTGAGTTTTTCAGAAGGCAACAATCTCTTTCCGAATGTACATGGGATTTACAATGTTAATATCTACAATTAGCCAAATTTACTCTGGTTTCTACCGTATTTATTAATCACAATTATCTATCAGTGATAAAAAAACGATTACCTTTCTTTTCTTATCTCCACATCGCTCTACTCTTGCCAAAATTGATACAACCAATATTTGGATAGTGTAGGTTTTGATATTGATTTTGAATTTTATTACAAAAAATAACTTATTTTTGGCTAAGTTTTGAGAAATCTGGGATGTTTGGTAAGAACTACAATTTTGAGGGGGAAAAAGTCATTTTTTTAAAAAAAAAGCTGCAAATATTTTTTCTTTGGATAGAAAAAAGGTTTTGAAAATGACGGAGGTCTCATTTTCATTGAACTCAGTGAATTTTCGATAGTTGGAAAAGTTTTAAATAACACGAGTAAGAATGTGCTGTTTTATCGCCAAAGCTCTCTTACACTCCCACGATTTGTTCCCAAAACTTATTGAATGGGATGCGTTTGTTCTCCTTACTTGCACTTGCAAGTAAATTCGTATCTCCTGTACATAGCTTTCTGTTTCGTAAAATGTAATTTAAGAAAATAAAACTACAGCTAAATCGAGGTAATAATCAAATTATTGATTCTGGCAATGATTTATCAGTCCCTCAACACAGCGTCCGTTTTGTCACAAATTATATTACTTGTGACTAGTTTTCAATTTTCATATCAAGAAATGTTCCTTTCTTTTCATATTGCGGTATTGAACGGCGTGAGGAGTTTGAAGAAAGGAAGTAAGTTTGTAAGTAGAAATTCACTCCGCAGCGTCTCCATGAATGGACTTTAATTCAAACCCAACTTCGCATCATCTTTCCTTTATTCCCACTCTGATACTTTCGGTGTTCTTTCTATCTCTGGAGTGGAATTGTATTCAGTCACTGTGACAATTAATCTTTGCGAATTTACAAGTGTCTTACTTATGCAGGGTAAAACGTGGCCTAAAACACGAGATGTACGGCGAAAACAGGAGAAAAGTAAAATGTGTGCTCTTCAGGTTTAATTATATATTATTTTGGAGAAATGATACTAAGAATTTCTTCAAGTCCTACTTGATATATAATAAATAGAAATGGCAAAATTCATTTCAAAAAATAGCTCGATCGTTTAGAGATATTTTTCGATAATACTCATTGGTATGTTTCTAAAAAAGGAGGGTATGTCAAATTAATACGATACGAGTAATTACTATTTCTTGCGATGTTCATTTTATGTTCAGGTTCCTTTCATTCACCCTACGCATTACACTCACTCAAAATGAATAAATCGATTTATACATATTTAATGCATCTGTCATTGATCATTAATGAACAAATAATGGAGAATGACGCGATAATTATTACAACATGTGTGGCAAAGGATAGAGGGTGATGTGTTCATTGCCTGAATATCATGAATTACTAATATCCTGTAATACACTGATTAAAATTGTATCATTTATTCGTTTGCATGCATAGAGGTTTTTATATTTGTATGCCGAAATCTCGCCAGAGGGGACATTTAAAAGTTACTTTCCGCTCCCAAGCCCATTTGAAACAGCACTGGTTTCTCTAACAGCCCTCTTTTAACACGCGGAGCATGAAATTATATTGAGCACGCAAGATACTAGGTTGTAACTCAAAGGAAGCGATGCTGTAGCAGGAACAAATTGGAATACCAAATACCTCGAAAGCTCTTCACTTATTGATAAAGCCGCAACTTGCTCATCGATCTTGTCGGTAACGAGCTTGCGGCTCAACTCATTGTCAGTTTTGCTAACCCCGTCGTTACGTAATAATAAGCAAACCTTTGAGGGAGCGCGGGGCGGCCCAGGTGGGGAGGGATGGGGAGGGGACGGGAAGGGGAGGAGGGGAGGGGAGGGGTAAGGGGAGGGGAGGGGTAAGGGGAGAGGAGGGGGAAGGGAGAGGATGGGAGGGAAGGGGGAGGGGATGCGCGTAGCGGGCGTGAGCGGGGACTTCCTGTGACAAGAAGGCGGGGAGAAGGAGCGCGGAACATGAAACTGAAGGGAGTGAAAAGCAACAGATACGTGTCATGCGTCTAGCAAATACGTCGGTAGACATGCTTGCAAAGCAGAAGAAAGACCAACCGGAATACGCTAGAGTAGAGCGGGGAGGGAAGGAGGGATCTGAGATGAGAAGTTGCTGTTCGAGGAAGCGGTAAGTGAAAGGCAGGGAATAGAGACAGGGTGAGAGTGAGAGAAATAGAGAGTGAGCGACAGGGTGAGGGACACAGAGGTAACTGGCCAGTGTACCTTTCCTGGCAGGAATAACAGATGATGACTGCGTAATGTGTGGCAAACACGGTAAAAGACGAAGTGAGGGCAAAGCAGAGCTGATAGATGAAGAATGTGACAGAAATAAACTTAGGCCGCATTGGAAAGAAGCAGAACTGCTGCATTGACGAAGAGGGCCAAGCAGTGAAAGAGGAGCGATGAGAGCGAGGCGTGGCAGGCCGTGCGGTGAGGGGCACGCACCAATTCACTTACCCGAGCGGCGCGGCGGGGTGCTCACGTTAACTTGAAGCGACCGCGGCGCAACTCGCTTTTCCGTAGTCTACCTGCCACTTGCTCCTCATTTTAGCACAATGCGTTTGAAGCGAAACGACGAGGTCTCCGCGCGGAACGGGGGGGGACGGCGCGTGGCGTGGCGGGGCGGGGCGTGACGGGGCGGGGCTGGGCGGGGCGGGGCTGGGCTGGGCGGGGCGGGGAGGGGCACGGCTGGGCTGGGTTGGGCGGGGCGGGGTTGGGCGGGGCGGGGTTGGGCGGGGCGGGGTTGGGCGGGGATGGGTTGGGCGGGATGGGTTGGGCGGGGCTGGGCGGGGCGGGGCTGGGCGGGGCGGGGCGGGGCGGGGCTGGAAGGCGAAGCGCTCGGTCGCGTCAGAACTTCAGTTAGCGTGATATGCATGTTTGCAGCAAACTCCCGTAGTAATTAACATAGCGTGCAGCATTTTAGGGTGAAATTACAGTCGATGGACTACGAAGTTGTATACAATCATTCCGGGTGGATCTTATAGGTACTACTTTTTAAACAACTACATTTTAACATTAAGAAAAATTATATGGTTGGCATCAGAATAGCATAAAATAAATTAGTTTTAGCTAACTGGTTTGAACATGGTACACGTATCTGAGATGAAACTACTTTTTATTTCTGTTATTGAGTCCACGAGGACCACAGTAATTATTTATATCAGCAAATTTCCTAACGATTGAGCCTCATTTCTTTAATAGAGGGTGGCCTTCATTTGTGTAATTAACAATTTAGTTTTTAAAATAGAAACTAGTGGCAGCAATATAGTTCATTATATCACCGTTCCAGTCTAAATGATTTTGAAGCTTTAACACTCACTCAACTATCTCTTTCATCACAACTGGCCAAATAATTAAATTTTAGTATTTTATATTCCACACAAAATGGAAAGTAATATAAACACATAGTTCATTGTTAATGAATGAGATGTAAAATCTATGAGATTACAAAATGAAATTGATTACCTTTAAAAGTAGTTTTTCCCCGTTAAAAGTAGCTTTTTGTATTTTTAGGTAATTTGGTTGTGTTCATTCATTCATAGGCACACTAATATTCCTTAAATAGTAGTGTAGGCGTATTTCATTTATTTCTCATATGATTTCTCTTCGTTGTTTCAATATATTGCAATTTTTGTATTTTAGTTACCTATAGCAGAAATAGTTTTATTAGGTATCTCATCTTTATTGAACCAACAACTGTTATCCGATACTAATCTCTCAAGGGGTGTTTAAGAGCAAGTTAATTAGGCATTGCGTAGGTCATCAAGGTGGCTGAATTGCCTCGTCTGAGAGAGAATTCATTACCTCAAACACGATTTACTGCTTGGCGACACTCCGACGCCCCGAGCATACAACGACAATGGCTTCTCAAGACAGACAGCCCCAAAGGAATTTGCATAGTGAAAGGGAAAGAAGGATTAATAAAATAAACTGAAAACCATTCAGAAAGAAAATGAAAAACCCTCCAAAATAGTTTTAGAAATCGATTAACCTAACATTTTAAAGCTTTTCTTTCGTCCGAAGCTAAAAATTTCATGACTTAAATTTTTACAACATTGCAGCTGTTCACACGAAGAAAGAAGTGCAAGTGACAGTAGCAAGCTGCGCACAAAAGTAAAACTGGCATTTTCGGAAATAAAATGAAAAATAGTCCATAATAATTGAGAAATCGATTAACCAGAGATTTTAAAGCTTCTCTTTTATCTGCAGCCAAAAATTTCATAAGACATCAACTTTTATCACGTTTCAGCTGTTCAGAGGAAGACAGTAGTGCAAGTGACACTTGGCAAGCTGCGCACAAAGCCGAAACTGGAGAGTAGCGTCGTCAAAGTCATTAGCTTTCTGCATGACGCGTGAAGAAGCGGAGTCTCCGGCGAGCGAGGCGAGGCGAGCGCGGGCGCGGGCGCGGCCTGGGGGCCCGGGGCGGAAACAAAGAAAGAGCAGCGAGCCCTTGCTTGCGCTTTACGAGCCCCGCGACGAGCTCGCCTGAGAGATCTTTAGCGCTGCCTCCTCCGACCTCTCACCTCTCGCCCTTCACCCGCCGTTCGCTGGCGCTCTTTGCACCCACCGGCTCAGCTGCTGTGGCTCTGAGGCAGCATTGTCGTGGCTTCAGCCGCTGGTCTAGGGTTTGATGCCGAATGGTGGCGGATTTTCGACATCGCCTACACAGCTTGGTCGAATTCAGCCGTTGTCTAGAAAAGAATTCTAGAAGCCGGCTGCTCCGAGCGGAAGATTTCAATTGTTTCTTTGATCGATACCAGGCGAATGCCGGAGCAGCACCCTAACAAACCGGCTGAGGATCGCATGCGATCTTTCCATTCTCATCCTTGCCCCTTACTCTTATATTGTACGTACACACACTTACTCGTAGATGTTCTACACTACCAGGTATGTCGGGAGACCGGTTGAGAGATTGATTTGAGAGGTTGAGAGGAGATATTTTTATAAAAGATTTTTATGAAACGAAATTCATAAAACGACTCACAAAACAAGTATATTGCACACGGTCAAATTTGTCATAAATTTGTTCGGCCCGACACTTGTAAGGTGTCTAAGATCAATCAATCTTAACTAAATTTACTGTTTTGGCCTCGTGTGTTGCATTACGACTGTAATGAAAAGAGTCAGTGACAAAATACAAGGGTATTCCTTATACGCAACTGGAAGTACTTCCCTCGACTATCCACAGCCAAACACTTTCGACTGTACGCTGCTTAGAGGTATAATTCTTACACTCTTTCGAGAAAACTAGCGTAACGTGCGTCTGGATGCAAATATTACGACGCAGTTTATTTTCGTTAGAGTTTCGTGGATCTGTCACCAGTTGCGTTGCTCTCGTCGACATTGGTGAATTCTGGTTGGTTGTTGCGTAAAATTATTTGTTGAAATTAAGACTAGTTCTATTTCATATATTTTTATAAAACTCATAATTTTACCACATTAAAGCTAGAATGCATAAAATTTTCTGATTATGAAACATTTTATAAAATAATTTTCCAAAAAATATCACTCTATGTAAAAAGAATTACAGCTTTTCCTGGCTAGCGTAATGCGCGCAAGGGGTGATATGTGGAGGAAGAAACCCCGAAACCTGACGTGTAAATCACCGCTGGATCTCATATTTTATTGGTGGGAAAACACTACTTCCCGGGTTATAACAGTACACTTCCGGTATTAATGCCAGTAGTTGACTCACCCGGAAACAAATAATCAATTCTATGGTCGCAAAGTAACTGTAAGTAAGTAGATCGGTTTAGTTAAGGACTTAATGACCTTACCCCGCGATCACAGAATAAATCAACCAGTGCCGTTTGCTTTTGCCTCTATCCTCACCCGTTTTATGTGCCCATTCGTCTTCTCTACATCTCATTCACCATTGTGGAGCGGACCGTGGAGGCTACTGCGCCTGCAGAATCGACGTCACGTATTAGAGAATTTGTGATGGATTTGGTGGTGGAATTGGTGGTGATTGATTGACAGGGACAGATCCAGCGGATCATTTTTGAGGATGCATCGTAAATTTATCAATCAACATATTTGTTATTATATTGTATATTATTTACGTACTGTGGTTATGATACTATTCAATATTATTGTTTAAATAATTACATAATTTGAAAATAAATATTTAAATCAATAAAATAAAATATGGTAAACGAAAACTCTTTGCCTTTTGGAGGGTGATAGCGGAATTTGGCTTCAGATTCGGATTCAGCCTGTCGGCATACATCGGGAAACATTTGTCAAGTCTCGGAGTCTGAAAACAACCCCCGAAACCAAAAAAAGCAAATGATTGCATGATGGTTCCTCGTGATTTTTCGTAGTGGCGCAATTCTCGTTTCAGATTCGGATTCAGCGCGTCAAAATTCTAAGAGAAACATGTTTCAAGTGTTTGGATCTGACAACAATCCCCGAAAACACAAAAATATAATGCCTCACTTGTGTTTTGCTATTTAAATAAGTTGAAACGTAATTATTAAACTTTTACAAATAGCACGATAAAGTTCGTTGTCGTACCGTTATTTTTATTTGAAAATTCCAGTGCCTCTAGAGATATTGATATACAGCCTGGTTTCTCTTGTGGTCTTGCACGAGATATCTTTGAACGCGTGATAAATGATGACGTCATTGATTTTAATAATTGAAACACTGTTTGATTCCGAGATTCTGTTGGCTGACTGCGTTATATCTTCATTCACAAAAGCGATTCTTTTGGTAAACAATCGAGTAACAAACCAAGGAGACGTTCTAGGTCGCTTGTCCTGAGTAGGATCACTAGTCTCCTGAGTGATTAGACCCCAGCCTCCCAAGGGACTCCTGACTAGCAGGAGAGGAGTAACAGACACTTGGAGTGGTCCATAACTCTCAGTAGCAGAGGGTGAAGTGTCCTCCGTGTCCTGCTCGCCGACCGCCCCCCCCTTTGCGATCGAGGGCCTCTCACGCCTTAGGACAAAATCCCGTGCCTCGCGACCACGACGACCCTGCGTCCTCAGTAAGAGCCAGCGCCGCAACTCTGAGGACACGTCCGAGGACACGGAATCTCGTGAAAGTTGCTCAATGACGCGCAACTTTAAAAAAATTCCTCTCACAATTAAAATCATAAATCAATAAACATGGCCAAAGGAAATAAATCATGTGCAATAAAAAACAACTGGTGCTACTACAGTCCGTACTTTCCAGCATTAGTGACGGTTAAGTAGTATTATAATATTGAAATTTCTGTCCATTCTAAAATATCTGTGACAGCATTTGAAAACCTTCTTCCAAAACCTAGCGTACGAGGTGAGAATCCGTTATTACACCGGCGGCCACAAAGAGTTTTCTTTCAAAATAAACAAATATAGTAAAATCACGATTGTAACTGTTTTTGCAGGACATTATCATCAGTCACATTATCATCAGTCGTTGTCGGTCAGTCGTGGAGAGAGGACGCGTTCTTAGGAGCTCCGAGAGGATTACGATGACCTGCTGCCTAGCGTCGTACCGCGCGCGCGTTGGTACCTGGGCCGCGCGCCTTGGGATTTTCCGCAACGTAGCGATGCAGGCCAGGACAGGTGGTGTAGGCAACAGCAAGCATTCGCAGCTCTTATGCGCGAGCATACTGGCTATTCTGCTGCTGATTGCTGGAATAGAGCAGAATCCCGGGCCTGGAGCGGAAACTGCGGTGGACACTGCGATGAATACCTGTCGCAAGTGCGAAAGGAGCGAACGGAGGCTTCGGAGACTGGAGGCGCAACTGGAGGAGGCTCACAAGTCAATCGGTGAGTTAACTTTAAAGTTACAAGTTCTGGAGCAGAAACACGATAGCCGGGAAGGACAGGAAACTGCACAGCCAACCCTAGATGTTGCAAGACCAAACGAAGCGCAAACGACATCGCGAATGCCTACTGAACGGCCATTCGAGAGGAAAGTGAAGGTGTTTGGTGACTCTATGCTGCGTCACAGTGGAGGAGTGTGTCGTGCTAAGGGCGCTGATGTGGCATTCTACCCTGGTGCGGATGTGAATAATATGACCAAAGTCATTGAAAAAGTTTCAAATGATGATAGTGTAGAAGTGGTCCTCGTACACGTGGGAACCAACTCGTCGAAGCGGCAACCAGTGTTTCGAACTGTTAGACAGTGCGTTAGACTCGGACAAACCGTGAAGAAAAAATTTAAAAATGCGCAAGTAATTTTTAGCGGAATTGTTTGCAGAAAAGATGTTCATAACCGCAAAATATGGGACTTAAATCGTCACATTTTCCGGGCATGTGAATCTTTTGACGGGCTATTTGTAGACCCTAACTTCTGGCTCCACCACGAGGATTTGGCGCGCGACGGACTGCATTTGAATCAGAAGGGAGCGTGGAAGCTAGGTCGCCTACATGACGATGTCATTCGGTCATCCTTGCGTCTACGCTGACAATTCTGGAAATTGAGTCGGGAGGTGGCGGCGTCAGCAGTGAGAGTCGGAGTGGTGACAGAGGCGGCAACGGCGGCGGTGACAGCGGCGACGACGGAGAAGACGGCGACGGGGACGGCGGCGACGGCGACGGCGGCGACGGCGGCGGCGGCGGCGGCGACGGTGGCGGCGACGACGGTGGCGTCGGCGTCGGCGTCGGCGTTGGCGACGACGACGGCGGCGGCGACGGCGACGGCGACGGTGGCGGCGGCAACGGTGGCGTCGACGACTCTGGTGGAGGCGGCGGCGGCGGCGGCGGCGGCGGCGGCGGCGGCGGCGGTGGCGGTGGTGGCGGTGGATTCTACGGCGATGCCCGACGGAAGAGTAAAGTTTCAGGTGAGGAAGGGATCCATAAGGCTGTTGCAGGTGAACTGTCGCAGTATAAAAAATAAAGAAATCGAATTTTGGAATTTAGTCGAGGCTTGTGATCCAGATGTAATAATAGGAACTGAATCTTGGCTAACGGAAGAGATAGCTAACTCTGAAATTTTTCGTCCTAATTACAGGTCATTTAGGAGGGATAGAAATACTAGAGGTGGGGGGATATTTTTTTCTGTAAAGGATGGAATAAATATAGGGAGAAATTGGGTTAATGAAGAATTTGAGATAATGGGAATAGAAATTAGTGATTCGGGGAATATATTAGAAATTATTGCTTGCTATAGGCCACCAAATGAAAATTACGCAATTTTGGAAGCCATTTCTGAGAAAATAGAAAACACCCACAGACATCCTATAGTTATCGCCGGTGATTTAAATGTTCCAGAAGCAAATTGGAAAGGCGCTGTGAGCGAAGCGAAAGTACAACAGTTAGTGAATAGACTCGTCGGGGAGGGGGGCTTAGCGCAGGTAGTAGATAGGCCGACGCGGCAGGAAGCACTTTTAGATGTTTACCTAATTAGGCCGCAAGAGCTTTTCTTATCTTGCGACGTTATTGAGGGCATAAGCGACCACAAAGCGGTGTTAGTTGACTTAGACATAAATATTTCACTGAAAAGAATTCCTAACGGAACAAAAATATGGCAGTTCAAAAAGGCAGATACAGAGGGGCTTCACCACTACCTGAGAGAACAGTACGATCGTTTTCTGAGAATAGACGGAGGTATGGACGAAATTTGGAAAGCGTTTAAGAACATTCTAGATAATGCATTACAAACGTTTGTGCCGTGTAAATTCTTAAAAAGCAATTCAGATCCAGAATATTACAATGCGAAAATTCGACGTATGAAAAGAAAAACCAGAAAGGCTTTCAATAATAGACATCGTAGTGAAACTGACAGGATACATTTTCGTAATTGCTCAAAAGAATTAGAACGGGAAAAGAAAATTGCGCAGGAAATATTTTTAAAACATATTCTCGACGGGGAGGGAAATAATTGGTCGGGGTTTTACAAATATGTTCGCAGAAGAAGAGGAAATAAAGAAGAAATTCCTATCGTTAGAGATACAAAGAACACGTTACTAACAGATGATCGGGAAAAAGCAAACGCGTTTAATACCTACTTCAGTTCCGTTTTTAAAACAAAATCTCAGCACACTCAGATTTCGAGGGAGGCTGTGCCAAACCAGTTTATTATAGACGTACATACATTGCGAAAACGAATTAAATCTATGAAAAACGGAAAGTCGAGGGGTCCAGATGCCATTTCAACTGATATAATTAAACTCGGAGGAGAGGCAATTTTACCGTATTTAACAAGATTATTTCATGTTTCAATCAACAATTCAAGAGTGCCCGACGATTGGAAGCTAGCTACCGTTGTTCCGATTTTTAAAAGTGGTGACAGAACTATTTTAGCCAATTATAGACCGGTAAGTCTTACGTCAGTTGTATGTAAGCTAATGGAACATTTGATAACTAACTATATTAGACAAGAATGGGAACAAAAAGAATGGCTCTTTCAGGGACAGCATGGTTTCAGGAATGGTTTCTCTTGCGAGAGTCAGATAGCATCATTGTTTCAGGATATAGCAGATGAAGTTGATGATAGTGGGAGGGTGGACGCCGTAATAGTAGATTTTGCGAAGGCATTTGATGTTGTGCCTCACGACAAACTGGTTCATAAATTACTGCAGTCAGGTATTGACACCAGAGTTGTCGCGTGGATTGATGAGCTTCTTCGAGATAGAAAACAGAAAGTCCGAGTTGGACAACAATTTTCAAATCTAGCAAAGGTAACTTCAGGGATTCCCCAAGGAAGCGTTATTGGACCTCTCCTCTTTCTAGCTTTTGTGAATGACCTGCCAGACAATTTAATTTCAAAGGTACGACTATTTGCAGATGACTGTATATTATATCGAGTTATTCATTCAAAAGTAGATGAGGATATTTTGCAGGATGATCTACATAGATTACATCTCTGGGCGGAAAAAAATAGCATGACAATAAATAGTTCGAAAAGCAAAACCATCACGTTTGGTAGGGGCCGCAGGTATACTGAAACTCAATACCGTTTAGGCAACGAGAATATTCCAAGAGTCGTGTCTTGTAAGTATTTGGGAATAATTTTTGATAGCAAATTGAGTTGGGAAGATCAGGTAAACTTTGTCGTGGGGAAAGCGTGGAAATCTTTGCATTTTACTATGCGAATACTAAAAAAGAGTACTGCGAAAGCAAGAGAATTAGCTTATATATCTCTAGTTCGCCCATTAATGGAATACGGGACGGTTTGTTGGACCCTTATAGAATATCACAAAAGGAATATTTGAATAGAGTACAGAGAAGAGCATGTAAATTTATTTTCCGAAGCAATAGGAAGAAAGTAGAGTGGGAGTCATTAGAAATCAGGAGGGTTAAGGCAAGACTCTGTGCTTTGTACAAAGCGTATGTCGGTTATCCAGCTTGGAAAGATATCCACATCCGGCTCAGTAGACCCACGTATTTTAGTAGAGGGGATCACAAGCACAAAATACAGTTCAGGCCACAGAGAACAGATGTTGGAAAATTTTCCTTTACAAATAGATCTATAACGGACTGGAATAAGTTGCCTGCGACAGCCTTGGAACCCTTTCCTCTAGGTCTTCAGAGATTTAAAAGTAAATTAACTAATGATATTTGTAAATTTTATTAGTTAGT
>JAHLJT010008446.1:185017355-185180117 GCA_031308135.1 Acheta domesticus
AAGTTATGTTCATTAGAATTATTTATTATTATTAGTAATTATTGTAACCATTATTAGTACTGTGATAATTATTAGATGCATTGGTTTATAGTATTCATATTTTGACCGTATTGGTCAAACACAAAGAATAGGCGCTCCACCACATTCGAAAGTAGCGCGCAGAGTGAGGAACCGCGGCGGAACGGATCGACAGAGTCGTGAACGAGCGCACGGGGTAGTGGGAACTGATCGGTCTGACCGCGCAAAAGCGACAGTTGGCGGTTGAGCAGCATGGCGTGAGGACGGTATGCAATGGTGGTTATAGAGCGATGCTTTGATGTACAAGAAATCCAGTGTAATCGGGACAACAGGTATTTAAGAAAGAAAAATTGTGATGAACTGTGCAATAAGCGAGTGTAAGGATTGTGGTGAACTTATTTAAGAGAGAATATTACGAAATTTAATAAAAAAAGGGGAGCAGTGCACGGACACGTGGGCGATGCGGGTTAATGATAGTTGGTGCGGCTGTACTGATGTGTGATTATGCGGTGGAGCTGCTGAGCTGATACGATTAAAGTCCATCGTGTGAAGAAAGAAACCGTGGGAAGGCGACGCCGGGTGGATTGGAAACGGGCTGCGGTGACACGTGGGTAGACGGAGCATCGCGGGCATCAAGGTTACCTCCCGGCCTCAGGCGGAACGGGCAGCAACGCGTCACGTAGAAATCGACGATCGTAACGATCAGATAAGTAATTCTAATGTGAACAAATAGAAGAAAATTAAAGAAACGCCAGTTCAGGATGCTCACTGTGTAGCGTTGAAAGTAATGATGTGCGTAGTAGCATATGAATGGCACGTAGTTTTTCCAAAGGGTTGGAAGTTGCATAAGCGGGAATGATAATGTAATGGTGGGAAGGTTAGAGATGTACAGAATGAACCATAGAATTATGATCAAAGCAATGATGCAAGCTATGTTGGTAATGTAATGATGTCTTATTGTTCTTTTGTTTCTAATAAATTCTGTTTATATGATAGTAGGCCTTTGAATCCAGATACTGTAGATTAAAGTAACCCCCTTAAAAGAACTCCTGTACCCATACATAAAAAATTTTATGATATGTGTAACCGTGAGCCAGCAAAGGTAAGTACGGTCACATATTATTGGCGCCCGAAATTCAGGGACAGGGAAAGATTGGTAATTTGTAATTAGATTTGAACAAAATTCAATCCCCATAAGTGCATACTTTAATCAGCAGGTATCTGAATAGTTGCATGACTGAAAAAGGCAGAAGACAGTGTAAATTCTTGATAATGTCAGCATTCCAGTTTTAAATATTCAAAGAGAGTTTAAGTGCATTAAATATATCAATATTCTCTAACATATTGCAGTGGAATCAGTGAAGTGTTGTTTGAAATAATTCATGTTACAATTTAGAAGAGAATTTGATGAATGTTAGTTTTAATTTCACTTGCCAAGGTGTTGTGTGAAATAATTCATTTACAAGTTGGAAGAAATTTGATGAGTATTAAGTGCCACATTTCATATGCCAAGGTGTTGTGTAATTAATTCCTTTGCAATCCAGAAAATATCTTGATAAGTATTAAGTGCCAATTCTGTGTCAAGGTGTTGTTGAAATAATTCATTTACAATTTAGAAAACATTTTGATGAACATTAAGTGCAAATCTCTGTGTCAAGGTGTTGTTTGAATAATTCATTTACAATTTAGAAAACATTTTGATGACTATGCGTTTAAATAACAAATAATAATGGGCATTTTATAATGTGTTTTAAGGTAGTGCAGGATTTTTATTGGAATGTAGTTTTCTTTTAAGATTGTTATAACGTAGGCCAGTAAAAAAGGCGCTGAATTCAGTGTAAATACAGGGTAATTATTGTAAGGCATTCCATGTGTATATCATCATACAATACAAGGATAATTTTTATGAAACAAGATCATAATGTATATGTGGCAATGAATAATATGTTAGGGCATAATTATTGGAAAGTGGTATTACAGTGAGTGTGTACATGAGTGTAATTATCAGGGTATAATTTTGTTGAAGAGTCCTTACAGTGTGTATCTAAATAAACACAGTGTGTTAGGGTATGATTTCTGAAGTATTATTACAGTAGTGTATTCATTGAGTTCAATGAGCAATACATTAGGAACAAATCCTCATGTTAGAATATAAATTTGGGTTTAGGTGCTGCCCAGTGCATTTTGAAGCACTGATTGGACATGTGTGTAAATGAATATTATGAAAGTTATGAGCTATTTTGGAGACATAGTAGCATTAATTATTTGATGAACATTACAATTCAAGTAGTTGCAACTGAATAAGATTTATCGAGATTTTTTTATTTAGGTGATGAAAAAAAAAAATAAGTTGCATTCAGTAATGTGCAGAAGACTACTGAGACTGATTCAATGATAATCTAATGAATTTTGAATTCAGTTGAATTATGTCAATGTGAATTTTGTTACAGATGTCAGTGTAATTACATTTAATTATTTTGTGTGTATTTCTAGGTGTTTTGAGTTGAGTGCATTTTGTTTGTGAATTGTTCCCAGGTGGATGACGGAGGTCAATAATTTGTTTGATGTGTGTTTTTTTCTTGTATGTGTTTTTGATGAGTTATGTATAGGATCGTAATATATGCGGCATCACTCAATCTAATTCAAAGCAATCCAGATTGTGTTAGGGTCATTTGAGAGTAATTAGGATGCCGTTGGTGTGAAGTGAAGTAATTTGTAGTATTCGGTGTATGCCTCTGTGAGCATTCTGAAGTTGGGCAATAGATTTTGGGTGGAATCAAGCGTGTAGGAGGGCGATTAGTCAGAAATAGGTGTAGTAGGGTGCAATTTGGGGGCATAATGGAAAAGCAAACGGGCACAATGATGGGAGAGGAAGAGAAGCGCGAGGACAGAGATCATTATGATGAGGATGATGGAGGTAAATGGGATGAGTCGTTACTAGAAGATTCGGATAGAGCCAGAATGGAGTTATCGGGGGCGAGTGCGTCGACACCAAATCTGGGAATGGTGAAGAGAAACGGAACAGAGGACTTACTGAGCATGCTTCATCAGAATCATGGAGGGACAAGAGAAAGCTCGAAGAACGAAAGGGCACAAAGAAGAATGGTTGAGGAGCTAGAGAAGCAGGACGAACGGGCACAAAGAAGAATGTCGAGGGAGCTAGAGAAGCAGGAAGAACGGGCCCAAAGGAGAATGGTTGAGGAGCAAAAGAAAATCATTGATGAACTGAAGGAACATAAACAAGAGCAAGTGAGACAAATACAAGAACAATACCAGGTTATAGTGGAGAAGTTCGAGTCATGGGAACAAAGAATAGACGGGCGAGTTCAAGAGATATGCAGTGAACTTAGTCGAAACATTACCACAAAGATGGAAGGACGGATTGAGGCACAGGATAAAGCCATCGAGTCACTGCATGTGCAAGTGAAGGGAGTATCACAAGGGATGGAACGGAAGATAGAAAACTGCAAGAGGGAGTTGGCAGACACGAAGGTAGAATTGAAGGAGTCGGTGGCAGCCTGTAGAAAGGAAGTGCAGAAGGACGTTCGGAAATGTGAGGACGAATCGCGGAATTGCAAATAGAAGTTCAAGAATTAAAAGAGGTTAAGACGGCGCCAAATGTGGGAGGGGGCCCAGTTAATATAGCAATACCATCCTCATTAAAATTTTCGGGCGACGTAAAAGAGAATCCATACTCGTTCATGAGAGCTGTGGAGCGATACCTAGCGGTTAGTTGTCTCCCTGAGAAGAGTAAGACGCAGGTAATATACCAGATGCTGCAGGATAACGCGAGGACCTGGGCAGACACCATCACACCATTTCCAAATACTGTAACGGAGTTTAAGCAGATGTTTTTTCGAAGATATTGGAGCGAGGATATCCAGCTAAATTTAAGATGGGTCTCATGAACAGTATGTACAAGCCATCAGGTGGGGGCGGGAATGAGAGATTACGCGGCTAGGCGCATCATGGATTTCCGATCGTTATCGCCACCCATGAGCGATCAAGAAATCATGTGCATCCTAATCAGACAATTTCCAACAACTACCCAGAATTTGCTTAGGAGCGCGGTGTCATACAGATTTAGAGAAGTTTCAAGACGCATTAGGGAGCTTCGATCTGACGTTCGCTAATGCACCGAAAAACAGAAATGAAGTGAATGTAAATGCAATGATGGTGAGGGGCGCTCAAGAGCAGAGAGGGGAGGAAAGCAAAGCGCTAGAGTTTGGGGTGATCAGAGGGGTGGAGAAAACCAAAGAGGATATGATAGGCAGCAGGAGAGCGAAAGTCGAAGGAACGGCGAGCGGTCGAGACAACCTAATGGAGGAAACGGAGGAGAAGGTTCACGTGGTAACGAAATGAGACCAAATACCAGCGGGACGGGTTACAACCCAAATTTAAACGAAGGAGTTCGTGTTGACGGGAGACCCCAACACGAACAATCACGGAGTAAGCAACGAGGTTTCCATCAAGTCATTTCAAGTGGTCGATTACGAGGATGAGCCCTGGATCAAGAGAAAAAGCAGCCAGAAGATTCGTCGGAAATGTCCAACCGTCATGATATCATGCTTAGGTGAAGAAGTGGAAGCATTGGTTGACACAGGATGTGTGGCGAGCGCGATTTCGGAGGATTATTATGAGAGGTTAGTGGCGACGGGGAAAAACATGTGGCGGCATTACCGATGACGAGGTCGTATGTAATTGGGGCCACCCAGAAGAGGTCAAGCCCCATTACGAAACAAGTGATGTTAGAAGTATGTATTGGTGGGTATATGTACGAGATGGTTGCGCTGGTGGTGAGGCATTTGTTGTATCCGGTTATATTGGGGGATGGATTTCCTGGCGAACAATCGGGCTGTCATAAATCTCGAAAAGGGGCACATCATTGTAAACGGAGACGAGATGTGGATTGATACAGGAGGCGAGGAGGACGAAGAATACAATATTAGCGCGGGAGTAATAAGTGGTGAAAGCGTGGAGGAGTGGATAGAGCAACAGGCTGACGGAGCTGAGATGTTGGGATGATAGGGGTAAAATCGAGTTGAAGGAATTGCTATTAGAGAACAAGAAAATATTTATGAAAAACGGTGAACCTATTAGGAGTACGAATTTAGGATACAATTAACAGACTATACACCATTCAGGGAGAGGAACTATCCCATACCTGCAGCCTATCGAAAAGAAGTAGCGGAATTGATCAGAGAGATGACGGAAGAAGGGATCATAAAGAGGGCGTCCACATCTTACCCAGTCCGATAGTCATCGTTAAGAAGAAGGACGGAGGACTTCGGATTTGCTTAGACGCGAGAAGACTGGAATGCTGTGACCTTGCCATACCGAGACGCTCCTCCGGAAGTGGAGGGAATTCTGAGAGGATTCGGAGGGTGCGAGGTGTTCTCGTGCACGGACTTCAGTAGGGCCTATTGGCAAATGAAAATCGCTGAGGAAGACCAGCAGTACACGGGATTCATGGTGGAAGGAATATGCTACGTCTTCAGAAGAGTACCATTTGGTCTGCGAAACAGCGGGGCAGCACTGGTTCAGTGCATTGACAGGATAATAGGGGGTCGACTACAGGACAGAGTGACAGTTTACGTTGATGATGTTGTGATTAAATCCAAATCCCTTTCCGAGCATCTTCGAGATTTACGAGAGTTGTTCGGCATACTGAAGGAAAACAATTTGGTGTTGAACATCAAGAAGTCGAGATGGGCTACGAGGACTATCCATTTTCTGGGTACGAGATCACGACAGAGGGCATTGGTATGAAGCAGGACACGATTCGGGAGATACAACAAATTCCGGCGCCCAAGAATGGTCAGACAAGTTCGTGCGGCTGATTGGCACTTGTAATTATTATGCTCGGTTCTGCCCCTAACTTCGCTATGATAATGTCACCGTTTTATAAGCTGTTGCAAAAAGGGAAGAGATGGAAGTGGGATGATTCCCATGAGGAGGCATTTAATGAAATCAAGGCCATGTTTTACAGGCATTGTGTGGTAGCACACCCTGACTTTAGCAAAACGTGCATACTACAAACTGACAGTAGCGACTTCGGAATGGGGGCCGTACTGTATCAGGAGGTGGAAGGAAGAGAGAAAATCATCGCAATCATTAGTCGGGTGCTCAAAGGCCCAGAGATTCGGTACCACCACGACTGAAAAAGAAGCGGGGGCTATTGTATGGGCTATTACCAAATTAAGGACCCTATTTGATGGGTAGGCACTTCATTGTGCGCACAGATCATAAGGCCCTGACGTTTTTGAACAGATGCCATACACAGAATGATCGATTGTATAGATGGACCTTGTATCTGCAGCAATTTCATTTGATGTAGAAACACTGTAAAGGGGAGTTAAACTACTTACCCGACCTACTAAGCAGGAAGACTCCCGAAGGGAAACGAGGCTTACGCTAACGAAAGGCAGTTTCAAGTGGCAGCGATAGACCTTGGAGTGACGGACGCGCCGCTAGTCGATTGGGAAGACCTAATTGCGCTACAGGAACAAGATCCTGACATTAGTAGGTAAAGTCCTTACAAAGAGGGGAGAATGTCACGGGAAGACCCGGATTACGAGGAAATGGAGGAGAAGCAAGATGAAATGGAGTTAATCCAGGGAGTGGTGACCAGGAGAGTGACAAGAAACGCAGAAATATTTAGGTTGTGGATACCTAAGAGTATCACGGAGCAATTGATTAAGCATGTTCATACGTCCATGGCACATTTCGGAGCGGAGAAAATTACGAAGGTAATACAAGAACTATGTTACTGGAGGGGAATGGCCCGGCAAATTAGAAAGGTCGTGAGTCAATGCAACTTATGTCAGAAGGCGAAGTACCCAAACAAGAGCTTGCAGGACCCATGCAATCAATAATTCCGCTTGGAAAAATGACATAGCAGCCGTGGATATTTACGGACCACTGCCGAAAACCAGAAATGGAAACCAGCACATATTTGTAACTATTGACGTTATTTCGAAATTCGTCCAAATTACCCCATAAGAGAAACGAATGCTCAAACTTGTCTGAGGAAGTTTAAAGATATTTTTGACGTAGCAGGACCATACCAAAGAATACTGTCAGATCATGGAACCATGTTTACCAGCCGACAGTGGCAGCAAACATTGATGGGACTTGGAACAAAACAGTATTACATCAATCCGACATCCACAATCAAATCCGGCGGAACGGGTCATGAGGGAATTATCTAGGATGTTCAGAACATATTGCCACGAGCAGCACGACAGATGGGGAGAGCTAATACCGGAGATTAATAGGTGGTTGCCGTCCATTCCACACGATAGCACGGGTATTACACCGTACGAGGCACATTTTGGACGTAGACCACCCCACGTCTTATACGCACTTGACAGAGAAGAGTATTCCAAAGACCGCAGGAGCCATCACAGGAAACAGTCCGCGAGAATTTAGTCAAAATGAGCGAAGTACGACTAGCAAAAATGAAGAAAACGCCATACGAATTCAAGGTGGGACAAAAGGTGTTGGTTAGGGTACCTAGAGTGTCAAATCCCAAACTAAAAACTTATTCGAAGTTTTTCCTCCTTTATGAAGACCATATGAGATAAAGGCAATTAAAGCTCCAAATGTGGCGGAACTAATGAAGAGCGGGGAGAAACAGTCGAACAATACAACTTTTACAACTTGAAGGCATACCATGAGGGACAAGATCAAAACTAAAGGAGAACCCTGGAGCAATGGATTAGAAGATTATTTTTCACTGTGTAAAAAAAAATCTTGATAACGTGGGGGGTTATTTGACCGTATTGTCAAAACACAAAGAATAGGCGCTCCACCACATTCGAAAGTAGCGCGCAGAGTGAGGAACCGCGGCGGAACGGATCGACAGAGTCGTGAACGAGCGCACGGGGTAGTGGGAACTGATCGGTCTGACCGCGCAAAAGCGACAGTTGGCGGTTGAGCAGCATGGCGTGAGGACGGTATGCAATGGTGGTTATAGAGCGATGCTTTGATGTACAAGAAATCCAGTGTAATCGGGACAACAGGTATTTAAGAAAGAAAAATTGTGATGAACTGTGCAATAAGCGAGTGTAAGGATTGTGGTGAACTTATTTAAGAGAGAATAATTACGAAATTTAATAAAAAAGGGGAGCAGTGCACGGACACGTGGGCGATGCGGGTTAATGATAGTTGGTGCGGCTGTACTGATGTGTGATTATGCGGTGGAGCTGCTGAGCTGATACGATTAAAGTCATCGTGTGAAGAAAGAAACCGTGGGAAGGCGACGCCGGTGGATTGGAAACGGGCTGCGGTGACACGTGGGTAGACGGAGCATCGCGGGCATCAAGGTTACCTCCCGGCCTCAGGCGGAACGGGCAGCAACGCGTCACGTAGAAATCGACGATCGTAACGATCAGATAAGTAATTCTAATTGTGAACAAATAGAAGGAAAATTAAATGAACGCCAGTTCAGGATGCTCACTGTGTAGCGTTGAAAGTAATGATGTGCGTAGTAGCATATGAATGGCACGTAGTTTTTCCAAAGGGTTGGAAGTTGCATAAGCGGGAATGATAATGTAATGGTGGGAAGGTTAGAGATGTACAGAATGAACCATAGAATTATGATCAAAGCAATGATGCAAGCTATGTTGGTAATGTAATGATGTCTTATTGTTCTTTTGTTCTAATAAATTCTGTTTATATGATAGTAGGGCCTTTGAATCCAGATACTGTAGATTAAAGTAACCCCCTTAAAAGAACTCCTGTACCCACACATAAAAAAATTTTATGATATGTGTAACCGTGAGCCAGCAAAGGTAAGTACGGTCACAATATTGACGTGTGGTGACGTGTTGTGAAGTGGGTGCTATATAGAAGTAGAAAGAGAAGTGAAGTGAAGTGAAGTGAAGTGGAGTGCAGTGTATAAAAAGTCGTATATGTTAGTATAAAGTATCTGTACAGGACCACCATAATTGATAGAATTAGTAGTAATAATGCGGGTATTGTTATTAATGCATTTTTTGTTAATATTGTTATCTTATTATTATCTTATTATTATTATTATGATTATTATTGTCTTAAAATAATTTTAAGTTACATTGTATTTAATTCATAATTATAATATGTAGATATAATATGTAAATTTTAGTGTTCCGCCACCAGGTTGTATAAACCTACCTGCGGAAATAATAAATATCTATCTATCTATCTATATCATCATAGGTCATTATTATACAGGTAGACAAGAATAATTTCAACAAGCTTGTATCGTTTATTCCAAATAGAGCTCCGACTATTGATGGATTACTATTGATGGATGATTAATATTTGTTGCAGAAGCTACTTCTTTTAAAGCTAATACACAATTTCAACAATTTAAACAAACTTACTTTATATACTCCGGGAAATATTGTCACTAAACAATGACATTCACAGAATTATTTCTCAAGCAGCTGTGTCGTCCCCTTTCCATTCTCGTACTGCACTCTGAAAACTCTGACGCTGTCACGATTCCATGAAAACGCTAACGAAATTACTTCCAGAAAAGCTACAACAGCACATATTTTCTCGTTTCATCTGTAACGCATATGTAATATTCGGATTATAATGTTGCAACTTGTATATAATTAACTCTTCAGTTATCTCGTGAAAGACTCTGCACAATAAAGCGCGAAAGATTCCAATTTGCAATTTTCCCGGCGATCGAACTGTGCTTTGTTTACTTTGACATTTCAGAAAATGTCCCCGAAAATAATTAAATTACTAATAATTCGAAAAATTGTACTTGGCATTAATCGAAAAACAAATATTGAGATCAGTGGCGGCTGGTGGCGCACGAACAAGGTTGTTGCAGACATACGTCATTTCGAGGGCTCGAAACTTTCAGTTAAAAACATTTTTCCCCTTTAATTTTGAGCGGTTAAAAGTTCCTTGAAGTCCCAGAGGTTTTCGTGTTCCCCCGCACCACCGTCCCCCGCACCACCGTCCCCCGCACCACCGTCCCCCGCACCACCGTCCCCCGCACCACCGTCCCCCGCACCACCGTCCCCCGCACCACCGTCCCCCGCACCACCGTCTACCGCACCACCGTCTACCGCACCACCGTCTCCCGCACCACCGTCTCCCGCACCAACCGTCTCCCGCACCACCGTCTCCCGCACCACCGTCTCCCGCACCACCGTCTCCCGCACCACCGTCTCCCGCACCACCGTCTCCCGCACCACCGTCTCCCCGCACCACCGTCTCCCGCACCACCGTCTCCCGCACCACCGTCTCCCGCACCACCGTTCCCCGCACCACCGTTCCCCCGCACCACCGTCTCCCGCACCACTATCCCCAACCCCACTATTTTCCGACATTATCCCAACTCACATTTCCCCGTTCCACCTCCTCCCTCCGTTCCGCCCTGTCCTGCTCCTTCGCGCCTCGTCCGCCATCTCACGCCCTCGTCCTCAGGGGAGCGCCCCTTGGCCACGAAAGGCGCTCCGCCCTCGCGCCAGTGCGAACTCTCAAAACATCCCCCGCTATGGCAAGCATTTTTCAATTACGCGCCGAGCTGACGCCCGATCGAGTGGGGAACGTCTGGCCTTCTAATACGCATTAATCCTCCACCGGGGACGTCTACCTGAATGAAATTTTGATCTTCTTTCGCAGATATCAAGCCTCTCTCTTAGCTTTACTTCTTCAGAAAATTAATCCGGTTTTCTTTTAGAGCTAGCTGACATCGAAACTCTTAAACAATGTGATAATTTGTGAATACAGAAGTCGCTTACTTCTGGAATTATTTTTCCTTCATTGTGCATGAAAATCTTATCTTCTCAGTTATTTAATACTTTTGATACGTGATTCATCGAGTTCCAGCTGTTGCTGGCAACCACTAATCTACCTAATTAATGCAGAGGCTCGTTCTTAAGCCGGGGTATAGAGATCGTTTTCCAGATACCTCCTGCGAGCGATGATACTTAAAGCTTTTAGACAACGCCGAAGACCAAGATCCCGGGAAAATATGATACAGTGTACGTCCTTTAATTTGATTCCCGCTCATAAAATTAATTAACACTAAATCCGCCAAAATAAGTTGTATATTTACAACAGTCAAAGCGGTGATTCTGACCGCTGTTTACATTACTTAAAACAAAACCCTTAACCTCTTACCTTTACTTTTTCGATACAGACTTGTGAAATAATAACTAAAACATTTTAATAAATGAATTACAAATAAGGAGGTGCACATAAATAACAAATAACTAGATTAATTAATTTCATTATATTTCTGTATACTATATGTAATTAGCACCCATGATAACTTACTTTTCGCTTACTCATCTGATTACAAACTCAATAACTTTATTGATTGATTCGTGATTCCGGGTTCATTTCATAAAAATCTTATATAAAAAATTTGACCGTGTGCAAGAGGTACAACATCTCAACCGGTCTCCCGACATGTGTAGTGTAGTGCGTCTACAAGTAAGTAAGAGTGTGCATATAAGATCAGAGTACAGGACAAGGATGAGAATGGAAATATTGCATGTGATCCGCAGCCTGTTTGTTAGGATACTGCTCCGGCATTCGCCTGATATTGGAAAACTACCGATCAGAGCAGCCCGCCGCTAGATTCTCCTTCAGACAGCAAAGGAACTGGACAAGCTAACCTAGCTAGTGTCGAAAATCCAGTCACCGTCGGGTCTAGAATCTACGTCCTCCCAATCAGAGACACTGCAGTGACATCAGTTGATGCCCTGAGGCACCTCTCCCGGACCTCGCTAATCATCTATTTAGTCATGCAGTGACCTCTGTAATTACCATTGGTTTTTGAACTTTGGGGGTAATCGTGAGGAACTGACGTACCGTATACGGACACACAATTCCATGCTAAATCCCCCAAGCCCATCTCAATGCCCGAGCGGGATTCGAACTCGCAACCATTCAGGAACAAGGCGTCTACGGCCCTTCAGCCTTAGCGACCATGACTATGCAGGCCAGAGAAATAGATATTGACATTACTAAATTTACTGCAATAACTTAACTGACTTTTACAAAAGGCTGTGATGGACCAGGTATCCCGTGGCGTACCTCTCCTCCGAAGCGATTTGTACACCCTCTAATTTTATATCTGGCGTCAGTTACTATGAAATTATTGTCGCCGACCTTAGAAAGATAGTTACCCTGCCCGTGGACCTTGACATGCTGCTCCACAGCGACAAACTGCTCGTGCCGCTACTACGTGTTGCTTCAGTCCCAGCGCGTGTCTACCGCTACGACCCGGGCGCCCAGAGGAAACACGAGACCTGGGTCGGTAGATTCACGGAGCTCCTTTCTTAAACAGTCCATTTCTCCATACAAGAAATAACTTTTAGCGGTTAATTTGAATTTGAAGTAAATACATTTTATCTTATCCAATCGTCTTTGTACTCTGTTTACTTACGAGTTTGGCGTCTGTGAAATGGCTCTTTATTACAGACCTGTAGTAAAGTAGCCACAATTGTCACGAAAAATAACAGCTAAGGTGCTGCCGGTGAGCGGAACAATATAATTACACACACTAACCATCGTTTTCATTACAAATGGAGGAATTTTCATGAGACTTATGGCATGCCTTAAGAGCTGATCTAATGGCCTGAGCCTCTCCAGTAATAAAAAACATTGAAAAGAATATACATAGAAACACATTTATACTTAATAATTTATTAATGAAAATAACATTTAATGAATAATCTTCAAAGAAAGTATAACAGACAATTTCATATACATTCCCAACAAACCTGCATTAAGTATAGATGTGCTTCCATACTTCCATTGATATGCTTCCATACAAAATAAGCTAACATAACTTTCCTCGCGCACGGTCTTCAATGTCACCAATGTACCGATGAAATCAATATAATACCATTCATTATGCCTAGTTGCTACGCTCAAAATGCAAAGACAATCGGATAAGATAAAATATTGTACATTACAGGTGGCTGAAAGACAATTATGTGCTCGTTAGTAATTATACACGCGCACTAACGCACATGCGAATAATTAATTAACCTCCAAATAATGGTATATTTCGGCCCCTTAAAAATATACTATTTTTTATTAGAATTTTTAAAATTCGATATCCCAATTAAGTCGGTGCTTGAGGTAAGTTATCCCAGTTGTACCCCCACTTTCTGGGCAACCCTGCTACAAGCTATGGGCTACCCTACTTTTTTTTCTTTTTTTAAATTCTGGGCCTCAAGAAAATGTGCGCAGATAAATCTCTTTCCCCACACGCCATATACAGTTTTTACTGTTTTTTGACAAATAAATAAATGACCACTACACAGCCCACCACAGGAGTGCTCAAGTACGACGAGGCTACCACTCAGCACCACTTCAAATAGAGCATCGAAGGCAACACAAACTTTTTGACCCGATTTACGTGCTTCCTTTTAACGAATGATTTGGGAATTTAGCGGCCGCGCATGCGCAGTGTGGCTTCTGTTCTGAGGTTCTGGAATCTGCGACTGAGAGAGGTGGCATCAACGGCAGTCTCTCTGACCGGTAGGTCCTAGGTTCGAGTCCCGACAGGGGCAGGAATTTCGTCACTAGCTTGTCAGCTAGGTCGAATTCAGTGTTGTTTGGAGGAGAATACTGAGGGCCGACTGCTCTGATCGCTAGTTTCCCGTGGTTTCTCCGATGCGAGACTGCGCGGCAGGCGAATGCCGAAGCAGTACCCTAACAAATGATCCATGGGCCACGCGCCATCTTCCCTTCCTCTTCCTTGTGCTATCCTCAATGTTTTCTTACATACACACACACACACACACGAACATGCACAACAATACCACACATGCAGGAGACCGGTCGGGAGCTTAGAGCTTGTCCAGGCTGGGGCGGTGCCTCGCAGATGGGAGATATCTGGTTGGGGAAAACCCCGCAAGCCGACGGTAGGTCGGTGCCAGATCTTGTCATCCAGCGGGGGATGACCACCGCCACCTCCTGAGAAGGAACACGCACTAAACTTACGGGACCAATGAACTTAGCAGTTGACGCGCCCTGTATCACTAACAATCAATCGGAATCGACGCACGCGCGCGTTCGTGAAACCCAAACTGTTCGTCAAAATGAAGCGTGTAAATCGGAACTTACGGTCTCTTAGAACAGAACAGAAAGCTACTGGGATATTGCAGGCAGCCTGCACCGCTTCTCTTTACCTCTACATCCGACATTCACACGAACAGAGGGCGTTCTCGACTTCAGACACGCGTCCGTCACAAGCTAGCCGCTCTAAGCAACACCGCCCCGTCGACAACTGTAGATGACCGCCGCTGCATATCCAAGCGTACCACAGAAGAATGAACTATGTAGTAAACTGTCAAGAATGCAGTACACATGTCACACTGCGCTCGCACGAGCTACTTGCCCGCTTGGGAAGCCCGGAACAAGCACGCGCCATTTCCCAAGGCACCGCCCTCATTTTCCTCTCCACATTCAGAAAGGGTTGTACCGCGCAAGATGTAGTGGAGAAACTTAATAACAAAGCGTGCTTATAATACCACGAAGTATTGTCTTATACGAAAATGTGTGCCTTTTTTCTATCAAAAAACTGATATTTGAATCATGATTATATGCTGGTAATTAACTGCTTATCACTATATTTCATGTTTATTTTTTTAAATTCTGCCTTGTATAAACGTTTTTGGCAAGGGGCATGTTTGAATGAACAATTCCTTAGATATTTTTGTTTCGAGATGTTTTATTAAATTATTGTTATTTATTGCATACAGCAAGTATCAATAAATTAATAAATCTCAATACATTAATAAGTCTCTCTTTCGGGCGGACAGTTCTTTTAGCAGAAAAAAATCCAAAATACAAAGTTTCAAAACTGAACGTACAAAGTTAATGCAATTATTGGACTCTGATGTAAACGCGACTACGAAATCAAGATCCTTTCGATTCAAAATATTTAATTTTACTCTCAACTGACAATTGACAATGTTTGATCTCAACAATTAATTGACAATGAGGAATGTATTCAACTTTAATTATTCATTTCTTTCCTTTATTAGAAGAAGCGGGAATTGATGTCGCTTTAGGGCAATAACTCCTAAATGACTTCCAAAAGACTATCATAAGTGTGGTATCCAGTGTTGTACCACCGCCCCGGAGCAATTGTCACTTTTAAATCTCATTGAAACTGCTCTAGATGCAGAGCTCGAGAACTCGAGTAAGCTAGTTACTTCGCTCGCGACATTAGCATGCCTATAGCTAATGGGTCATGTAAAATTTAAGGAGTAGCAGACGTTCTCCCACTACGTATCTTTTATTGCTAATACATAATTTTAAATGAAGATCACTTATTTATTGGTCTTATTTATTGGTCAATTTAAAAGAACTTAAGTAGTTATTTTAGTCCTGTCATAATAAGTTCTTCCGAATGAGATGGATCTGTACAATAGCTGTTGCCATTGCAGCATCTCTGACACGGAGGTTCTAAAGTCCGAGTTCTGTCGGTGGAAGATTTTTAAAACCAGATAGATAACTAGGTCCATTTCAACCTGTTTGAAATAGAATTTTTGCGACCGATCTCTCCCCTCTGATCAATAGTTTTCCATTGTTACTCGTATCAAATCCAGGCGAGTGCGAGAGAAATATCCTTACAAAAGCTATATTTCCTTTCTAAACTTTGTCCCTTCCTCTCCCCTTAAACGTACACTTACATGCACTACATTACCTCACCGTTTACAGTTCCACATCATCCTAGAGCTTAGACCTTGTATGAGACTGGAGGAGATACCTGGAGAGAGAAAGCTCGCAAGTCGACGGATAAGACTGCGTCGCACAACGTTCGAGGGGAGGTAGCCGGGAGCGTTCCACCAATGGAGGAACCTCCCGGGGTATAAAATGCACTGCACTTACGGGACTAATAAGGCTAGCATTTGACCTGCACGCACATACTAAATAATTAAAGTCCTTAATTTCCAGCGACTACTACATTTATTATTGTGGTATTCACGTCAATTCCTCCATTTCCTGTCATGGTTTCTCGATTTCGTTTTCAGCAGACGATGTTGGAATGGTGAATGATAAATTAATGTAAATCGAAAATCTAGTTATTCATGTAAAAATAAGCCAGAGTCCTTTGTACAAATGAATAGGATTAAAAAATAAGAATGCACTAAGCTGGTGATAAAAATGTAAGTAATTAGCTCACAGAAAATTTAATTAAAAGCATCTGTCTCTTTTTGTGTAATACAGGAGGGTAGAGAACCTTGAATAGTACGCAATAATTCCTTTGAATTCATTTGAAATTACATTTCTGCGGTTCTCACTATGCACAAGAAATAAATGAATCCGTCGAATTACAAATTTCAATATCGGATAGCGGTGTTAGAGCAGCAGCCCCATGTCTTGCTCTTTATAATTTCTTACGTCAACAATACACCGCAGTGTGGAGAAAGAATTCAATTTGATGAGAATTACTTTATACAATTATAGGAAAGTGTGTTAGTAATAAATACCTTCAAATACTATAACGAAAGATTCTTTGGAATTTCATCAAAAAATAGAAAAATTATCCCTATGTAAATTGTTTTGAAACACCATTATATCAAGGTCAAAATCAACAGATTTATTGCTTGTATTCAATCACCATCTATTCAATTGATGGCAATGTCAAATCACTGAAGTTATCATCTGGCTAGGAAAAGGGGGAATATCCCGGTGAAGCCTCGTCCCTGACCTATGCTTTGGGATGGCGTTGATTATACCTAAATACGCGTGGAACCTAAGAGAAATAATAAATTTATTTTCGATTTTTGCTGAAGGTGGTCCCCATTTTGAACATACGGAAACTCAATAAAGTACTGGAAATATGAAAAAACCTTAATAGCAGATACTCTAGTATGTATTGTACCGAATCGCCTTCAGATATACACAAAGGCGTAGAAGCGAACGATGGTATGTAATACACGACATGCAGATCGCTTTGTTGAACGGCATGCTGACGTCGCGATCCTGTACTAGCCATCTCTCGGCAATGGGTTATACCGAAGGATTTTGACAGTCCGCCATCCTTTAAGAACAATAAAAGCTGAAGATGTTGTATGAGTACTTCTATTCAAAGAAAGGTATTTCTTGTTTATATGATTTTTTCTTGTAGTTTTGTAAATTGGTGTAACGAAAAGTACTGAGTGGCACATGGCTGATATCTCGAACGAAGTTGATTGGTAATAAATAGAGGCGGACCCCTAACTGTTTTCATTACATATTTATGTACATATTTTGATGTTTCATACAACCTATTTTCCGGTCTCTAATAATAAATCTCAATGATCCAACATCGGACGTTGACAGAATTCCACATGCATTATGTAGTTTATGGTGTAATATTTAATAAAGATTGTTTTTGAAAACATATAACTGACTTAGATATATGAAAACGGTCTTGAAATTATAAAATATTTTGAACCTACATTTTCAACCTTCTATTTGGCAATGGTGCTACCAGCCATTTTTTGCTTACATAAAATGAACCTGACATTATTTTTTAAATTTAAATTGCAGTTTTGCATTTGAAAGTCGAAACCCGATTTCGGGGAAATTTACATGATGATTTAAATATTTACAAGGGAAATGTGTAAATTCATGCCAATATCTCGAATTAAGATATACCTTTGCGTTTAGAATTCACAATTCTACTCATGACATTGGCATTTTAATCTGCGACCCTTGAATAGCGTTTTTGAATCTGCAGGCCAACGAGCTACTTAGGTTGCCGAATTGCTATTTTAAGTATAATATAAATACAATTAATTAGTAATTGGTGGCATATGATACTGTATTGCAATGCTGAACATATGACATTCTCGCATATGATGAAACGCTGTATTACTGCTGCTGTTTTCAATGTCTGTTCTAGTGATAATACAATCAATTCGCAAAACTACCTCATGATATAGTAAGAGAACTAACTATTTAAATAAGAGTTACATCAGACATTTATATTGAAAATATTAAGTACCTATAGCATTATTATAGCAGTTACTAAATTAGAGAACGTTTTATCGGAGAACATACATAAATTACTTCAGATTGCCAATTATTTTTGGTAGAAGATGGTAAAAATTCAGCTATGTCCTAAACTTTGTTGGAAGAGTTGATATTGATCAAAAAATGGATATGCAATTATGGTAAATGGAATACTACATTCTTTTGAGTAAAAACAAATCACTCATTTTACAAGCACTAAAATATGCGACATTTCCGATCAATTCTATCAAAATTCATAAACATGCAAGGGCGAATATGAGAGTTTGCTTTATGAAATGTCGTGCAAATCGCGTAATTTGTATTGCGCTTGGCATCTTATTTCCTCAGCCGTCGCACACGACGGATACAGTAGACGTGGACGAGGAGAAGCCTTGACTTTACGCGTCTCACGCCAGTCTGGAACAGAGAGGTCACACAAGTTAGGGCGAATGTTTAACACGCGCTGGCCGGCGTTCCTCACGCAGGCGAGGCCGGCAGCGCAGCAACGCGTCGCCCGGCGTCCAGCCCCGCGCCGCCTCGTCGGACGAGCGGAGGCGGTGCGCGTGGGGGGCGGGGATGAGAGTAGAGGTGGGGCAGCGGCGTTGGTGGCGACGACGGTGGCACTGGCGGGGCTTGGCGGTGACGACGGAGGCGGTGGTGACGGAGGCGGTGGTGACGGAGGCGGTGGTGACGGAGGCGGTGGTGACGGAGGCGGTGGTGACGGAGGCGGTGGTGACGGAGGCGGTGGTGACGGAGGCGGTGGTGACGGAGGCGGTGGTGACGGAGGCGGTGGTGACGGAGGCGGTGGTGACGGAGGCGGTGGTGACGGAGGTGGAGGTGACGGAGGCGGTGGTGACGGAGGCGGTGGTGACGAGGCGGTGGTGACGAGGCGGTGGTGACGGAGGCGGTGGTGACGGAGGCGGTGGTGACGGAGGCGGTGGTGACGGAGGCGGTGGTGACGGAGGCGGTGGTGACGGAGGCGGTGGTGACGGAGGCGGTGACGACGGAGGCGGTGACGATGGAGGCGGTGGTGACGGCGGCGGTGGTGACGAAGGCGGTGGTGACGAAGGCGGTGGTGATGAAGGCGGTGGTGACGGAGGTGGTGGTGACGGAGGCGGTGGTGACGGAGGCGGTGGTGACGGAGGTGGTGGTGACGGAGGCAGTGGTGACGGAGGCGGTGGTGACGGAGGCGGTGGTGACGGAGGCAGTGGTGACGGAGGCGGTGGTGACGAAGGCGGTGGTGACGGAGGCGGTGGTGACGGAGGCGGTGACGACGGAGGCGGTGACGATGGAGGCGGTGGTGACGGCGGCGGTGGTGACGAAGGCGGTGGTGACGAAGGCGGTGGTGATGAAGGCGGTGGTGACGAAGGCGGTGGTGACGAAGGCGGTGGTGACGAAGGCGGTGGTGACGAAGGCGGTGGTGACGAAGGCGGTGGTGACGAAGGCGGTGGTGACGGAGGCGGTGGTGACGGAGGCGGTGGTGACGGAGGCGGTGGTGACAGTAGCGGTGGTGACGGAGGCAGTGGTGACGGAGGCGGTGGTGACGGAGGCAGTGGTGACGGAGGCGGTGGTGACAGTGGCGGTGGTGACGGAGGCGGTGGTGACGGAGGCGGTGGTGACGAAGGCGGTGGTGACGAAGGCGGTGGTGACGGAGGCAGTGGTGACGGCGGCGGTGGTGACTGAGGCGGTAGTGACGGAGGCGGTGGTGACGGAGAAGGTGGTGACGGGTGTTGTGGTGACGGTGGCGGTAGCGGCGGACGCGCTGGCGCGGCGCGCTCCTCTTCCGATTCACTGGCGCGGCTTAACGCGTTTAGCGCCAGGCACCCGATAGACGGCGGCTGCGCGGCGCGGTGGGCGGGGGCGAGAGCGAGGGCGGGGGCGGGGGCGGGGGCGCTCGCCGCAAGGGGGAAGGCCACTCCTGGCAGGAAGGGCAGCGCGGCAGCAGGGAAATGGAAGCCGGACACGGGAGATCCGTGTGAAGCTACGCGACGGAAACGAACAGATACGGATGTAGAGGCGAAGTTGAAACAGAGCAGGTCGCAAAGGCCATGCAGCGAGGAAGGCCCTGCTGTGCAATCGGACGATAAGCACAAAGGGGAGAATGCTGTGAACAGCGGACCGGGAGACGATCGCGCGAGTCATGAGACTCGGTTGAGATTACGAACGAGTGGACCTAAAATTGGAAACTTTTGAGAAAAAAATGTTTATAAATTACCTTTTCTTCATACAGAAGTTAGGCAAAAACTGCTGTAATAGCACATACTTCCTCGTACCAACTGTAATGTTATGAAATATTATAATTCTAGTTGAACCCGCAAAAGTATTTTCAGTTCGCTAGCACTTTTCGGAAAGTCTCGAACTTGAACCTAGGCTCTTAGTTTCCGCAAATTGAAAAAGATTTCACTGGCAATTCTAAAACCTAAAATTGGAAACATTTGAGAAAAAATATGTTTATAAATTACCTTTTCTTCATGCAGAAGTTAGGCAAAAACTGCTGTTTTCTTCAAAACATTGTTCATGACCTTGTTTATAAATCTAATTTTGTAGATGTTTTCTTTAAGGAAAAAATCTCTATTATAAATATTGTAATATTACGAGGGTTTTTTGCAATTTTCAAAAGTGCAGTGTTCAAAGAAAATGAGACCTGTGTCATTTTTTATGAGTTCAATACTTTCTCTTTACTACGTAAGTACATGGAATGAGGAGAAAGTAAAAAGAAAGCGTGGGAGAGAAGGTGGATGTAGGAACAATGCTGCTCAGAGTGAGTCGATGGAGACTACGACGCTAAAAAAGGGAGCGAGGTAAAAAAAATATATTAATACTGTGTAGATGAAGAGACAAAGAACCAGCTTAGGTTTAAGGAGAGGAGAAAGAAAGCTAAACTGATGAGTTAAAAGAGCGCAGGAAGATGTGACTAAGGCAACTAATGAAGACGAAAGCGGGGCATGGCTTGCGGTGAGTTGGTCAGTAATTTGCGGTGTTGGCAAAGTACTTTGTAGCGGCGGTAAGATTACGGCGAAGTGAGGGGCGGGCGAAGGAAGGGGCGGGGCGCGTGGTGGACGGCGTCGGCCGTGGCGCCCACGCGGCGTGCGTTAACGTCGACGGAGGCGCACCCGAGACGCGACGGCCAGAGAAACGCCAGCGGCGGACGCCTTTGATTGATTAGATTGATGAGTGACTCCGGGCGCGTCAACTGGTAAGGTCATTAGTCTCGTAAGAATAGTGCGTGAGTTTTTCCCTGGGTGGTGGCGGTGATCTTCCCATTGCTGGATGGTGAGGTCCAAGGCTATCCTACCGTCGACTAGCGGGGTTTTCCCCAACCAGGTATCTCCCAACAGCGGGCACCGCTCCAGCCAGGACAAGTTCTGAGCTCCCGATCGGTCTCCCGGCATGTGCGGTAGTGTAGTGCTTGTTAGGTGTGCATATGGGGGAGGATAGGACAACGAAGAGGAAGGAAAGATCGAGTGCGGTCCGACTGTCCGGTCGGTCCGAGTCGGTCCGACTGGCCCGACTGTCCGGTCAGAGGCACTGCAGTGACGTAAGTTCATGCCCTGAGCCATCTCTTCCGGTGCAGCGTACGCGAAAAGTTGTGGTGCATAGAGAATAGAGAGGTGCTATCGACAACAAAACACCCATGTTTCAAAACATCGATGTTCAAAATACTTCGACGCAAAACTATGAATGTTTTTAAACATCGATGTTTTAAAACTATTTTAGAAACTCTAACATCAGTGATCACATGCGAAAAGAGCGATTTAATTTCAGTGGTCGTGTTTATTGATTTAAAACTGAGACTTTTTTACTGACAAAACGAACTAAAAAATATTTGACAAACTTTTATTATCTGATTGGAAAATATAAAATAACCACTAAATTTATGAGCAAAAATTTGACGATTTTGTACTCTTGGCGACTTTTATCTGAAGAATGCTCAATTTATGGATACCTAAAAATTATTATAATTATTAATATACTTTATTAATTAAAATAAAATATCAACCATGAACCACAAAAACTTCGAAAATAGAATATTGATGTTAAAAGAACATTAGCTGCAAAACTGGATGTCAAATACATCCATGTTTTCACTTTCTCGCTACCGCTTACGTATTAGAGTGAATGTTATGTAATGCTCCCTGAAACAAATGGGGGATTTTCCGCAGAAAAATTTATCACAGGACCCTGCTAACGAATAAGTGGATAAATCAAATTACCAAATTTAGAAAAAGCAATTCCCTAACCCATGGTGGTCCAGAATCCATGTTTTGTGGGTCCTTGATACCAAAAACTTTTATGATGAGAAAACGTCTGTCCGACCGCTCATGAAAACACTAGCGGCTAAAAGTTCAGCCTTTTTTCTCCAAAATTGATACTCGTCAATTGTTCTGGCTGATGTCGCGGCTCCTTGAATATGAAACCGATATGTTAATTCTGGGAGGTACTTTACATGAAGGCTCTGGGACATTTTCAAAAATTTCAAAAAAATCGCTCCATCCTTGTTTTATTCAATTTTCTTGTTGGATAGGATGAAGGACGTTTAAGAGAATGGCATAGGTCTCATTTTTGTTGAAAACTAAATTTTCAAAAATTGCAAAATATAAAAATATTTTCGGCATCTTCCAACAACTACAATTATGAAGATAGAGATTTTTTCCTTAAAGTAAGTCTGTTCCTTAAGATAGATTTTGAAATAATATCATGTACAATTTTTCGAAACTTCGAGTACTTTTCATGAAATTTTGCGTGAAAATAAGGGCGAGAAAGTATGTGCTGTTTTAGCAGCACTAGTTTATAAAAATATGGACGTTCTGAAAACATGAACGTGGATGTCGTCGCGTTCCGAGTAGAGAAGCGCGGCGTGGAGGCGGAGGCGTCGAGAGAGGAAGTGCGGTCCGGCGGCGGCGGCGAGGCGCGTGGCGAGGCGCGTGGCGGGGCGGAGCGGAGCGTGGGCGGCCGGGGCCGGGGACGTCGCCAAGGAGGACAGAGGCCGGAGGTCGGAGAGGCACTAGACACTCGACAGGCGGCGCAGCGGCGGGCAGATCGAGAGGCGGAGGCGCAGGCGGGAGGGCGTGGCGCTCGGCGGCTGCGCGCTCCACGCGAAGGGGCCAAAGGACACAGCGGCGGCCGCGCCGGACCACGAATAATGCGAGCGACATGCACAGGGCGGGAGGGTCGCGTGGTATGAATTAGGATGGAGACGAGATGGAGTGTCGCATGTTTGACTACTGGCGAGGACGTGCCATGAAACATGCTCGCTAGCGCAGATTCACCTCCGGCCGTGCGTCTTTGTCCTTAGATAAGTCATAGGCTGCAGTTTCGGATAGTCGGGGCACGGCATTTTCCCAATGGTGATTATTCTTGTTTCCTAATCCTTCAGTGCAGAAGCAAAGGTGTCTCAAACTTGTTCGTGAATAATCGATCGCAATCTCAGGCGTCGTGGACTCAATGAAGGGGAAATCAAGGTGGACTCCATGAAAATGATTGTACTCAGAATGTTCGGGGTGGTGAGTGTCTACTTTGAATCCAATACTCAGAATTTTAGAAGGCGAGCGCTAAGGAAACTCCCTCGCATCTCAAATAGTTCTTTCGTATAATTTGTGCTTAAAGTTTTCTTCCAAACTCTGATTCTATTGTATTTCCCCGGATGTTATAAAACCCCGATTATTTTAATACAACTCAAAAACCTAAAAATTCTACATTCAATTCCTTGAATTCAAGTAAGCAAAAAGTGGTTGAGGAGACGTTTAATTCTTCCCGACAAAAAACTTTCTTCCGAATACGTCTACAGAAATTACGCTTCACTTCCCCGCGAGCTCTTCACCGGACCCCCTCCCCACTATGCGTTCATTATTGTGTTCGGAGAAGCGTTGCGGCCAACTAGAGCAAGCGTGGAGTGGCGGCGAAGAGAGGAAATCCGCGCGCGCAGCCCAGCGCTGCGAGGGGCTCCTGGGGGAACGTGGGCGATGCAGGCGCGTGCTGCGCCAGGAACAGCGAGGTAGCGGAAAGCGGCGGGCGACCTGAAGAGGGCGCGGCGTTGGGCGGGGCGGGGTGCAGGGCGAGGCGCAGGGCGGGGCGCAGGGCGGGGCGCAGGGCGGCGCAGCGGCCGGCGGCACGAGGCCGCGAGTGGCCGCGCGCCGCGGCGGTGGTGGCGGCGGCGGCGGCGGCGGCGGCCAGCGCGTGGCCGAGAGCGCCGTCCAGGCCGCCACGCACTTGCCGTCGCCGCCGCCGCCGCTGCACAGTGGCTCAATATGATCCAAGAGCTGAAACAATTACGGGCTTAGCTAGCTCAGGGCATCAACTGATATCATTGCCGTGCTTCTGGGAGGTTCTAGGATTCGAGTCTCGGCGATGGCAGAATTTTCGACACTAGCTAGGTAGCAGGTCGAATTCAGCCGTTAATATTTTACTTGTAGGACGACTCCGAAAAAAATTTTAACATTTGCCATTTTCGAAAAAATCAGGGTTTTTGTTGAACATGAGACATGCACCGTTTTCGTAAACGTCCATCACACTATCCAACTACAAAATTTAATTAAAAACGTTGGAGCTATCTTTTTGCAAATTTTGAAAATGTTCCAGGAACATAATGTAACCCCCCAAAATTAAAATATTGGTTTCACATTCAAGGGGCCGCGACATCAAACATATCGATAGGGGAATATCAATTTTGCAGAAATGCGGCTGAACAGTCTAACCGCTAGCTTTGTTCACAGACAGGGAAACAGGCAGACGGACAGACATTTTGCCATCATTCGGTTTTTCGGTATCAAGGAACCACAAAATGTAGGATTCTGACAATACTACATGATAAAGGATTTTTTCTATACAGGTTATCCGGAGGAAACGTCAAAACTTAGAAAATAAGCTCTTAAGACAATTTTAAGCGTATTTTCTCGAATAAACTACGTGGATATTCCAAATGGTTGAGCCGCTATTAGCACTCAAACGTTGGTTTGAAAAAATGATTTTTAGGCAAAAATATGCATTATGGAAGCATAGAAACACTCTATAAGCATAAAACACGCCATAAGCACAAAAAATGAAAATATTTCAGATAAATTAAGCGAGAAATAAAAAGCAGTCGAATTGTGTATATTGAGTGTTCTTTTTTATTTCTCGCTTCATTTTTCTTTCTGAACTAATGTTCATGTTCATTTCTTTTGTAAATGATAAACAACTTACATGTTTCTGGAGAGTTTCTATGCTCCTATAATGCTAATATTTGCATAGAAATCAATTTTTCAAACCAACTTTTGAGTGCTTATTGCGCATCAACCATTTGAAATACCCACCTAGTTTATTTGACAAAATATGCTTAGAATTGTCTTAAGAGCTTATTTTCTAAGTTTCGACGTTTCCTCCCCGGACACCCTGTATTTAGCAACTTGATTTATCCAATTTTTCGTTACCAGGGCCTTGTAATCAGAGTTTTTCTGACGAAAATTCGCAGTTTTTTCGAGCAGCATTACGTAACCTTTTCTCTACACCGTACCGAGAAATTAAAAACTGGCAGTACGGAGGTGTAGGGGTGAGCACGCTGGCTTTCGTATTCCGAGTTTGCGGTTTCAAACCCGGCTGAGCGCGGTCGATTATCAAAGGGCGGAAAATCTTCATTGTGAGAGGTCACGCTCGTGGCACGCCAAAGGACTCCGTGGATGACCGCAATATTAAATCCTCCGACAATGCCCGCCCTAATCAGATTCTACATTCGCTCAGCCCTGGAACGACGAAAGTAACTGATAAATATGACAGATCGTTGTGTCCATTCCTGACGGTGGATGTCGGATAGAATGTTGGTTCGGGCTTTGGGAGCCAAAGATAGCAAATGCGAAAAGCCATTGCCAATGTAGGGGCGTACTGATGGCCTTTCCAGTACACATCATTAGACAACGAGATATTGTATATAAAATGTGAGTTCATTTTGAAATGAATTATGTCATAAAGCCTATTATTGCTTTTCTTTCCTTTTGATATGAATATTCTCTCAGGCAACTCTCAGGCAATCCTCTTGTCCCTCTCCCTCTTCCATCAACCCCGCGCTCCCAGAAGTCGCATTCTCGGAACCAATAATCCGCCACGCTGGGAGCAGAATTCAAAAGCAAATGCTGAGATGGTACTTGACTTCCTTTTTGATATTAAATGTAGCTCAGGTTCCAGCGCTGAGCGAATTTTAGACACTACCTAAATACAATTGTATACGGATTCAATTTATACAATGGTAACGTCTGCGAGAATACTGATGTTAACTTTTTAACGACTAATAATTGTATACACGCTTCATTAAAATTTTACACACATTACATTTGTATTGGAATGTCACAAATTTTGACAATCAGTTTTTGTACTCAATTGACTGAATTTAAAGATAAGGACGAAAAGGCAAATATGAAGAATTAAAATGTTCATTTGAACCTTTGAAAAAATCAATATCAGCTATTTTAATTTGAGAAAAAAAAAACAATTTAAAGATAAACCCAAATTGAAAAAAAAAACATGATATTGAAATTATAAAGTTAACTTTACATTTTTATATTTTTATTTTATTTTTCCGTATCTTCAAGATCACTAAATTATGTTACTTGTGTAACAATGTTCCAAGCCTTTTTGACCTTCAAAGCGGAGTAATTCCCCTTGAACATAGTCATACGTCACGTCAAATCGTAAGTCATTGCATTTCATCCCTGTCAGCGAGGAATTCAGCTTAGGATTCGAGTTTTCCTGGCGGTCACCCATCCAGGGATTCGCAATTAAATCTAGGCATACGATGCAGGTCTCTCAACTGAAGTCAAAAATTGCTTATATAAATATTGAGATATTTTAATGTAAATTTAATATGTGACATTAAGATTTAATAAAACGATTACGTCAAATAATATGTTTCCATAAACAAAATGGTCGTTCATAAACTAAGATCATTAGCAAAAGACTTGTGACAAAACCAAACACTGAGTAGATGAGATTGACAGAAACCAACTGTTATGATCGACCATTTGCGTGCTTTTGTTGAAACAACTCGAGGTGGATAGTAGAGGAATATTTTAAGTAACGGGCACAGACCGCGCGTTATATTTCCTTCTGTATCCAGTCTCCACTTATCTTTTTCAAGAAAAATTCTACAAACGAATTATGCAAAGGTAACTTTTGAGTTAAATTTCGATTTTTATTCTTTGGAGTCTACAGAGAACATTAAATTTTAATTAAATTTATATACAGTGGTGTGTGTTGTTTACTTATAATGCATGTTGAATTAAACAATACTTAATGACTGAATAACCGACGTTCCTGTTTCCAGATTTCAAAATATATTTCTCGAACGCATTTCTTTTAGTTAGAGTTCCAGACAAAATCCTCGAAATTAAAAATGGTTCATCCAAAATCGAGAGTGTAAAAAGTCGTTTATTATCAACAAGTTGGTGTTAGACCGAGTTTTAGGCTTTAAATTTGAACATCGCATCAATGCTAATCACTCATTCACCTCCACATAATGAATACCGTATCCCAGGAACTTTGAGAAAACTAGGAAAATGTTCTTAAATGTGTCCACTACCGGTGCTTTTACCCAAATCATCGGCTGATGTACTCGAGATAATTAATGTTTCTAGGTAACACAGACTTTGTCCTGCTTCTGTTGGTTGCGCTGCCAGAATTTGCAGTCCAATCTCTTTCAGCCTGATCTCGGAACACAAAGCAAACGCTGCTGGAATCGCTACAGAAATATTGCGATTTTAGTGGGGCGCGGTGGCTTGCCCGCAGTGGGGAAAAGGGAGGGGTGAAGGGATGAAGTGGCCCCGCGATCCCCGGGCATTGCCCGGGACACGATGCCCTGAATACGGCTCTCTCGACATTTATTCTTTACTTGTTTCTTCAACGAGTTTATATTTTCTCGCCATTTGGATTCATTTTAAATCCTGATATTTGTAGGTCGTATTCGAATACAGTGATATCCGAAACTCAGGATTACGCCACAAAACTGCATTTTAATGATACATTAACTCACAAGCACAATGGTGTTGCCAGAAAAGTTTTTCAATGTACGATATACTCACGAAACTCAAAGTATATTTTTCCTCAAAATAACGCAATGTATTCTAACAACTTGGTATGTTGAAAACTACCTTGCAAAAACACGTAATTATTTTAGCTTTGTCTATTTTTAAGAGTTTTTAAAAATGACAAAGAATATAGGCGGCATAATATACATCACGTTCGTTCGTATACGTATTGAATGGTTGAAGGTGCCAAAACTTGCACAGAATATAAGTTACCTACAAACATTATTGTTTCCGGTTGTAATTCCATTTATTTTAAGGTTGGTTTGGATGACTTTTTTATATATTGACGTAATAAAAAAAGAGAGTAAAAGACAGAAAAGAGGAACAGAACAATAGAGTTACAAATTTGACATTCTCAGAACTGAATACAATTGAGAATTTGGCAAAGGAACAAAAATAAAATAAGTTGAAAAATATTTTACAATTTAAAACTTTGAAATTCCTGTTAGACTGCTTTGACATTGCTGGGAGATTTTACTATAAAAATATACACAGTAGAGAAATATTTTTTTAGATCCAATATAAAAATACGTTTCTGCTAAATCAATTCATAGATTAATGACTAAAATAAAATTAAAAATCTTCAAGATATATTTATAACTAAAACATTAAGTGTGCAATTTGAAGGTTTGTTCTAGCACACAATCAGACGAATATTCATATAAAGTGAGATAATATGCAATGAAGAATGCTTTTCACTCAAAAAATAAAATAAAACTGAAAATAGTATTTGTTAAAATTCACTTGATTTGTTTATAAGTAATAAAATGATGTGTTCGTTAGACAAAACAGCAAATATAACTTACGAAAACTTACTGTTACCGGCTAAGGTGGTTCAGGGCATCAACTCATGTCTCTGCAATACGTCTGATAGGGAAATTCTAAGGTCTGAGTCCCGACGGTGACGGATATTCCAACTGGCTGAGGGACAATTCAACCAGCCGGCTGTTCTGATCGGTTGTTTCTCCGATCAGCATCAGGCGAATACCGGACCAGTACCCTAATCGCGGGCGATTTATTTTTCCTCTTCCTTGTCCTCTCCTTGACCTATCCGCACCCTATATTTACACATACACTTAAATGCACTAATCTATCACACATGAAGGGAGATCAGTCGGGAACTCAGAGCTTGATCCGACTTTGGCGGTACCTCACTGGTGGTACTGATTGGGGAAAACCTCTTAAGGCGATGTCTAGGGCGGTGCCGGACCTTATCAACAGACGGGGAAGACCACCACCACCCGTGATAAAAAACATGTGCTGCAATTATGGTACTAATCACAACAATTGACGAATGAGCGCCCGAAAACACGAAAAAAATACTCAAGGTGACTGTGTTTTTATGGTTAAAATTTGTTTTAAATTTTTGAAGTAAATTCTTGTACTACACGTGCTTTCGTTCATTCTGGACCACTGTGCCCTGCTGCCGCGTCGCCCGGAGCAGTTCTCCAAGGCTGGCCCCGCGCCGCCCGCTCTCCGCTCGCCTCTCTCCACTGTCCTGCTCCTTGTGTACACGCGCGCCCGCCAGCCAGCCCCTCAGCGAACGCCGAACTTCCATTCAGCACCCGTCTCTTTTTTCCCTTTTCTGCTTCCCAACCTTCACATTACCTCAGCGCAAATTTACGGTTTATTGTACGTTACACGTGTTGGGCCTCTAGCACAGTCCGGGTGCAATAGATCGGCGGCAACACGGTTCCCCTTGCAACACCGTTGACTGGTAGGTTCTAGGGTTCGAGCCCCGACGATGGCAAATTTTCGCTAATAGCTTCATGCACCAGTCGATGTTGGCTACTGCCCGGAGGAGAATTCTAGAGGTTAGATGGTCTTTCGATAGTTTTCCTTGGTTTCTCAGATAAACACCAAGGAACTGTCGGAGCACTACCCTAACAAACGAACCTCAACACGCACGCGGTCTTTCTTTCCTCATCCCTAACACATACTCCCTCAACACAAACCTACTTGTACTACTCTGTCACACACGTCGCAAGACCAGTTGCGAGCATACAGTTTGTACTGGGTGGGGTGGTGCCCCCTGGGGTGGAGATACCTGAAGTGGGGGGAAATTCCGGCAGTCGGTGTATAGGTCGGCATTGCATCTCACGTTTCTGTGGAGGAGGAATACCGCCATCGTACGGAATATGCCATGCACTACACTTACCGCGTTAATAAACAATTTAGTTGATGCACTCGCAATCAAAACATACCCATTCACTCACACAGTTGCAGGCTTAAAAAGTCACGTTGTGTCTTAATTGTGTTTTAACATCTGCAATCAATTTCTTTTTAATCACACTGCTATGTCGGGATTTCCTATACAACCTTACCAAACACATGATCTTAAAAATTATATTTTCCTTCCTGTTGTTAGTAAGTGTAAGTAGGTGGAAAATTATCAAAGCCACTGCTATCGAAACCAGCGCATTCCATTTTTACTAAAATTCACTATTTTGCATAACTGTGAAACCTGGCGAAGGGTAAAGTTCGAGCTGAGCCTATTTCCATCTGCCCGAGAACGCATAGGCCTTATGGTAATGTAATTTATTGATATTCACATGACACTATACTAATAATATTTCATTCGTTATACTACTCCAAGTATGTATAATTTGTTGTATTATCATGTAATTTATATACGATGTGGAATAGTCAGTGTTATTCATCACCACATGGACGTCATGATCATGGTAATCGGAAGTATAGAATTGCTTAGTAAAATGTCCGGAATCTTTAAGTTCAAGGACAGAAAGTTTCCAAGGAGATTCTGATACGTAAGCAGGCTGATCTGGTTGTCGAGTCGAATGGTTAAGCAAATTGTTAACTCTCCGTCGTCAACTAATTTCTGTTCGTTCTCTGGACTTTGTGCAGAGAAAACGTGCAAGTTAGCTTCGTTTTACCTTAGACGACAACGCATGTCATCTAACATAATCTTTCAGAGCCATATTGAGTTACACATGCTTTATTAAATGCATGTGTCAAGAGTTAGTATACTTACTACGGGGTACATATCAAGAATTCATAAGTGTAGGACAATATTGCCGAATTTGAACCGTTGCCTAAATTGGATCGTACAAGTACTACTTCTATGCACAAGAAAATTTTAATATTGATTCAGACCGGAATAAATTGGCTCAGGGCATTAACTGACGCCACTGCAGTCCCTCTGACCGGGAAGGTCTAAGTTCGAGATCCGACGGTGGCAGGGTTTTCGACGCTAGCTTGTCAGCTAGGTCGAGTTCAGAGTCGCTGTCTGGAGGAGAATTCTAGCGGTCGGCTGCTCTGATCGGTGGTTTCTCCGATCAACACCAGACGAATGCCGAAGCAGTACTCTAACAAACGGGCCATGGACCGCGAGCGATCTTTCCTACCTCTTTCCTGTCCTATCCTCTCTCCTTACACCCTCTAACACATATAGACACTACACTACCGCAGATGCTGAGAGACCGGTCGTGAGCTTAGAGCTCGTGTCATCTGGAGCGGACCCTGCTAGTGGGCGATATCTGGCTGGGGAAAACCCCGCTACGGTAGGTCGGCGCCGGATCTCGCCATCCAGCGGGGCAAGACCACCGCCACCTCCCAAGTAAAACATGCACTACACTTACTGGACAACGACCCTAGTAGTTGATGCGCCCGGAATCACTCACAATCATCAATATTGGTTCAAGTTAGCACTAATTCTTGCTAGCACTGCCACTGGATTGTTGGCAATTTTTCAGTGGATAGCAGCAATTTTATCGTGTAGGATAAGTAATATCACTGTTTTAGGGTAGTAACTTTTAATTTTTGTACAAATAGTCTCAGAACAAGTGTTACAAATGTTTAAGGCACGATTTGAGAGGTGGAGGAGTAGGGGCAAATACGATATTTTTTTCCATAATATGTGAATCTCATACAGCGTAGTTACAGCAAGAGTCAGTTTTGATCGCACGATCCTGAACGGTAGGCAACTCATCCTGCTTTAGAGTTTGGCAGGAAAACGAACTCTGGGGGACGACTCACCACTATCAATAACAACATCGAGTTTTTTATGTTGTTCAGCTTGACTACAGAAAATTCTCAATTTGACGACGATGATGTTTGTTTCATGCATGGTAACAATGATATATCATTTGCCGCATTCTATACTGATCAATAAAGAGCACAGTATCAATTTTGGAGAAAACTATCTGAACGTTTTAGGTTCTATTGTTGACCACAGACGGACAGATAGACATTGTTCAGACATAAACGCCAAAAACAAGTCAAATTTGGCGCCTAATCTCAAATAGAAATAATTATAACCTTTCCTTGGTATACATTGAGAGACAAGGGTGTACATTTCAAACGTAGCGCCTTAGAGAGAGTTTCTAATTTCCCTCAAAACATCTAATTTCAGTCCAAAGAAGAGCAAAACAAGTCCAAACAATATACGCTTCGAAACTGCTTCACAGCGTAACTACCGAAGCACAGCGCAGTACTGCCCTGCCCAGGCCGAAGCGAGCATCGGCACAATATACGTAAGACACCTCAAATTGTCGTTCTTTGGAGGAAATATCTATTTTCTACTTAAGACGCCTTTAGCACGGGTTGTTAAAAACGAACAGCCGGATCAGCTACGTCGGGATCGCGTGGCAAATGACGACTTTCTCGCGCACCTCAAAGCTGTAAAATCATTTATTGACGCTCTGTGCTTTATTTTGAAGCTCCTTGGCGATATGTTCTCCATGAGCTAGCTGTTTTTTGAATGGATATAAACGTGGTGACACATGGCCTCACGAGTAAGGTGTAAAGAAAGGTAAATAATCCCAGGAGAAGTAACATGGATATTTTCTTCAAATACTAAATGTTGAAAATCAGATTCTATGTATGTTGACAGTCTTAGTTTTGGTAATTTCAGATATATCTCTTGCAAGAACCAGGTGAAGCAGATTTTAGCTCTCACACCCAGCGAAGCATTTCGACGCCATAACACACGTTTCGCCGCAAAACCGATTTTTTGATATCAAGAACCTACAAAACGTAGATTCTGACTGCGCAACGAGTTAGAGGAAGTAATTTAGAGCATTTAGGAACGAAAATGTCTTCCATATAATGGCCCCCACAATACAAGTTTCTCTAACAAAAATCGCCACATTACGCCACGTAAAAACCTAAATATCTTTTTCTACGTAAATACCTAGTATGGCGAAAAAGTAAGGAGAAGTTTTAAGAAAAAGTCCAACCTAACAGCACATGGAACAACTGTATAGACCTGGATTGTTTTCAAATGAATAATAAACAATTACATTTCTGTTTTCAAGTTCACAATGAATATCGCGATGATATTGAATCTAACTGGTTGTATGTGATATCTGGAAATGGAAAAGACAATTCAACGCAGTATATAGGATGTAAATTATTGGTTCACTCACTCTGTGCTAAAGTGCAACTCAATATTAAGAAATCTATCGGCTTACATTGAACTGATTAAAACAAACCCAGGACCAACCATTACAAAGCATTTTCATTAATGTGCATGATTTTAACCCCGCCGGGCATGTTCATTTTCAAATCTATAACATAATTATCGTGTAAACTTGCTAAAAGTACAAAACCAATGAACTGTTTTTGATAGAAAGCGCCTACAGCAAATTTATATTTTCGACTTCATCTTAACGACTCATTGATTTTCGTTACTAATTTAATGTCTCAAAAACAGAAATAAATTAATCTAAATTATTTAATGAGCATTCCACGTTTTTATTTATTTATGCATATTTACTAGACTATATTGTACCTTGCTTATTATTATAGACTTAGGAAAGTCTACAATGATATGAAAATTTCAGAATAATATTGAATAAAAATCAACTTCAACATTATTTTAACATAAGTCAGTTTAAGATCAAATTTCCGTAAAATACTCCAAAATTCAACTTTCATTTACGATAACAAGCATTCTCTTCTACCTACTAACACTATGCATATCATAAAAACATGAGAACCAAAATATTCATCGTTGCTGTTTCCTCTCGCAAGCTGTAAAATTAATGGAAGTCGCTACTTAACGCTGAGAGCAGGTGAGGACCACGAACACTGCCGTATCTGTAAGTTCGGGAGAAAACTACTTGAACATTCTAAAACACAGTGTAGCGCATAACGGCTCTAGGACTGAAGAACCTTAGAAAACGCAGTATTGAGAGCTGTGAGATCGACCCTTATAACACATTCTTAGTTTTCAGAATCGTGTGTTCCAAAAACTTCATATTCCATCTATTAAATCAATATTTACTGATAGCATTATGTAAGGAAATAATGAAATGCCAGAGGTATTTTAAGCGTTAAGAATGATAGACATGCGCACATTTTTGAAAAAAGAGACTCTTCCTGTAATTCTACTCGAAACCGCTTATAGCAGCTCATCTCCATGTAGTATGAAGATTAGGCAACAGATGGTGCTGTAATGACTCGGTGGTGTTTTTTACTAACGTATGCCGCGCTGCCTTCTGTAACTAAGTTTTCTTTCAGAACTCGGTTCATGTGGCCTCTGTGTTTCTCATTCTCCACGCTTCCTTTCTAGGCTGCCTTCCAGAAGAAATATACTAGAACGGTAGAAATGGAATGCGAAGTGCATGGTAACAAAACTACACTGCCAAATATTTAGGGATCTTACAAAGAGGAGTCTTAAATAAGTATTTTAAATTTTTGCTAATACGGGAGAAATATTTGTAAGAATCATTTGCAAAGACGTTGTTTCCATCGTGTGTACAGAGAACATTGATGTAGACAAACATACTATTGATACTATAGATGTATAGTATTCTTGAGTATTGATTTTTTTTTCAAAATAAAAACTAGTTCCCAATTTATTATTTTAGAATTTCGAATAGTTCATTATTTTTAAGAGATACTTTATTTCATATTGCTTGATTCCCTTAAGATTGTCTTAATTCATTGGTGATTAATTTAGTTTTCTTTTATTGTGTTACTATTATATTTATGTAAATGTGTTACCAACGATTTACGAAGATAGAAGTTCAAGTTTGGTTGTGCAATTTCGTTTGTAAGAAAGATATTTTTATTTTATAAAATGGTTAAAATATTTTTAATTAAATTCGTATATTCAGTACAATGTGTACTCGAAGTTACCATATAAATTCTCCATGACTCACAATGATGCTGTTATATTATGAACAGGGAAGGAAGTTCGTCGGCATCAAAAGTGCTGCCTCGCGATTGCGCCTGTGGCACTCAAACCCGCGATCACACAAAGGTTAATTACAAAAGTGAGTTTATGAATATCATTATTTGTGGCTTTTCCTACTCAGCGTTCGAGGATAGCAGTGAACATCGTGAAAACTCTCACCCCAATGGTGCGAAGCAACACGAGAACTGTTTCACTCCATCTAGTTCTGCGAGAGTTAAAAATGGCGGGATTGCATATCCAAGCGTAGAAATTACTTTCCCCATTGAGTTGCAGAGTAGCATCGTTGGTTGCCGATAAAAAAATACATTCAAGTACACCCATCAACATGTCAACTTTATCTTGAGAGATATTGGTGGGAACTAAAAAATACTGAGTAGAAGGACTTCATTGGAAAATCCTCTCATTCAGGACTCCATAGATCATTCGTTATTGTAATCAGACCTGAATGAAAATATTTTGGTAACAGTAATAATTTTTATTGGAAATAATTTAAAGTTTTTTTCACAATTGCCTGCCGGGTGTTAGCTATAAACAATAGTACATTTACAAAATATCATTATTCTTAGTATTATTGTATTCATTGTTCTAAACATTCCAGATTGTTGGATTTAGAAGGATAAGAAAAACCTTTTCATGTTTGTATTAAGTTCCTATTAAAAAATATTTCAAATGTATCCGATCTGTGCTATTTATTTACAATATTCCGCAAATAAGGAACGTCGTAAAGTTAATGATGAAAAGATGACGGTAATAATGATGATAATTGCAATAATGTAAAGTCAGTCCTAGCGGGGAAAGGCTAAGCAAAATATTTTACGAAACATTGCAAATTTATTGATCAATATTGAAATTGCGATTTTACAAAAGGATGTATTAGCATGTATCTTAAACTGCCAAAACCACTTACACGAAAAAAAAATTATAACTATAATTTATAATTACTATTTAACAGTGATTGAATGTACTATTGCAATTACTATTGAACGTGAAAAACAATTGTCTCAAGTTGTCATGGTAGGGCACAGAATGACCGGAAGTCTTTCCTGTTAGTTCACGAGATGGTATGTTGAAAGTCTTAAACAGTATAACACTCCGGACAAAGTACTGGAGCATCATCTAATAAACAAAGAGTTGGCAGTGCCTTTAATGTTTGAGTTAATGACCAGCACTGCACTGCTCTAGTATTATTTATAATATGGCACTACTTAGCAGTACGAACTTTAAGTAAGTAGTCCGTCGGTTGACCCGCTCGTCAACTTCCCTCTGCCTCCTCTACTAATGTACAGACGTGGCTGCACCTTCGGGGTTCCATTTTCGTTCTTCTGTCTCAGTAGAGCACTTTGCCAACGAAAACCTCTCTCCAACTCTCTTACAGAATATCGCACCGAAGAACCAGTAAGACTCTCGTACGATAAGCGACTACTTCTCCCTCTTGAGATAAAGTTGTGGCAATTCCTCGCAGAGAAGAGAAGAGCAAGCCCACATTAAATAGCGAAGAAGCACTTGTCGCCGTTCTTCCTTTAAAAGGTTCCTCTAAATACAAGACGGGCAGAGAATGACATTTTGTGTGTGAAGGGAAACAATGCATATGCACATTCTAACAGATATGAAGAGAAGATGCAAATTCTAATAAAATTATTACAACAATATCAACTACAATATAATTGATTAATTTACCTGAAAACGTGTTCTCAAAGTGACATATAGTAATAAAGTATTTCACAATAACTCATCAGATGTAGAAGTAACACTGTTGGCTCCATACATGTACTTTCTTATAAAAGTAATACAATTAATTCTACATACGAAGATGTTATATTCCTGTTCATCACGGACAATTTATATAAATTATCACTATCTTATTAAATTGATTTTCGAAATTTTGCTCAGGAATCATTGTCAAATAAAGGAAAAAATTTTAACAATTTCCAAAACTCTTACAATGTTGTGGTATAACGTTTAGTGACAAGCGCACTTACTGGGCAAGGCCACATGATTGACACAATAAACAAATGAAGGTTGAGCTCGTTTAAGCATTACAAAGTATTCTAGAACTTTCAAGGAAAAAGTGAATGGTTAACCAAATCACATTTCGTGACTTTACAAAACAAGGCTACACTCTTAGTAAAACTCCCATCTCTAGACATAGTTATCTAGTAGGGGTCTAAATGCACTCGAATCGGCAAACAAATTCTCGCGAGAAGGTTATCCCGCCGCGATCTACTCTCCCCTGGACGTGGGGAGCACGTCCAGTCTCTTCACTGCCGCACACGCTACGCACTCTCCCGGTCCACACCGCCGCAAGTACAGCCCAACTTGCCCCGCTAACCTCTCGTCACACAGCCCCGTGTTCGAATGAACTCTCTCCGAGCGGGCGGCGGACGGGCAACCGGGCGGATGGGCAACCGGGCGGATGGGTGGAAGGGGGGCAGAGAGTGGGGCGACGGCGGCGGCGGAGGAGGAGGATTCATCTTCAGCCAGCGGAGGGAGGGGTAGTAGACGCGCCGCCAGCTAGGCCTCCTTTACAACAATCGCAGACACGCCAAGCGTTGGTGGCGGGAAAATCAAAATTTATTTTATTTTATTTTTTAAGTGGGATGCGCGAAATTCATATTTGCGCCCCATAACACACTGCTGCACCATGGAACTCCCATAACTGGCGGGAAGATTCCACAAAGAGCGCCCAACTGGGCGAAAGTTAACTGGGAGCGCCGGAAAAAATGTGCTAACAATCAGCTCTAAAATACATCGAAAGTAAAAGGGCATGTTTCTCACGTTTTATTGTTAGATTTTTGTTAAATACTATCTATCATGCGGCGGCGGTGGTTAAATACTATCTATTTGCGGCGGCGGTGGTGTAGCGGTTAGCGTAACGGACTGCTATACCCAAGTTCGCGGGTTCAAACCCGATCGAAGCCGTGGATTTTTAGGGGCGAAAAAATCCTTCGTACGCCTTCCTTCGGAGGGGAAGTAAAGCCGGCTGTCCCATGTTAGTAGATTTACTTGCATGTAAAAGATCCTCAAGCCTAAATGACGCCTCTGAGCTAAATTCAAACCGCCGGTTTCGTCGCCTCAGTAATACCTTCTTTCCCCTTAGCTGGTGAAAGGAGTGTAACAAAATTTGCGTGGTCAGACGGAAGAGCAGGCCTCATGGCCTGAGTCTCGCCACGTAAAATAAGGCAATTCAATTCAATTCAATCATCTCAAAAGTTATCTCAAAACTGAATTAGTGTAAATAGCAAATGAAAACGTCTTAACCCTATCTTATACAACAACAACTTGCCAATAATTATTTTGCCATTTCTGAAAGATTTTCTTCCGTTGTAGCTTTGACTAATATCTCTGAACAATATCCGTAAGCGAGCAGAAACTAAAGGAGTTCTGAAATTTACGAGTTATCCTTCTTATCAAATATAACAATAGACGTTTTCTTCAATGGTTTCTTTGCGAGATGTTTACACTAGCAAGCATTATATAGTATTAGGATTGTTCTCAAACTTTCTTGCAAATCAAAACAAAATCCTGTGTGTAATCTAAGAGTTTCATGATCAGAACATAAAATAATCTCTCGAAGTCATCTGAAGGAGATGAACGTAAAAGAGTAAGAAGGTACCCAGATGTTATGTGCCATTACATAGTATTCTGCAATAAATACGTTGATTTATTAGTAACAAAACATCTTAATTCTGAAGAAAGCCTAATGTAACCTGTGAAAATTAGGATAAGCGCTAAGGGACAAATGATGGATTTATTCGCAGGTCGATGTTGGCCGGTTTAGTCCTCAGATTCACAAATATCCGTAGAAATTTGTTGCTTGATTTCTTAATTACATTGCAGCTAGACCCTAATCAAAAACCATGGGTTATGGTCCCGAACTTCAGTTCTAAGACACAGAAGTTTGTCGCGCTCCTGTTGGATTTCTTGCTCGCAGCAGTCTTTTGTCGCTGCCCGATTACATCAAGAATGTGAAACTAGTGGTGCTAGTACATGCTTTCTCGTACTTTTAATGGTTACAATCTTTATTTGGGAGAAAAAATTTTAACCATTCAAGGCACCAGAGGTACCAAAATAAAGTCTTTAACTTTCTGAAAAATCAAATGATTTAGTGAAAATGGCTTCTTACTATTAAATTCTTAATTCTTAAATTTAAAAGTAATTACAGATTTTTGAAAAGAAATTAGCTGGAATTTGAACCCAAACTGTGTGAAAGACAACATCCACGATTACTGTTGCTGCGTAAAACAAATTGATATCTTGAGAAACCTCTAAGTTCGTTCATAGAAATTGACGTGAACACTCAAGTTTCAAAATGTAATATGTTTCAAAAATTATATTTGATATAGAGTGCCTGAGGATGGATCACAGAGAGTTCCGAAACGTCGCATAAGATATAAATGTGTGTAAAGTGTTGTGTCTGTCTATAAAATACGGGGCATAAATAAAAATAAACAATTTTAATTCAAGACAGTCTTAAATATTTTATAAAATTAATCCAGGTTGCAACCAGCTACTTCAGGAGCAGATCTAGGGATTGCCGGTGCCTCTACAATACTTTGCGCAAAATGTGAGCTGTTCCAAATAAAGGAATTTCTTGCACTTCCCAGTCTTTTGAATTACCTGACAGTTAAGCTAAGTTCTTACACAAATTTTGTGGAACAAATCTCAGAGCTCCGATGACTATTGGTACGACCTGTGCTTTTAAGCCCCACATTCGGCTGATCTCGATTTCCAAACTCTTGTATTTAAGATGTTTCTCTGCCTCCTGATTACGACGTTTTGATCACAAGGTACAGCAATATCGCCAAGTAGACACGATTTTTTTCTCCAAATCCCGGATAACTATATCCGGTTTGCTTGCCGCTATCGTGCGACCAGTTTAGGTATGTTGCTCATGCAATATTTTACACGATCCAATAGACGTCACCGGTTTTGGTGAGTATACGTGCCACTTGGGGCATGAATTTGGAAATTCGAGGGCGGTGCAGATCTGCCAGTGGAGGTAACTACACACCCTGTCGTGTCTTTTTAAGTATTCGGTCTTTGCTAGGATTGGACAAGCTGAGACAATATGATCAATGGTTTCTATGTGTTCCTGGCAAATGCAGCATTTATCATCTTGGGAAATTTTGAGAATCGCTTTATCATAATTTTGTGTTCTAGGCCTGGTCTTGAGCAGCTATTACAAGTGCTTCTGATTCTGGCTTCATTCTTCCCCTTTTAAGCCACATAAATGATCGATCTTTATTGATCTGTACACTGTCCATTCATTTCAAATATTGCCCGTAGAGTGATTTGTCTCTCCACGATTATTATTATTATTATTATTATTATTATTATTATTATTATTATTATTATTATATTATGAATCGTTAATAATGTGAAGATTTTTACACAGTACAACTTAAAATTTTGCAAAATCTACCAATATTGTCAAAAAAGTAAACAATAATTATTTTAAGATCTGATACTGAGAAACAGATTTCATTAAGAAAGTAATACATAGCTTCAATATAGAAGATCTAAAGCAGGCCTTGGCACTATATGCTCCCTGCGCCGACAAGCGCGCAAACAGTGCGTCGGCGCAAGTAGCATATTAGATGTTTCAGTTTCTGCTCATAAGCGTCGCTCGCTCATCACTTCAAGAAGACAGCTCAGTATACTGTGGTAGTTCTTTCGGTACATGTTACGGTTTTCTTCCATACAACATTCTGTTTGGAAGATACGTAAGGTCGGCACACTTAAAAAGGAAGAGCTAGCTTATTTTGTCATCCCTGAGACAGGAAGGCGAATCCCTTGATGTGTAAGCTTTGCTGTGAACTACTGTTATTATGAAAATAACAGAAGTTTACACTGAAGCAAGCATAAAAGGACATGAAAAATATATTCGTATCATTGTGTTACACATCCTTACCTGATATGAAGAATTAGAATTATTTCATTTCATGTTAATACAATTGCGTTTTAGCGTTAGAATATCACACAGGACAGGCCAGTACTCATACTACAATGTTCACATTTTTTCTTCCGGGGGCTTTTTTCCGCTTCAGGGGATGTCGATTTCGTCTATTCGCGCTGGGTACCCACTATGTTGCTACGACATATATTAACATTTATATTAGACACAGGCACACTTGCGGGCTCCTCGAGTTATGGTCAGCAACGACACACATATGAGTGTCGACGTCAAAAATTACACTCACAGAAAACATCATTATTTCCAAGCGACTTGAAACTTTTTATGAGTTCTAGGGTTGCAAACAGATGAAACGTATTTTTTTCTTTTTCTTCTAATCCCACCCCTTTCATAAATATTACCAATTACTTTTTCCGAAGAATCATGCGCACGCTAATGTTTAAACTTTTTTTGCGCAAATACCGTTTCTTTGAGAAAAATAAAATTACACTTTAATTTAACTAAAAAATATGCACTTTCATGTGATGTAAATATAATTTTTGAAAAAATATTATTTAAAAAATGAAGATACAGTTTACTTTTAAAAATGAAAATTTTTACATTAGGTCGACAAATTAACTGTAAAAAAATACTCCTGTATTTCTGCACTAATTGTGTATACATAGGACGAATTTTAAATGCAACACACATAAATATTTTAAAAAATATTTTGTTCACCGGCGCACATAGGCAGCTCGCTGTCTGCCGGTCTCGTTACTGAAACTTCGGGGCGTCAATGACACGACGCATCGTGACGTTCAAACATACAGCAACCATGCGACTTATGCCATGTTTTGAATCGCAGAAACACACATACGGTCTCAAATGGAAATATTCTGACGAAATGTGACTATTAAGTTTATTTAGGAACAACAGACACTGCTAGGGTCTGCCTAAAACAGGGCAGCCTTCTTTCTCAAATATACTGAGTCGATTGTGTAAACAGAGAAATCCGCGAAACATGTGCGTTGTTATGTGTAGTAACCACATATAGTCTTCCAATAATATCAATATTATTGTTAGTTGCATTTTCGCAATATGAAAATCTATAATTGCAGAAGAATTGTACGTTTAGGTTGTTACAACCAATATTCTTGAGATGTTGAAAATTTACTATATCGTCAAGAAAAGTTATATTATTGGAAAAACTAATTTTCAAAATTCCTTCTCGTGACGAGTCAAATGAAGTTTTTCCAAGAAAATGTGAATCGACCGTATTTGTTAATGCCGCAAATATGTTTGGCAGTGAAAATGATGAAAAAACGTGCACTACTGATCCTGGTCACCCTAATGTACCACCTGATACGAATTATTAAGAAACTGATCGAGTAAGTTCGACTTCTATTTCTTCTGCTGTCTTCGCCCATCGTTCGCCGTCTTCTGATCTCGTCATGAGACAAAAATAAAATTTGACGCTGGGAATTTTCATTCTCTGTCCGTCCGTCTGTCTGTGAACGGTAGCGGCAAAAACGTTCAACCAATTTTTTCCAATACTTATATTCTCTTTTCGAGTTGATGTCGCGGCGCCTTTTATTTGAAACCGATATTTTTAATTTTGGGGGTACTTTACATGAAACTCCCGGAACATTTTCAAAATTTTCAAAAAAACTGCTCCCTCGTTTTGATTTTATTTTGTAGTCGGGAAGTGTGAAGGACGTTTAAGGTCTCATGTTCGTTAAAAACCCTGATTTTTGGAAAATTGCAAAAGTTCAAAATGTATTCGGGTCCTTCCTACAACTAACATATTAAAGATAAGATTTTGAAATAAGGGCATGTATAGTTTTTCAAAAATTCGAGTAAGTTTCGCGTAATTTTGCATGAAAATACGGGCGAGAAAGTACTCCATGTTGTTTTAGTACCACCATTTTCGTCTTGCTACCCCAAGGGCAGCCGTGGAGGTCGAAGTGGTGGCGAGCGGCGCGCTTATCTGCTTCGTGGCGCGCGGTCGTGCGCCCGACGCGCGAATTCTGCCGATTGCTGATCTGCCAGTTTCGAAGAAATGTGAACATTTGCTATTTTTTAACATCAAAGGTTTTAATGAAAATACTATTTATGACAAATTAAGCGTAGTTTACACTTTTGTAAGAAAAATAAAGAACAAATTACAGTTTTTGTGAAAATCTTGTACGTATCTTTTTTAAAAAATCGCCACGATTTAATCCTACATTATGAAAAACTATTCATAATTTGAAAATAGTGAACATAAAAGGTTCAGATGCCGATATGGCATCTGCCCATATCGCCTAAATTCATATGACATTATTTAGAGATCGAATTCTAAAGTTCATATAAGAATAACATTTCTGTTTTCAATAATATAGTAGTTGTAGGAAGACGAGGAAAAATATTCAAGGTTTGTAATTTTTTTTAAATTCTGAGATTGTACAGAAAATCGAACCTAAGCAATTTTTAAAAGCCAGCTCCATTAAAAAAGCATCTACTACATTTACGGATCTAATGGCAATAGCAGTTGTTGCTGCCAGAAATACGAAATAATCAATTCGCAGTATTACATAATTTTTCACTCAGTGTGTATTGCTGCTTCTCAAAAAGCAGGAGCCACTTTCGTATATACAAATTACATCAGACCAATCTGTCTCGTACCCAACGTTTGTTGTATTGGTAAATGGTTTTAAATTTCTTACATTAATAAATGTTAAAATTTGTTTATTTTCACCGTTTAGCATAAGAGATAACCTAGTCTGGCCAGTGTTTCCCCATCCTTCCAGATGATTGAACGCTGCTGTCAGTCCCAGATAAAGCTTTTATTCATTTCCACGTATGCACTTAATTCTCATTACGCTAGTTTCTATGTCCATGTCACTTCCTTCGATTCCACTACTTTCCACTGCCCCCTCTTCCATAGGCAGTGACGAAGTGTACCTACTGCTTCTATTGCGCGGAGATACCACGAACGTAATAAATGGCTCTTTATGTAACAGCAACGCGTTTATGGCGCCTAATTCGCTGTTTCTTCTCTGCGTGAGCTTGTTATTGGCCAGCAAATCCCTCCACTTGTCACAATCCATTCAAGGTTATTTACGTGCCCGTTCCTCTAAATGCTTTGTCTACATTATACTGCGATTTTTCTAAGAGCGGCCCTCAAGGCCACTCAAATCCCAGCGTCTTTCTAAGTCGTTCCGCTAGATTTCGCACGATCGCGACCGTATGAAGCAGTGCTTGCGATCATGCGACTTCTACCGGCAAGACCGAGAAAAGACGCGAAATGCCGTGACATATTCCATCGCGAAGATGGGATTTGAGTGGCCTTGAGGGTCGCTCTTAGAAAAATCGCAGTATAGGCGTTTAGACAAAAGGCACCCGCACGAACTACTTGCCTGCCTGGGAAACCCGGCGCTCCTGCGAGCACGGGTCACTACCCATGACTCCATTCTCATTTCCCTCCAGAAACAGAAAATGGTATGCACGCGCAAGCTGTAGCGGGGAAGAAAAGCACGAAATACGCTCGAAGTTTCACAAAGAACGATTTACTCATATTAAAACATGTTTGCCGGACGTTTTATAGCAAATGGGATTTGAATTATGTTTATAATGTACTTCATTACTTTTTACTTTATTTCATATTTATTTTCTATTCTGCTTACTTTTTTTAAAATTTTGCCTCGCATAATCAATTTATCAAGGGAAAGAATATGTATAAATAAAACATTATTTGCCTGTTATCGTTTTCGGTTATGTTTTATTAAAGGAGTATGATATTTATTGTGTTTAAAAATAATGTTAAATTAATTAGCAAGTCTCTATGTAGTGTCTCTCCTCGAGTAAAACATCCTGTAAGATTTATTATATCACTCTCATGGGCGGACAGCTCTTAACAATTTTGTTTCTAACATTTATGTTAGAAATGCGTTTAGTATACTCGTTTAAGTAAATGTGATTACGTTACGAACATCCTTTCAATCCAGAATGTTTAATTTTACTCTCAATTGTTAAGTACAAGTATAACTGATGTATTTCATTTAAATAATTTCTTTGCTTTAGTAGAGAAATGACAATTTTCTAATAGACAATATCTAAATTTGGGGCAATAACTATCACCTGACTTCTCCAAAATATTGTCATGAGACAGGTATCCAGTGACGTACAGCCACACAAAAAAATTTGTACAACACTTGAATCAAAGAAAACTAAAAGAATCATCAAAGAAAATCAAAGAAAACGGCTTTTTGACGAAATCAATAAAATTAATAAAATGGAAAAAAACAATTATTCTTAAAAAAGTGGCCAAATTTTCTATTATATGAAAATTAATTAATAAATTACAAAGAAAAGTTATCTTCCTCTCCACTTCACAGCTCTTCCACGTTAAAGCACTTTTTATTACAACCACAGTCTGGACCTACAACTAGCGCAGGAACAAACTACCCTTTCTAGTTTACATATTCTGCTCCCTTAATATTAGCCGTCTTGATGTTATTCCTTTTCCACTCACTTTTATTTTTCTCTCTTAGGATCTGAAACCTGTTCTTTTTTCATACTATTACTGTTGAAATACGATACAAAATGGATAAACTTCAACTTGATTGCGAACTGAATTTCGACGCACTTTAACCTCAACCTGCTTTACAACGAATGATGGCAATGAAAATGACACGACAATTTAGTAGACACAAAAATGAAAATGAAGGCAGATCGAGAAAAGGAAAAATGAACGTCAAAGATTATATCAGAACGTTGTTATCTGCGAAAATTCTACCAACCGAGCAAACAAAATGTTCTAAGTCCCGGACATCGAACGTTCTTGCTTGCCACTCGGAGTCTCCTGACAGACATCACAGATGCTCGGACAACGAATATTTATGCACGAAATGATGTATTTATGTATTAAGAATCGTTTCCCGCCATTAACTCAAAACTCTAACAAATATGACAACCTTTTCGTTTGCTCCGATTCACTTACTGTCTTACTCACTGATTCTGGACACAATTTCCGCGAAATATGAAAAAAATTGGTGTCTTGCCCGCGACCTTGACATTCCTGGTGTACACCTTCGTCACTGCCCTTCCCTCTAAAGCAGACCTGGACAGCATTTTGCACTTTCACTGATCTCAGGAGCTGCGTGCGGGCAACTCGGGTGCAAATGAGAAAATCGATGAAGGGTGGGGATGAGACCCAATCTAGGAGTGGGAACCACCAATCAGAATGCGCAATTCGAACGATAGCGCGTAAATTTAAATAGCAATCGGCAAGAACATGACGGTCATATACAGTTCAAGTAATATTGTCTTTTGTATTATATTGCAAATGTTTGTTCTCGGTATATGACAGAGCGAAATATGAAACTACAACGAATTATACATATTAGATTTCGACACCAAGTATTATAATTGCTTGTAGGGCTTATAATGTAATTCGATTTGCTACGATGTCAACACAAATTTAGTGTTGTGCTAAACACAAAATTTTGATACTGAATTGTTTTTGTTTGATGATGACAGCAATAAACTACTTTTATTAACTATGTTTAATTGAATAAGACGTTTCTCTCAAAGCAAAAACATATTGTTCTTAAAAAATCATGATTATTTTGTTCTACTTTCTGACAAGAGAGTAGAGTCGTGTACGAGATCTAATAAAAATATAAAGCCCTTTGCATTCCATTTAACCTATACCCATGATTATCTTATGATTGTCCGTAACATATCGTCACAAAAGTTTGCTCGTTGACCTCTTGTATTCAGTTTCGTAATGGGGAAAAATGGTCACAAATGTGCTATTAAACATTACCCTTCTTGGAATTGCCACATATTTTATTTTATGTCAATCTTGATGTGAGAGATTGCTCTCACGATTTTGTTCATTTTTCTATGATTTGGAGATTATAACATTCCTGGTGAACAATCAATTATTAAATTGCAATTTTGTGTTAGATAGAATTAAATAATATTTTTTCTTATATATAAGCATATATTTTAAAGCTATTGCTTTAAAATATTGCTTAAGAGTCACAATGAACATGTTATTTTCTTTAAAAATATTAGAAAATGAAAATACATACAGTGGTGGATACAAAGGTGGATATACAGTAGTGCACAGAACGTAAACAGTGAATTATGACCCTGGTAACTTGAAATACTAGATATAATCCATTTAAACAAATGGGCATTTAATTTTGAAGCATGGAAAATTATTAGCCGCCCAGGCATTCAATCTACGCGCCGCGTCGTGCTACGTCAGACTTCTCCCCTCCCCGCAAAGCTTCCTACTCCCCACTACTTGCACTTTCGGCTCTGCCACGGGCACACGAACGGCTCCCAAGTGCAGAATGTCCGCGGGAGCAGGCGTTGTGCAGGTCTGCTCTAAAGTATTCATCCACGCGCGATATTTCCTTCCTCAGTTCACGGGCGGAGGCGCGAGCGATAGAGAGCGCTTCTGCTTCCCCCAATTTATTTCCGCGTATTTCTGTATATCATAACTCTGGGTAATAGATTACCCACTCAGAGCCTTCTATTATATCAATTAGTAGGTCATTATCGCATATACATCAGACCCTTTAAACATTTTCAATACAGTCTATCCACAATTTCGTCTACGTTATACATCTTGCTTTGTTTCACTAATGTTATTCAACAGATTTTAGTTGCTTATGTGACTGTACATTTGACAATTTTCGTCCATATTAGTTGCTTTAGTTCTATTCTCTCGGCGTCATTTCTTTATTTATTTCTTTCATTTTCTGTTTTTTTCTTAATTTTCTTGCTCCAGACATGGATCCTCTCATGGATATTAGTAACGGTTTTACAGTTGAGTGTATTTTGTTGATATTCCTGCTTAATTATTAATTCAATTTACATTTTTGTCATTGGAGGAGTTTGATATTTTATTTGATATCAATATATTATATTTAAATTAACTTACTGGTTAGAGTTTACTCCTGGTATCATTGGAGAACAGAGGCAAAGACTCAAACACGTAAATACTGAAGGAAGTTATATTAATTCGCAAAATTACATGTCATCAGATCATTGCTTCAAAACCTATCGCATTCCTTACACTGCTCGTTGTCCGCTGTTCCTCTGTGAAAGGGAAGGACTGAACTATAACGCCTGACTCCAACGGATCATGGGCAAGTGGGCAAAACAATCATTGCAGTCCGTTGCCACACACTGATAAATTAAACTTTGCGCGGTTTTGCTTAGCTTCTCGTGATTTGAAACAGCATTACACATGGTTGCGCGTGCGTTGACAAATCCTTCGGGGCCGCTGTGTGTGATCGTGCATATCTGTTACTCTGATCGCGACAGGTAACTGAACTGCTCTGTGGTTCCATTTCACACTGATACACTCCATCGGGGAGGGAAATCGCAATTTGCTGTATCGATTGAGCAAAATCTCATTTTCATTTCTGAGAAAAGTCGGTAAAATAGCAGGTTTCATAATTGTGCCAAATTGGTAATAAATCACGTGACGTTTGGGCTAGTTTCAATCAGTGAGTGTTGAAAAAATAAAAATATGAGATAATAATCCATCACAAAAAACAGTTAAATTGTTTATAGCAAATGCAGGTGGATAGCAATAACAAAAAACCGTGCGCTGTGTTTCAGATAGGAAATGACTACCGTCCTTTCTTTACAACACATAGTCGAATTATGAATAAAGGCGGCAGGCAGTGTTATTGGCAACATGTGATCGAGATTTTTATTCGTTATTTGTATTGTTTTTCAATATAAGTGTATAATTATCCTTACAATATTATTCCATATCTCAGAAGAGAATGTACTACACACGCAAAATACACACACTTATTGAATTTACGTGAGTTCTGAACGAATAGCATAGCTGATGTAATTTAGAGTTAAGTTCCTTGAATGCGAGTTTCATTTTTGATTAGACTAGATAGAAACACTAAAAAATTGTAATTTTCACTTCTGTTAGCGACGCATTATTAATTTTGTATTGGTATCAGATAATTATTTTTTGACAAGCAAAAATTTCAACGACATAGTAGGTTTTCATTATACTAAAAGCTAATGATTGTGTCATGACGTGGCGTTTTCCGCATTTCTATTACACAAGAGACCATAAAGTCATCTACAATGAGTACTGTCAATTTAAAAAATAGTAATGCTACAACCGCACATTCTGTCTTGCATTATTTATAACTTTTGCAATTTCCAAATATTCAGAGAATAGAATTCGACTAAAAGGAGATCTTCGCCATTTTGTAAGAGTCTTTTTCTTTATCCTCCAGCCTAAATATTTTCGAAACAATTTTTAGAAAATTTTGAATATGTCAAAGTTTCATGAAAAGTCTCACCAAAAATCAGGTTAATTTTGGAGAAAATTGTATGAACAGCGCCAGCCTAAGCGCTAGCCTTTACCACAGACACAGACGGACGAACACACACGTTTTGCCTTAAACCAATTGTGTGGATATCAACAACTCACAAAACGTGGGTCCTGACTACACAATGTATTTGAGGAAGTAATTTACTACATATAAAATTGGATGTATCCATTTGTTTTGGTATTAGAGCCCCCAGAGTTTTTCTGACAAAAAATTGCCCCTTTCCGTTGCAGAATTACAATAGTTTCTCTTAACTACGTAAGAACCTAGAGAACGGGAAAGTAAAAGAGTACTGTATTTTCCTTTCTGACTAAGGAGGGTATATGTTTCACATTAAGAAGAAATAATACTGGGGCCAAAATGGACCCTTCTAGGATTCTGTATTCAAGTGACATGGATTCGGGGAATTGAGTAAATACTGACAAAAGTGGTTATAAAAAATGGATTGATGCAGTGTCCCCGTCCGATTGTGCTGACTTCGATATAATGTAAGAGATATATAAATCAGCCTCATGAATTTTTTTCTTTCCTTCGAACAAACGTTTAAAAGGGATAAAAACACCTTTCAAAGTTGGGAGCGTAAATAGGATATTTTACATTTTCACATGTGCGATTATTTTAAGGAAGGTAATTGCAAAACCTAAATGACAGACAAATTATCAATCCACTTTAGGGAATTTTGATATTCGTTATTATGACAGATAAATTACTCTGAAATAAAATCACGTTTCAAAAGTGCTCTGTAAAATATACATAAACAAAGGGAAAATATTGAAAAAATCTTATCTTTAAAATAAAATCGACGTGTTTTGACATTTTCGAACATATTTTTCTTGAGAAGGGAGTAACTACTACTACTATTCAAGTCATACCGTGATTTTCTTCGAGAATAATCGATTTATAATACCAAGACAATACTTCCTGATATAAAGTTTGATTTAACAATTATATGAAAAGTTGAAAATATTCCCTCTGAAGAACAATGTTTATTTACAACGAAATTAAACCTCTTATGAAAATGTTGGTCTTACTCTTCACGTTGTACAAATGTCCGACGATCCACTAGGATCGAGAAGGGTCGTGCCACTTACTCTATCGCAAACTTGCTTCATTAACCTGCTAGCAGCTAACAGAGTTTCCGGTCCAGACGTCGCGGCGCATCGCTCAACTTCATCCTTCTCTGGGTAAGCGGCACTCGGAGCGCCTCGATGCCGTAGGGCGACGTAGGCGCACTAAGCAACGCAAAAAGTACAGCAGACGTCAATGTTTACCGCAAATATCTCATAAAAGTTCAATTATTTGTAATGTATATTACGTATTTTCTATGTTGTGCACGATTAAAATACCAACATTCAATCTCCATATTTTCATTCTGAGACACAGTTGCTCACTATTTGTTTCATTATTTTCTGCCTCAAATTGTATACATATAAAAGTAGGTACGTTTTTGAACAAATTTTGGAAACTTGTTATATTCATAACCAATTTTATTTTAACCGTTTCTTATCCATTATTACCGTTATTAATCATTACCCGTTATTATTAATTGCGTTGTTACTTTAACATACAGAGTGAATCAGTGCTCGTTGCTTACACAGGACCCGATGATCGAGTACACTAAGTTTTTCATGAATGCGAAAGGAAATAGTATAAAACCTATTCAAAATTTTTGAAAAGAAAATTGTCATTGGCCATTTTTACAGAAAAGGTATTCCAAGTATTACATTAAAATGTGTTCCCTTTTGCTATTATTCCCATCTTATCTAAAGAATATGAAAAGAGAGAGAAAAAACATTATTTAAGGGATTATTTAGGATAGTTTATCATACTTGCGCATGCAGCCAAAAGTTTGCATTTTTACCTCGTGTAACATGGGCTCTACAAGTGTTCAAAATGGCCTCCTCCTGCGTGAACACAAGGTAGGCATCTGCAACAAGACTTGCGCAAGGCGTCTGTGACCCACACAACTTTGCCGGGTTGTACCTTTATTTCAGCCACCACGCTTTCAATGCGCCGAAGGAGGTCATCACGATTCTCGACCTCAGTAGCATAAACGCGGTCTTTCATTTCCCCCAGTTTCAAAAGTGTTGGAAGTACCTGAGTTATAAAACTCAGATAATAAATGCCTTTTAAACGGTCGGGTAAGGATAAATACTTGTATATTGTGGAGAATAAATTTCCACAATGCCAACCGACAGTTACAAAGAATCGCCCTTAGTGAACTACACTACGTGCAACATGTGGACTTCCCTCGGCCCTCACATGCAAATTGTGCACATTAATTGTGCCAGTTCTTGTAAAACACGCTTCAACTAACCAAAAAACGGAATTTCTAGTTTTCTTTGCATTTGCATAGGAAAGGCCTAGAGAATTGGAAACGACATTACAAGTCTCTACTGCACAAATGCTGCATCCGTTGGAAATGGAAAAGTCGTAATCTCTCCGCATTAATTGTTCGCCAGACGAGGGACTGTGGTGGTTGACCTCGCGCGCTATTTGCCTCGTGTTCGCTTCTGGGGCTTCTCGGGTAATATTAGCAACTGAGTTTTCCACAGAAGTGGCGAGCCCTAGCGCGAGGGGAAGCCGCTCGCTCACTTGCTACAGCCCATGTTATATGATTACAAGAGCATAGACCAATATTTAATCGTCAATTATTTACTAAACTAAACAGCGAAGAGTATCCAATTTTGCCAAATTCACTCTGCACATTACATATGGGATAAGGTCTCCGCGTATTAGCAACGAGGACTGATCATTCTGTATAAACATTTGGTTCAAAATGAAGACTTCCTTCAATAAGTCGATATCGCAATCAATAGAGAAAATTTCAATTTTTAATGTTGAGTGCTCTCTTTTACTATATTTATGTAAAAAATGCAATGAAATCTACAGGAAACTAAATTAATTCCGAGAAGATGAAAGCAATTTAATGAAATTATTGTGTATTTTTGTTTTAAGCTTGTGTTTGCTTCCCGGCAATTATCAAGAATTCTCCACCAAAAAATAACTCATTTTGAGAATTAGCTATCATCTAATAGTTTTTAAAAGTCTCCTAAAATTGTATACTGATAAATTGATGTTCCTAATTAAAGGAATAATTTGCACGGATATTTGAAGAAAAGATACTTGTTCATTTAGATAAGGTACTAATACAAGTCAAGAGTAATTTCAAGTAATATAACCATCCGGAAACAAAATAGAATGAGCGTCATTAACGAGTATACTGTGAGGGAATTACGAACTCCACAGGACTCTTGTTTCATTATAGGAATTTCAGGAAAACACATTTAATAGCACTCGTCATCCTCTACTTCCCGTAATATTCTCATTAGGAGATACATTCCCCGATGTACATCTCAATTCCACATTTCACGGTTATATGGAACAGCATTCGAGTGCCAGTAATACATTTTTCAGCTCCCGTTGCAAAGCTTTATGGTACGACAACAAAATTTTGTATTCAGTACAACACAACTGATATGCTCGGCTATTCTGAGCAAAAAATATCAAAGATAATACACTAATGAAAGAGCTATTAAGAATCATAAGCACTAAACGTAAACATAAACTAATGACCAAATAGATAGGAACCAAAAATAACCACGGCCATAGCTCGGCTTTCACAAATTTTGCCTTCTCTAATTTAAAAAGATGCTTATTACTTATAACTTATTACTCACCTCGGCCCAAATAACCAATCAAGTACAATGGTTTCGTCCTATTTCAAAGTAGTGTTTTCCTAAGAGCTCAATACGTAATGTCTCCCCACTTTATTCCTGATATTTTACCTAAAATTTCATTTCAAAGAGACACAAAAAAATATCACTGTGATGCCCTGGTAGATATTTTGCTCTATACCCGATAGGATCCTGAAGAAAGGGGTATCCCCGGATTAGATGGAAATCGTTCTCTAAAATTAAATGACAAAAGAGTAATTAAACAGTGACACTTACATAAAAATAAGATTTTTGAAAGGGTTTCTTAGCACCCCTCCTATCCCACCTGTCCTCTTTCTACGGCAAAAACGTAATTTCAATTTTAATTTTTTACTACTTAAATTAATTTTTTAAATTGAAAAACAATATGAAGAATAAGAAAATACTTTATACTATAAAAAATAATTTTTGATATTTTCTCGGCACTAAATCCAAACGAAAAATATATTTTTGAAAACATTAGCAGAAGCAGAAAACATTAACATTAGCAGTTGTCTCGTGGCTCGGAGCAAAGTCGCTCGCCTTTCACCTATGAGGTCCGGATTCGGTTCCCGTCGATTCTCAGGTGAAATATAGGTAGAGAACATGTGAAGAAATGAAGGGGGTTAGATTGGACCGGGATTTCAAAAAAAATGTTTCACTGGGCCTTAGAATATTGCAACAGGTAAAACATTCTCTCAACTTCCTCTCAAAACACCAGCTGTGACTTTTTTCAGATTTTTTTCCAATGGCAGAACCCTAGTTTTAAAAAATGAAAAACTAAGGCATCTGTAGTTGTTTCAGATCAGAGAACATCATGGGACAGAGCAATGACCTATTAGAGTTCATTAGGTTGAAATTGAAAGAAATAATTTGATTCACCAAGAATGAAGAGCATGTATTTAATCAAACACGTCTTTAAAAGCTGGAGTCAAGAAACAGAGAGGATTGAATTTATTTCACAGTTGCTCTACGTGTTAATTGTAACTATTTACAGAGCTGTTGCTTCGCTACTGGATCGCACACATCAATGTATCTAAGTGTGCGCTTATAAAATGGCGCTGGTCCATTTTTGACTGAGTAAGATAAAAGCTTCAAAGAAGCCAGAAAATATGTGCTGTCATAGCACCACTAATTTTTTCTTCATAGTCTTATCTCGGTAACTCTTATCTCTGTCAATGTAGTAGCTCACGATTCTCTCCCACACCATGTAAAGTATATTTAATGAATACAAATTACACGAAAAACGAATTTTCTAAACTTCAAGTGCGTCTTTAGCTCTCCGCATACTTTGCGTCAGTAGTCACAGTCGCTCTTGTACTGTTGTTCTCAACAGATACCTCTATGCACCTTATATTATTTCGAGTTTTCTACATATTTACCAATTTTGCAATATGTCACCAATATGTCAATATAATCTTTATAATATAACAGTATAACACGATTATTAATAGAATTTCAACCACGCTGGTCATAGCCGATTTGAAATGACTATAAAATTTCTGGAAAACATCACAATGTACCAGACTTCGTGCAAACCCATATGAAATCTGTTTGCAATTCTGAACTTAGGAGTCGGGCGTCAACAAATCACTACGTTCTTTATACTTGTATTACTTGCGTGGGGCGATGTAGAGCCGCTACCGCGGTAGAGAGATGGTTATGTAATGCTGCGCCAAAAAACAGCGAATTTTCGGCAGAAAAACTCTTATTACAGGGCCCTGGTAGCGAAAAAGTAGATAAATTCAGTTGCTAAATTTAGGAAAAAAATCCTCTAACACGGGTGTAGCCAGAATCCCTGTTTTGTGGGTCCTTGATACCTTTATTGAAGCGTCCGTCCGAAATTGAAATTATATTTTGCACAAGTCTTTCTAAACAATGTCTTTAGTGTCTTCCTACAACTACAAGATACAATTCTTTTTGTTAATGAAATATGTTCCTCAAAAACGTCTTCAAAGAAGGTCGTGTTAAATTTTACGAAAATGTGAGTACTTTTTTTAGTAATTTGGCGACAAAAATAGTCGACCGCTCCCAACTTACTGCGCTCCCTGAACGTAAAATACTGATTCTAGGCAGTTAGAAGTTAAAATTTGAATATTCTTTTGTATTTATTTGCTCTTCGGGGTTTTGTCAGAAGTTTTAAAATTAATCTTTTAGAAATTATTTAAAACCTATTTTAAATTGCGTCCTTTAATTGAGTTAAATGTGGAAAGGAACAGATGATTTTGCTTTGCTAAGTAAGATCTGGGTATAAAAAATAATGCATGTAAAAACCGAGTAAATTTGATGTATATAAAACTATTATATTTAATTATTCGATTTCTTTCTATTTTCATTTTTGTAAGCGGTATCAACAATGCTAATTGGCAAAATGTATTTCCCACTCGAATAAAGCGGTCATTATTGCTTGTAACCCATTGTTGTAACGCCGCACTGATAACAGAAGGCCATAATGACTGCTACCTTTTCTATGAGCATTTTTTTCTATAAGGAGAAGCAAAAACCGTTGGAACTAAGCTGCATAAGCTCCGTCAACTTCGACAAACCACCGTTTGCTTTACATTGGCCTCTCCCTCTGACTTAATCACAGGCTTATAGCAGCTAAGCACGGTTTTAAATGAAGATTCGAACCGATCCAAATCATATGTACACCCTGGCCAAGAGTATACAATGTCTTAGTGATCAGGGGTAAATCGACATCTGTCATACAGGAATGGTAAAACTTGCTTATATGTTTCGTTTAAGATGTTTACATCTATTGATGAAATAAAATTCGCAATTATATTACACAATGTCATGCAATGAAAAAGGTGTAAGATTCCCAATTGAGGATCATGGTACTTAGGCCTAATGGGTATAAACTAATAGTACGGCTAAAATACGCATCATGCATCGTTGTTACTCGTGTAATTTTGCGTGATTTGCGTAAATTCGCGTACTTTTTGCGCAATTTTGCTTGTAAATACGGACGTGAAAGTAACGTGTTGTTTTAGCCCCACTAGTTTAAATATAGTTATCATATTTTCTTCAGTATGTCCCAGTGAATTTTCCTTAAACCGTGCATAAAACGAAGTAACTTTGACTGAAATTACTTGTAGAAAACAATACAAATGAGTCGTAAATTCTAAAAGATTTTACAACTGGACACATAAACAACCCACCACGGGAACACAAAACTCTGCTCTACACTCACTACAGCATTCACTCTCTGCGTAAGACAAACTTATTTTTCACGATTTCTATGCTGCCTCATTTATAGTTGTGTATTGCAGTGTCGATTGTTGTTTACAGGTCATAACATGCGCTAGACATCTTAATTCGTTCCGTTTTGAAACGGTAAACGGTAGAGGTCTAGGAAACACTTAGAAATCCAGCCACAACGCGGACTTCCGAATTTGCTATAACGCTGGATTTGAAAACTCAATAGTGTTTATAATTGTTCGTAAAATTCTAACATATGTAGTACTGTTGAATTTCTTTTCACAAGACCTAATCATGTAAAAAAGTATCTTATAATGTTCCATTAAAAATGAATTTACTCTAATATCTTTAAAATAAAAAATGTAATCGAAAAGATAATCACTACAACAGATATCCTGAATTGTCCTATCTTCTGAATTGTTTGGTGAAAATTATATCTCAATCTTGAACCGTTCAGGAAATATAGGGAGATATCACTACACTTGTCTTTATGTGTGCTTTGTGTTTTTTGTAGAGAGTTTAGATCGTTTATCGAAATAAATAAATAAATAAATAAATAAATATCGCGGGCAGAGGGACGCTTCTAGGGGGGATAGGAGTAGAGTAGGTAGGGCCTTCAGGCGAGATAATATCTGAGTGACTTTGAAAACGGTTCGGTGCACGCCTTGTGCATCGGGATTCAATGACAAGTTCCTAGAGAGGGAAAATTGCATATTGGACGCAACAAATGCGTTGGTATTCATACGGCCGTATTCTCAATCATGGATTACTTCGAAAATAATCTGTGAATCGAGGAATTCGTGGGATTAGGTTAACACTCGGATAACTCTCAATTCTTATTCACAAACCGCGGTCATCAGAGAATTGGCGGATTCGAGGGTTACCCTTGGCGAGAATGTTACAGGAAATATTATTGGCTGTGGAGTATTCGATGTGGTTCTGTTTGTAAACATTAGTAATAGCGCCACTTCAAACGCGATCTCCAATGTTATCATTTCGCGTACTAAGTAATGTATCCAGGGCCAACCAATCTAACATTTCTATTTAAGAAATTAATATTTTCACAATTGTCATTGACAAATACGCGAATACTGTTGTAAGCAAAGTTACAAAAGCAAAAAGAAGCATCACATAACCTGCAAACCAATTTCAACGCAGTAAGTATTCAATTCCATTGCGGGTTCACGGGTTTTGGTCCAATAAATAACGTATTTTAGTTTGCCGACGTTTCGGAGTTTATTATAGCTCCATCTTCAGGGCTGGACAAGTTTTCACAACACGGTTATTAAAATATTTCACAGTTCCAATTATAATTTAAAAAAAATATATAAAAACATTGAATATATATTACAAAGAAAATTACAAATTAAATACAAAGAAAATTACAAATAATTACAGAGAAATAGGACACATACCTTACTATGCGTGGGAAGTTACATAGAGAATATGAAAGTTCACATCATGAGAAACAAGCCACACAGGACAGCATGCCTGCATGTTCCTGAATGGACTAGTGAATACCCTGGGAGCTAACCAATGGCTATCAAGAACAATAACTGGTACAACAAGAGTCAAAGTGAGGTCACACACTCATAAGCTAATAATTAATTGTATATATATATATATATATATATATATATATATATATATATATATATATGTACATACATACATATATGCATACACACACATACATACACACATATGCACACATACATACACACATATATATATAAAAAAAAAAACTAGTATATACAAAATAAAACCTTCTGCATGAATATGTCTATTGGATGGATCAGATGGAATATGTCTATTGTACATCACTAGTTGTTATCAATTACTGACAGAAAAATTATGATTTTAGTTAAATTTTATCTTTTTTTTATATATATTAATATATATATATTTTTTTTTATTAATATTTTTTTCTCTCTTTTTAAATATATATTTATTTTATTATACATATATTGTATATGCAAGGGGCATCCATACTAGATTCCATCACTTAAACTGGTCGAGCAACACAAAATTGTTTTATGCTTTAATTATTTGCTTGTTATATTTGAATTTTATTGTATTGTTAGAAAGTATTGTGTGAAGTTGATAGTGACCCATCAGAAATTGCAAACCCATTAGTTATGATGGAATGGGAAGCAATATCAAGGAAACAAGAAGATTTGGAATATGTGTAATCAGTAAGGAGCTAACCCGATATACAGAAACAGAAAGGTCCATGGATCATGGAATCTCCCACATCCAAGATGTAATCTGATGATGTATAGCTTACCATGAAAATGAGTGAAGATGAGCTGTGCAAGCAGGAATTATCTGATTAGATTAACATAAGTTCTGCTGAGTTTATCAATGTCAGTTTTTTTGTTGACTGTCTTGTGTTTAGTGATAAAGAGCATCTCTTTCAATAATCTTTTATTATAGTTATTATTAATAAATAATTAAATATTAAATAAAAAAATATATATATTAATATATATAAAAAAAAAGATAAAATTTAACTAAAATCATAATTTTTCTGTCAGTAATTGATAACAACTAGTGATGTACAATAGACATATTCCATCTGATCCATCCAATAGACATATTCATGCAGAAGGTTTTATTTTGTATATACTAGTTTTTTTTTTATATATATATGTGTGTATGTATGTGTGCGTATGTGTGTATGTATGTGTGTGTATGCATATATGTATGTATGTATGTACATATATATATATATATATATATATATATATATATATATATATATATATATATATATATATATATATACAATTAATTATTAGCTTATGAGTGTGTGACCTCACTTTGACTCTTGTTGTACCAGTTATTGTTCTTGATAGCCATTGGTTAGCTCCCAGGGTATTCACTAGTCCATTCAGGAACATGCAGGCATGCTGTCCTGTGTGGCTTGTTTCTCATGATGTGAACTTTCATATTCTCTATGTAACTTCCCACGCATAGTAAGGTATGTGTCCTATTTCTCTGTAATTATTTGTAATTTTCTTTGTATTTAATTTGTAATTTTCTTTGTAATATATATTCAATGTTTTTATATTTTTTTTTAAAATTATAATTGGAACTGTGAAATATTTTAATAACCGTGTTGTGAAAACTTGTCCAGCCCTGAAGATGGAGCTATAATAAACTCCGAAACGTCGGCAAACTAAAATACGTTATTTATTGGACCAAAACCCGTGAACCCGCAATGGAATTGTCTACAGAAAATGGTCATGAAACACAGCAGATTTGCAGTAAGTATTGTTTAGCAGTTTAAGAACAACTATAAAGGCTTGAAAAGAATGGTTTAAAAGGCAGGAGTGATAATAAAGATCCTATTAACAATGACAGAAGCAGCTACAACACTGTGTACTTAATTGGATGGGAAAATTACTGCATTCATCCGCCTGAAGAACGTACTGCATGTGACTATAATTTGGGATATGAAAAGGCAGTTAATATGACTCGAAGTAAGTGTTTTTGGTTTTATCTACCTTGCAAGTTGTGTATTTAATTTTCAAAACAACAGTACTGGCTATCTACCAAGAGTTTTACAAATATTTTTGATTGATACTTTGTGTTCTGGTGAAGGGCTACATGCAAAAGTTATTTCAGTAGTTTTTAGTGCAACTAATAAAATAATTTCACCTCAAGACTATTTTCAAAGGAATCGTGCCACCCTAAACCATGGTTTTACCAAACAAAATCAAATCAAATATGATGTCATGAAACATTCAAATGCAAGTAATACTTGCACAATTTTTTAAAATGAAATGTATACAATAAAATATGATAAACCATGTCTTTTACAAAAACAAAAACAAATTCAGCATAATTGTCATAAAATTCAAAAATTGGAAATAATCCTGCCCAGATATCAAAGTTACTTTGTCTTCTTCAGAAGATACAAAATAAAATTTTATTTTTGTTTTGGTGTGACATACTGGAATAAATGTGAAATAGTATATAAAATATTCTTTGGTTTTCACGTAGATTCCAAAACTATTATTAGCACATTTTCATGAACTCTTATTGTTAAATGTACTAATTCATATTTATGTTTTGTGCTTCTCTGAATCCATAGTAATATATACTTGTTTAATGAAAAATACCCTTCTATTTCTGGAAGCTGAAGCAGATTATTGTTACTTCGTTGCTGAAAATGTAATGTAGGCTATAAATATAAAAAATATTGAATTTTAAATTTCAGTTACATTTTATAATATCATTGAATTTAAAGAAAGATTAATTAAGTGTCAACAATCAATATTGATTATATATCTGCCTTATAATATATGATACCACTACTTCTATAAATAGATTGTGCATATTGTTAATGTGCATAGTCTATATTAGATTGGGATTCCAGTATCAAACATTCTTTTAGAATATTATTTATGTTTGGACTGATTGCAGGGTTGGATTTCTGAACTTAGGATTTAAAAAAATTAAGATCTGTTGTAAAAGGGAAGTAATTAAAACAAAATTGTTTTGGTTTTTCAATTTGTTTATTGCTAGTAATTTTATTATCAATTTTTTTAACAACCGAACCATCTTTTAAAGCATTTGTAGAGTGCTGAATTTATTTTTTCATTTATTCTCTTTTCAAAAATCTAATTCTACACTCTCAATTATAAATGAATTGAAACACTTATGTTTCCTGAAGTTCATCTTTGGTAATCTTTACTATAACGTTGATGGATTTGTGACATATCGTTGACATTGTAGATAAATGAAACAAGTTTCTTTATTATCAGCAAACGTTTGTTGGCAGTGATGAAACCAGTTATTTTACAATTTCTACAATCATATTCATGTCAATAATATTCGTATGTTTTTATTGTTTGTCTTTCTTCATTGCATAAAGAAAGGTTCCATTCATTATAGACAATCAGGTGATAATAAAAAATATTTCATACAAGGTTGAAGTTTGTACATAAAACAAAGTTGGAGTTTTTACAATGTTTCAGAGATCATTTGTCTCCATCATCAGGTACTTTTTGGCTTATATTGGATATAAGTTTTAAGTTTGTAAATCATAAGTTAATTAAGTTACTTAAGTAAGTGAATGGTAAGATGATTTGTCTCCATCATCAGGTACTTTTTGCTTATATTGAATATAAGCCAAAAAGTACCTGACGATGGAAACAAATGATTTGTGATGGAGACGTGATTGTGATTGACATGTGATGGAGACAAATGATTTGTGATGATGGAGACTAATTATCTCTGAAACATTGTAAAAATTCCAACTTCGTTTTATGTACAAATTTCAACCTTGTATGAAATATATTTTATTATCACCTGATTGTCTACAATGAATGGAACCTTTCTTTATGCAATAATATTCATATTTAGAAAAAGGGACTCATAAAGATATCCTTTAAAAATGAATATTTTATTTCCAAATAGGATATGTCAGAGATAGATAATCAGTACCAGCAGCTGCGAAAGGGACCAGAAATTATGAGAATGGTATCTACTACCCAGGAATGCAAACAGTACCTGAAGGATTCCACATTCTTAAAGCATCAAGAAGAATTTGAGTTTATGAATGAACATGAGTTGAGGATGCAATGTTTATCTACCTAAAATTTGAATATTATCAAGATATGAAGAAATTCATATCTTTCTTTAAAAAAAATTAAATTTTGTCTACACCTTAAATTAGTAATGGAATCAAATATGGACTACATCCTTTATTTGTTTGTTTTTAGCAATTTGAGATTTTATATTTGTTCTACAAATGGTTAGCAAAGGAATAAAATATTCATTACATTGAAACCATTCAACATATTTTGCTATGTCTCTTCTTTTTTATTTTTGTTTATTGTGTTTATAACTTAGGATTCAGTAATATTCCTGTATTTGGGCATTAAATTTGTGAAAATTATCATTTATTTACCAGAAAAGTTTCTGTTTCATTATTGAACATTAATGAAATAAAAATATTTGTTAACTGCATTCAGTTTTTATTTATTTACTTCAAATGAAAAAACTTATAATTCAATTTAACCAAGGATCTACTTAGTAGCATTTTTGTCTAATTGTTATTGTATTCTTTCTTTAAACCTTTGTAATCCATTTCAATTTATTTGAATTTATGGTATATTCAAATATTTAACTTGAAATTCCTTGACCATTTATTTGCCTGATTATGTTAACAATATCTACACTGTTTTTATGTGTTGCAAGTATATATTTCTGATGATCTCCTATAGTGAATGTAAAAATTAAAAAAGACATTCTAATAGATGAAAGTAAGATAAACTATGACCATACCTTTAATTGAAAGCAAAAGCTAATAATGTGATTTTATTAAAAATAACCTGCACTGATAGAATGATAAGTCCAAATTATATAATATTAAATACGATAATTGCTGAACCCGTTACTAGAAACAATATTATTATTCAAAATTATTCACCATTAACTGACTACTGATGACGGAATGGAAGCAAATAGAGGAGTCTCTCTTTATTTCAAACGCATTCCATAAATTCAACAGCAAACAAATCGTACTTGGCGGAGTCGTCTGTATTGTTTAACAGGGTCGCCAATGGCAACAAGTGCAATTCGCGAATTATACGCCGAAATCGGATGTATAACCCACGGATCGAAATCGGGGTGTCTAATCCTCGAATCACAACCGATCCTGCCTCGTGAATAAGGATTTTTGCTTTGATTCGCGAATAATCTGGACTCGACGATAATTCTCGTATTACACGGTATTGAGAATATGGGCGATAGTCTTTTATTAAATTATACAAAGTTTATTATGTCGATTTACTTTTAAACACTGAAATACGACGCATTTAATGTAATAATTAAATTAATTCTATTGGAACGAAGCATTTAAATTGAATGAATGAAAGCATTGGTTGCGAAAACCAGTATTATGAGAACAAGTTCCTTCATTTTTTGGAATGAATACACAGTCACCTCTCGAGTTTTCAGTTATTCTAACAGGTTCCTGGTCCCGAATGACTCGAGCACTAAAAATGCTCGATGCGTGGCATCCAAGCATTTACTAGACGTCACATAACAACCCACAGCGGAAAGCATTTTTTAACTGGACCCAGGACTTTGGGATTCATCTGTCGAATTAGAAATTTGAAGAAATAGTCGAGTACCAGTTCAGGAATAAATTGAGACTTTTCTCTAAAAACGAATAACCTACATTCATTGGTTTCCAAATTGACATTAATCCATTGTTGTATGTGGAGATTTTAACATTGATTTTCTGGTCGAATCTTGCGAGAAAGAGCAGTTTCTTAACTTAATTAATTCCTTCAATTTAGATATTACAATAAAAGTACCTACACGGATCACAGTAAATTCAAAGAAGGCAATCGATCAAATTATAATTAACAAAACCACTACTCGACATGAAATTGAAACAAAAGATTTAGGATACAGTGACCACGATGCACAAATTCTTACCATTATACGAAATGCGAACAATGACACAATAAATAATACACGTATGAGTAGAGTGTTTTCTAAAAGTAAAATAAAATTATTCATTGATTACTTGCTGCAGGAGTCATGGGACGCAGTTTATAATACTATTGATACAAACGATAAATATTATTCTTTTTTTTCAACGCTTTCATTTCATTTTAACACTTGCTTTCCTCTTCAGAAAAGAAAATTAAATATTTCACGCAAAAACAATTCTTGGATAACACAAGGGATTAGAACATCATGTAAAAACAACGAATTCTATCTTTCATTTCTAAGCATCATAACGTATCTCAAGATTTCCTCCTGTACTTTAAAAAATACAAATCATTGTTAAGAAAAGTCATAAGGCAGGCTAAAATCATGAAACACGATCAGGATATTTTGAACTCAAATAACAAAACAAAATCAATGTGGGATATAGTAAAAAATGCGACCAAACCAACTAGAAACCTTATAGAGAATGTTGTTTTAAAAGATAACGATAGAGATGTGAACGATCCGGCAACAGTGGCTAGTCTCTTTAACCAATACTTTTCGAGAATTGCTGTCGATCTCACTAAGGGTTTTCAGCCACAAAATTCAACATCTGACGTTTCCCTAAAAGTCTTAGACACTATGTTCGTTTCCGAAACCTCTTCCTATGAAATTCTCAAAATAATCGGTAAATTAAAAAATAAATATTCGGCCGGTTTAGATGAATTTCCGGATTGTTTGTTAAAGACGTGCGCGCCAGCCATTATACACCCGTTAACTCACATATTTAATGCATCCTTATGCATCGGAATTTTTCCAGATATTTTTAAAACAGCTAAGATTAAGCCGCTCTTCAAAAAAGGCAACAAAAATGAAGTTCAAAATTATCGGCCAATTTCTCTTTTGTCAGTTTTTTCAAAAATATTAGAGAGACTTTTTTATGTGCGAATGGAAACCTTTCTGAATAAACACGACGCGTTTTCAAATTGCCAACATGGATTCCGGAAATCAAAATCTACGGAAACAGCCATTTTTTCTTTTCTTAAGGATGTTGCCTCATCATTGGATCAAAACGAAGCAACTATTGGAATATTTTTAGATCTTTCAAAAGCTTTTGACGTCATTGATCATAACATTTACTTTCAAAATTACCTTCGTATGGAATCCGTGGTATTGCTCTAGATTGGCTATGTTCGTACCTTAAACAACGATCTCAGAGAGTAGAAATACCTTACTGGAATGATGGAACTTTATGTACACACCTTTCCGGTTCTTTGCCAATTGTACGAGGAGTCCCGCAAGGATCGATTTTAGGCCCTATTCTCTTCCTATTATACGTAAATGACATGCCCTTAGCGATTCGAAACGGAAGAACAGTTCTCTTTGCGGATGATACAAATATTCTTTGCAACAAAGAAACCGTAAATAGTACAATATCAGACGTTTCAAATTGGTTCCGTAATAACAAATTAAAAGTAAATGAAAATAAAACAGTTTCAATGCAGTTTTCCATATCAAATAAAAAATTCTGTACTCCATTGAAAATGAACGGTGTGCCATTGACTGATGTTAATGTAACAAAATTTTTAGGTCTATCAATTCAGTCAAACCTCAAATGGAATGCCCACTTAAATGAATTGAACACAAAATTAAGCTCATTATGCTACGCGTTCAGAATTCTTTCAAATTCCGTCAGCCTTCATACAGCTCGTTGTGTATATTTTGCCAATGTTCACTCCCGCCTGAGATATGGCATAATATTTTGGGGAAACACATCTTATAGTTCACAGACTTTCAGATTACAAAAAAGAATTGTACGAATAATAAGCAAATCCAACCCACGTGATTCTTGTAAGTCACTCTTTATTAATCTAGGAATTTTACCATTACCTTGTCTCCTGATTTACGAATCAGTAGTTTTTGTCAAAAATGACTTACTTAAGGACGGGAATATATTTTCAGCAAACGCCGATGTCTATAAGTATAACACACGACGTAGTAATCATATTCACCAGGTGGCAGTATCAACAGCTCACTACAAAAAAATTCACATACAATTCATGTACATTACTCTACAACACTTTGCCAGAAGACATTAAACGATTAAATTCCATAGAAAAGTTTAAGTCCCAAGTAAAATCTTTTCTGCTGCATAACTGTTTCTATACAATTCGAGACTATACCGAGCATCAAAAAGGAAAGTAGAATTAATTTTAACAATGATAGTTAATGTAATTATTTATCATTTGGACTGTATAATTCTAAAGAACCTGTAACAAGTATTGTACCACAGTTTCTGGGTTGATGGCCCCCATCTCGATCAGGTTTTTCGTCCAGTTTCCCTGATCCTTGAGCAAATGCTGAGATGGTCCCTTGTTTTGCTTCTGGACATAAATGTAACTTCATTATTTGTGCACGTCTTCTGAATTTCAGTGGGAAATATAGTTATTCAAATTATCGTTTTTCATATTATCGCGGCAAAAAGTATTATTCTTTCATGAAGAACATGAGGGTTCAGGGCAGAAATTTATAGCTAATTTACCTTTGAAAATATATTTTATTATATAGGAGCGAATATTTTGTCAACAAAACTCGAAAAAACTCTCTTTTCTGTATTCAAAATTCGACTAGAATATGGTTTAGGATAGAGACCACAGAATTATGAAAACGTGCACAAAATTCACTTCTCCCCATAGCTCGTCATACGCAGTTTTTAACTGTTTTTGACGTAAATAAATAAATAAAACAATTTTTTTAATTGAATAGATCTGTGAATATAACATTACTGAAATAAAAGAACATACCATACACAACAAAAAAAATACATCTACTAATAAAAAATCAGTATGGACAAAAAATTTCAAAAACCTTCATTTCATGAATTTGAACTAAAAAAAGAATATAAGCATAAGAAAAGACCCTTATTTGCATGCATACATACATCTGCCACTTTTTTACTTCAATAGACTTTTGGTTAAACATAATCTTTAAATTGAAATTATCTTTTGCACAAGTCTTTTTAAACAAAATATTGACTTCCTTGGTTACAAAACGATTTTAAGTCTTCGGATTTTCATGAACGAATATGTGTATAACTATAGGTACACTTTTATTTCTACGCATTTGCGGTAGAATTAGACGAATAAAAGTTTTTGTTGGCTGTGCAAAAACTAACGTCACCATCCCTCAATGTCTGTTCAGCTGTGTGCAGGATGGTTGACTTCTCAAGAGATGTCATTACGTTCACGTATTTCTTAATTGGAAACCATGCACGTCCATGCCTTCACTCGTCTGATAAACGCTTTTTTTTCGTTCAGTAGTCGTAGACTAAAATTCAATATTCTCTCTCTTTTAGTAACGTCAGAATAAAGAAATGGTAACAAGACGAAATTAGAAATAAAAGCTGTAAAGAAATAACTTAGGTTAGTTTCTTTATAATACATAGTTCAAGTTCAGTACGTCGTATAAATGCTAGTATATACGCACGTCGCCTAATTAATAACGCGTAATTGAAATACAAAATCCATTCTTATTAAATTAAGGTAAAGATTATTCAGTCTTCTTTAATTAATGTCGAGATTATTGTAAAATCAGTACATATATTAATGTTTTTTTAGGTACCTCTTTCCAGTTCTTCAGGTTAAAATTTCCGAAACGATTGTGTGGGACACCAGTTTTGCTTGCGGTTGAACTTTCTTCGTAGGATGCCGGTGATAAAATAGCCGAGTACTTCAATATTCTATGCCAAATTCGCTTAAAAGGCTCGTCAATTCTATAATTGGCTGCGCTGTTGAAGCATGAAATTCACGTTGCCTGCAACCTGTGCAGTGCTCTCTATGCGATTATTGCAGAATTAGATCGGTAGATAGTGGCAGATTTTCCAAGCTTTGAGCGACAGTATGGAGTCACTAGAGCGAGCCGTTACAATACATGAAAATACAATGAATACTCACAATTGATAGACACTCGCCCGAACGTGTGTGCGCTTTAACAGAGCGAATCAGGACATCACGCGTTTTTTAACTGCCAAAATGATCCAGTGGGCATCTTCTTATGAGTTCGTACAAAAACATCCTGAACAGGAATGTAAAACAATGAAATTTTCTATTAATAACGGAAATCTGTGAGCAGTACACCATAATATCTTATAATTTTTTCTCTTTTCTGGTACCTTATTTTTTTAAAAAGGTTCAGTATGAGACCGTAGAAGAAATGGGAAAAAAGGCATTGTTAGCAAAAGAATAAATATCACTCCCAACATATGTTCTGGGACATAAATGTCTTTACGGGACAAATAACCACCACCAATCTCCCACCAGCGGGGCACCGCCCTATCCGAGACAAATTATAACCTTCCGACTGCTCTCTCGGCATGTGTGGTGGTGCACTGCATGTACGTGTGTGTAAGGGGCGAGGATGGGACAAAGAAGAGGAAGGAATAATCGCGCGCGGTTCGTGGCCTGGTTATTAGGGTACTCCTCTGGCGTTCGCCTGGTATTTATCGGAGAAACCACGAAAAACTACCGATCAGAGCAGCCGACCGCTAGAATTTTCCTTCAGATAGCGGCTGAATTCGACCTAGCTATGTAGCCGTTGGGCTGGCACTGGAATTTGGGGCCCTCTTATCTCGGTTGGTGAACCGGGCGTCACGTCCCAACTCCGACCCCCGAGGACGCAACGAACCGTGAGAAAGGAATCATTGGCTTAGTTGATGGTGTGCTGCCCACCTGCCAAGCGTGCTGCGGATGTTCAGGTCCTTCTGGGAACAGCGCTTTTTTGTAGGTGAAAAAATAATGTTTGTAGAACTAAATAAGCCATTACGCATTTTGGTCTAAATGGACTCGCAGTACGAATTAATTTATAAATTTTAACAAAACGTCAACAGTGAAATAGAATTATAACATTAAGAATATCCTTGCGTGAAAATTTTCATGCAGGGTTGACTTTCATGTCAGTTGGCGAGAAATTACGTGCGTTCTGCTTTAGTCTGCATTTACATAGTACATGTAGTGTATTTGTAGCTACGACACTTCAAATACTTATTTCAGGGCAGAATTTTTGTTGAATAACATAGATGTATACAAAGAATGAGTACAGTGCTTTTCAAATAAAATTAAGTTAGGATGTATATTTTTTAAAGTTGAGAATGATAATGTAATTGTATAATTTGATGTTCTTTTCAGAGAATGACACAAATATAATAAATAAAGAACGTCAAAATGATTTAATATACCTATTTGTTTCAAGGAACAGTAAGACAATACTGTTATTGTATTAAATCTCAAAAAATTAAATTAAATCTTAAATTAAAACCAAAAATTTAGTGGATTTACAGGTTAGTATCGATTGACCTGCGTCGTGGAAGTCAACAAGAACCATATTAAACAACAACGAAAATAGGGGATGTTTGATGAACCAATCGTGAAAGAAAATGGTTTTCATGAATGTCTCTTTCGCCCGTGCACTTTACTTTACAATATAATTTTGATTGATATCGGTCCTTATTAATCGCTCTTGAGTGATGCAAATCATTGGTCAATCTCCACCCTATCGAAATTCGCGGATCATAGAAAGGATACTGAGGAAGTTAGAACGTATATTTTTACAGTTTCTTTCGGAATACTGACAATACTTGAGAACTTTGACAATACTCAGAGACCCTGCATATGCATTGATGCAGTACTTTCGCGAGTCCATGCATCATAGTGTTAATCAAAAAAATTGGACCCATTTTTTTAGAAAATTACGGAAATGTTGAGGTTTCATGTAAAGTGCTTCCAAAATCAAAATATGCCTTACAAATGCCCAGGGCCTTGCGCTCATATAGATCGATCACGGAATATCGATTTTGGAGGATATCGCCTAAACGCTTTATGCGCTCTCATTGACCACTAACGGACAAACACCCTGGGGACTAATCGCGCCGGGGGACTAACTCCCCCTGCGCGACACCTCCCAGCCCGGACTCAGGAAGCTCCCAACTGGTAGTCCGTCATGTGTGGTAATAATGTAAGTGTATATGCGGAGTGTGTGTAAATACATGTGTGTAAAGCAAGACGGGGGACAGAGAAAAGGCGTACGGGCAGAAGGACATATGAACAGACAAAAAACGTTTTGCCATCAATCGAATTTTGGTATCACGGACTCACAAACATGGATTCGAACTAAATAATGTGTTGGAGGAAGTAATTTACTACATGAAGGTAGATTTATCCGTTATGTCGTAACCAGGACCCGGCAATAATAGTTTTGTTTCTGTTGATAAATCGCCGATTTCCGTCGTACGATTACAATACTTTCTCCTCTTACGAAGTAAGGCGGGAAAGTTTCTCCTCTTACGAAGTAAGGCGGGAAAGTAAAACGACTCAATAGGTTTAAACTACTTAACCATAGATTTAAATTATTGATCAAGGAAATTTGCAAAAAGGGCCATCATTGACTATCTTCTTAGAGTAAGTGTTAATGCTTTCTTTAGAATTTGTTGAATGTCTTTGTATAGAATATATTGCAGACCTCCCCAGCTCGGACTCAGAAAGGTCCCAAGTGGTGGTCCGTCATGTGTGGTAATGTAGTATGTATAAGTGTAAGTGTGTATGCGGAGTATGTGTAAGTGTATGTGTGTAAAGCAAGAGGAGGGGACAGGAATGAGGAAGGGAAGATCGTGCTTATTGGCCTGCTTATTAAGGTATTCGCATGATATTGACCGGAGAAAACTCATAAGATTACCTATCAGTCAGCCTCTAGAATTCTCTCCCGGAGGGCAGAATTTCACCTTGCTCTTTAGGTCGTATCAAAAAATTTGCACCTGTCGGGACTCGAACCTACGACCTTCCTGTCAGAGACCCTGCAATGGCAACAGTAATTCGTGCCCTGCCAAGCTGGTTTGAGGAAGGAAGTTAACAAGAAAGTCGCTTCATTATTTGGACGCTGTTATGCATCAATCGGCTAAGCGCCATTTTTGAAAAAAAATGATATATGGACGCCATCGGTTGCATTGAACTATGTTCTAAGTGTACGCAAAAGTTTGGCGCCAAATCTGTATGCAGCCTTATAATAGTGAAATAAATTCAAACAGCCTTATAATTTATGAAAAATGTAAACGCTATCAGTGACATCAGGCATTTTATATTTCGCAAAAAACCGAGTATAAACATAGATCTTCAAATCTGCTGTTCTTAATTTCACATTATCCAGGTAAACGCCAGATATTCCACTCATTTTCGTGTAGTTTGGCGCTTGAGTGAATGAACTAATTAAATTACAGTTTTTAGAGCTGAAAATGTAATAAAACTTTGAAAACGATTATCTATTGTAGTGGACATTATAAATAGCCACTACAATAGGAATGTATTTGGCTTCATCCGAATTACAGAAATGAACATGATACGTAATAATAAAGTCACTAATATATTTCAATTACACATTATAAAAGAGTTTTGATGATCATGTAATTTTCGATTGATAAACTAATTTTCTGCACTGATTTCAATTCTAATTCTAGTTTGTTTATCTCGCACAGTTTTTGTTTCAAGCAATGTCATTATTCATTTGAATGTAAATTTCCATAATGGGAAATTTAATGGCGAGAAAAGCGAATTTTGTTTTGACAAGAGGAATAGTGTGCCACACTTATTAAACCTAGCTGGTTATCAAGAGTTGTATAATTTGTTTATATTCTATAATGCTGTGAGTTTATATTTGTGTAGTCAAATTCAATGCCTGAAATTTATTTAGAAAGGAGTTCACGTAAGTGCTTGCATAACACAAATGTGTTCTGTTACATACGAGGACCTGCGTAAGTGCCAAGAAAAACAGTTACATGTTTCGTAAAAAACGTGTGTTAGGTTTACTTCGACATAACGTTTTGTTAACAAAACAATAGCTACGAATCACTGAAGGCATGCCATGCCGTACCTGTTTTGTGAGATATCAAACTACGGGAAAATGAGACTGTCGAAAAATGTACGATAAAATCGATGCCTTTGTCAATGTCAATGGTTTGAAGGGGAAAAAAATCATATATAGGAAGGTTATTCAAATATAAATCGGAACTTGGTATATTCATATCGCATATTTAAGTGATCAGCGCAGTATCCCCGAGAATCTGTGATAAGAAAAAAGAGAGGAGATATCGATGTACACAGCCCTCGTACTCACGTATGCCATTGCAGTATCACTAGAATGAACAGAAAGTATCAGTCTGTTGCGCAATGCGTAATTCTTCGTTTTCTCGTCCACGAAGGTGTAAAATTTAATGAAGGTTTTAAGCGACTCAAAGCAAAGTTCGGTCGTGCTTTTCTGAGTAAAGACCACGTGCTGAATTGGGACAAGAAGTGTGCAAATGTTCGTGATTAAGTGGAAAATGAATGCCAGAAACGGCGTCTAGCGACCAGCGTCAATGAAGGCAATATTCAAGCGGTCCGTGAGATTGTTAAAGGCGATCGCCGTATTCAGTTGTCCATATTGCATCAGAGGTGGGCGTAAGTGTTGAAATTGTCCACATCATTGTATCGGAATCATCATTGAAACATCATTAAATCTTGACAGCTGGCAGTGGCTGGATTAGGATAGCGGCTACCGATTTTCTTTAGCGAATCATGACAATGGTTGTTAAAAATATTTTACAATAGACCAAGGCAACTCTCTATTTTCAATTTTGTGGCTTTAAAATATTTCAATTTTCGGAAAAATTGAGAGTTCGCCAAAATGGGACTATCACCATATTTTTTACCTTCCATTAATACATACGAGGAGAAATAAAGACCAAAATTTGGAGCGATGTTTGGGGAAAATTATTTTAAAAAATTTAAATTGCCTATATTTCTTCCAAAATTACAAGAAAATTACTCATATTATTGAAAAATTGAACATGACCTTATTTCAAGAGGTCTTTAAAGAATAGATTTCTTTCAGGAGAAAATACTCTATCTTCAATATTATAGTTGTAGGGAAGACAACCCCGATAATTTGCACTTTTGCCATTTTCGAAAAATGAGAGATTCTACGAACATGAGATCTGCACCATTCTCTTAAAAGTTCTTTACGCTATCCAAGGACAAAGCTTAATGAAAAATATTAGAGCAATTTTTGAGAAAAGTTTGAAAATGTTCTTGAGGTTTATGCAAAGTACCCTCACAAATCAAAATATCCGTTTGAAACTCCCAAAGCCTCGAGTTTCTTTCAGATCGATGAAGGAATATCAATTTAGAGAAAATCGTCCTGGGCAGTTCAGGCGCTAGCGTTGACCACAGACGTGCGAACGGACAGACATACGTTTTTGCCGTCAATAGATTTTTCAGTATCAAGGATTGTATATTTCAGTGTCAACGGAAGGAACAGGATTTATCCAGTGTTTCGTTACTAGGGCCCATCAATAAGAGTTATCCTGCCGAAAACACGCCGTTTTACGGCGCACGATTACATAACTTTTTCTTCTTAATAAGTGCCAGTAAAGTAAAAAGCACTGGTAGCGTGACTGGTTCGTGAGGAGCCACGGCATACAAAAACATTTGAACCGGCGTCCTTCGCACTCCACCTTTGCTTGCCGCTTCCCGTACACCGTCACGGGATACGAAATCGCTTGAAGTCTTCACATTTTAATGAAATAGAAGACACTCGTTTCTTCCATTTGCCCGCGAAAATGATAGCTGTCACATTGTAGTTTTGACTAAAGTCCGCTAGATCTCCATTTTAATGCTACGTTACATCTTCCGTTCCATAGAAGATGTGAAATTAAAATAACTATAAAACGAGATGAACTGTTTTAACAAAGTTCTGCAGCGTTTAAACAGTTTCAGCATAATTGTTGTTCCAAATATTCCAGAATTGAGCGTATAATATATATATATATAATATATATATATATATATATATATATATATATATATATATAATTTCAAACAATGGTAAATAATAAAAGGATATAATATAAAATAATGATTTTAACTTATACATGAATATGGTAAAAAGTATTAAGCCAGCGTTGTTAGTCGAATTGCTTAACAACGCTCCGTAAAGTCACGGAAGTTAAGCAGTTCGAAACACCACGAATTCACAAGCGGGTGACCGCCTGGGAACCCCGGTTTCTAACGGCGCGAGTAGATGATCGAAGTGATAAAAGGCATCGACTGACTGAGAAGTTAAGAAACTGGCGACAAATAACTAAACGGAGGATTACTCCACTGTATATACTCTCAGTTCACAAAAGGGTTAAAGAGATGTGTTGCGAAAAGACACAACGATCTTAAAGAAAGATGCAATCATTTTAGAACCCAAATGGTTCAACATTCAAAACACGTTAGGCGTTTTGTTTTCTTTTCAAAAATAGTTGAAACTGCCGCAAGTCCCTTGGCTCTCCCTTGGAAATCTTGTGCAAGGTGAAAAACATTTGAAGAACACATTGATAATAAATAAAGATCATTGATCAGCTTATCATTGTCGATAGCAAATAACTATTGTCGTATTTATGTGACTTTGGGTAACTTGATATCAGAAAAAACGCTAATTCACAAAAGAAACAATAATAAAATTTAAATCACACACTCACACACTCGCACACAGATTATTAAAGACAAACAGCATTCAATTATGCGGCACAGAATTCCACGAAACGTTTTGAATTCGGTAGTTCCAATTGTGACATTATTTTTTACAATGTCATGCTTCCCAATGCATTCACATTTCGTTTTAAAATAGAGCTCTAAAATGATGAAAGCACGTCCGTTGTTTATGCACAGTGCTCGTTACATTTGGTGAAGCCTCCGAATAATTTGATCGATATGAAGTACACAAAAACCTTCACACGAAAGTTTCATTACACTGACAGGAATAATAGTGCTCAGGCAAATGAAATACATCGGGTTGTGCTTTACTTTCGTAAATAGATCTACTGTGTAATTGCATGTTCTGCAGTTTTAGAAAGTGTTGTTTGCCTGCAGAATATAGAATATATTAGTGGTCTGAAAAACAGGCTGAAGGCTTATATTGAGATACAGAGATGAATATGGAATCTAATGTGGTCATATGTTGAACATGACACCTCATGCTTTGTCATTCAAAAGGGTTTTTGAGGTCTTTCAAATGAACCTGAACAGCTCTAAATTAATCAATGTTCAAATAGATTTTGTTGTCATCCAATATTGATCTTTACTTCCGAGTGTTCATTTGGTATCGAACCCATATGTAACAGAAGACGTGAAATACAAACTATTCTGTAAACATGTACCTATGTATTTATGTGTAGGGATGTACGTTACGTTCCTATTGACAGCAATGACTGTTGTATTTGACAACTGCATGACTTGCAATGGTATATCTTTATTAAACGTAAAAATCTGCCGACTAGTTTTTCAAAACACCCCCACGAAGAATACACATACAAAATCTGAACTATCAAAATTCAAATAATACATTTTTTTCAAAAGAGATATATTTTATTTAATTCTTTGTCATGACCTATGTCATTGTTTCTATTTAAGCATTCAATACAAGTACTGGTTCGTTCAATGACTTTGAACTAACAAGATTGTTCACGAATTCAGTTCTAGATCATCTGATAACTATGGTGTTTTCGTGAAATTAAATTTCTTTAAATATATAATTACTCTGAACGTCGTGAATGAATAGATAATTCAAGCTCGTAATTATCAGAAGTTCCATAGTTGAATAATGAGTGAGGAAGAAATTTCTGCTCAGTTTTAATTAAAAGACGAACTCAGCTCCCGTCAGAGACCTTATTCTTCTGAGCGATTTCTTCCACGAGATTCTCTTCTGTTCCTTTCAGAAAATCTTCTCTAAATTCACCATTAATGGCCTCGTGGAGGTCTGTCCTCGAGCCAAATTCCCCTCCCTCCTTAACGCCATATAGTCCACTTTATCCTCTACCACTCATCCCTCTGTCCGTATCATCCTGCCCACACGTATGTGCAAATTTCCATTCGCAACCCACTTTTGCGATCGTCCTTGAACAAGCACATATGCGTGAAGAAATGTGAAGGAAGGAATCTAAATGTTAACAATAAAATTGTCTGTCTAAAATTTATCAAGATTTATAAATGAAAATAACATCTTCAAAATATAATTAAATGAGCCTTAAGTGTATTATTATTCAGTTCAATCAAATTTGGTAAGGCACTTGTTTCAGTAATTGTTTTATGCCAGTTTATTGTTTTCAATTCACATCGTAATTCCTGAATCCAAAAATCATTTCTCTTTAAAAAAATATAAAGTATTCACGATAAAGTTGACCTGATGGAGTTTCGAAACTTCATTTCAAGAATAAAAGGTACCATGATTTTTTACTAAATACTCATAATTATTCTTTAAAGGGAATAAAGCCCCACACAGCATGAGTGACAGATACCTTACTGACAAAAGGGTATTAAGAGGTTGAAAATGCGAAATTAAATGAAGCTGGAACTGAAAAGAGTAATTTTGCTTTTGAATGTCCTTTTGTGATGAATATTATTTAAGGATAAACAAATCGAAATCAAATATCGCGTACGTTTATTCCTTGCAAAACGAAACAGGGTAGAAAGAAATGTTGAACAGTAAGGGGAACTGTAATGTTTTACATTACCACCATCCTTTTATTCGTAAAAAATCTTTGTCATACCTTTTAAACATTAGGATCACATAAAGGAAAAACGGCAATAATGTTTAATAATGATAATAATAATAATAATAATAATAATAATAATAATAATAATAGGTTCTCAAAATTTCCCAAGATGATAAATGCCGCATCTGTCAGGAACACGTAGAAAACCATTGATCATATTGTCTCAGCTTCTCCAATCCTAGCAAAGACCGAATACCTGAAAAGACACGACAGAGTGTGTAGCTACCTCCACTGGCAGATCTGTACCGCCCTCGAATAATAATAATAATAATAATAATAATAATAATAATAATAATAATAATAATAAAAACAACAACAACATCTAAAATACAAGAGTTTGGAAATCGTGATCAGCCGAATGTGGGGCGTAAAAGCACAGGTCGTCCCGATAGTTATCGGAGCTCTTGGATTTGTTCCGCAGATCTACTCCTTAGGTAGCTAGTTGCAATCTGGAGTAGATTTTATTTTCAGCCGACTCATAACATCTTTAGTCGTGATGTAGTGGAATAATAATAATAATAAGAATAAGAATAAGAATAAGAATAATAAAGGTAAAACCAGGTAAAACTTACAAATATCTGGGCATTGAAGAATGTGAGACCATCTCGAACGACACAGTGAAGAGAGAATTCGCAGGGAGTATTATAGACGAGTGAGGCTTGTCCTGCAGTCCGCTCTGAACTCAAGGAATAAAATATCAGCAATAGGTAGTTTGGCGGTGCCTGTAGCCGAATACAGTTTCGGACTAGTAGACTGGACTGAACAGGAAATTCGCATCATGGATCGAAAAAACAGAAAATTGCTTACAATGCATCATGTTGCCCACCCCCGAGCTGATGTACATAGACTTTATGTGTCACGTAAGGAAGGAGGAAGAGGCCTGAGACAAATTGAAGCCTCCTGGCACAATGCAATAACCGGAATGGGAAAGTATGTAGTCAGCCATCAAGATGACCCACTAATGAGGCAGGTCATGAAATCTGACCGAAGAATGGGAAACAGAGGCATTGTAAGTGTCGCAAGAAGCATTACGAACAAGACTATGCAAGACAACCAGAATGACAGAGACACTGAACTTCTGATGCTACTTAACATGAAATGTGAGACACAGAAAATGTTAAAGAAATCGTGGAGAGACAAACCACTCCACGGACAATATCTAAAAAGAATGGACAAGGTGCAGATCAATAAAGATCAATCATTTATGTGGCTTAAAAGGGGAAGAATGAAGCCAGAATCGGAAGCACTTGTAATAGCTGCCCAAGATCAGGCCTTGAGAACACGACATTATGATAAAGCGGTTCTCAAAATTTCCCAAGATGATAAATGCCGCATTTGTCGGAACACGTAGAAACCATCGATCATATTGTCTCGGCTTGTCCAATCCTAGCAAAGACCGAATACCTTAAAAGACACGACAGGGTGTGTAGCTACCTTCACTGGCAGATCTGTACCGCCCTCGAAGTTCCGAACACATGCCCCAAGTGGTACGAACACTCACCGAAAACCGGTGACGTCTGTTGGATTGTGTACGATATTGTACGACCAACAAATTCAAACTGATCGCACGATAGCAGCAAACAAACCGGATGTAGTCATCCGGGATTTGGAGAATAAATCGTGTTTACTTGTGGATGTTGCTGTACCTTGCGATCAAAACGTCGTTACCAAGGAGGCAGAGAAACGTCTTAAATACAAGAGTTTGGAAATCGAGATCAGCCGAATGTGGGGCGTAAAAGCACAGGTCGTCCCGATAGTTATCGGAGCTCTGGGATTTGTTCCGCAAAATTTGTGTAAGAACTTGTCTAAAATCCCAGGTAATTCAAAAGACAGGGAAGTGCAAGAAATTGCATTATTTGGAACAGCACACATTTTGCGCAAAGTATTGTAGAGGCACCGACAGTCTCTAGATCTGCTCCTTAGGTAGCTGGTTGCAACCTGTAGTAGATTTTATTTTGAGCCGGCTCATAACATCTTTAGTCGTGATGTTGTGGAATAATAATAATAAACTCCTTCGCAGAAGGATATTATAAAATTTAGAGATGCTGTGTAATTATATATTTCTTTAGTCATTAGCTAGCAACAAACTTGTGTCATACGTTTACGAATTAGAATGTTTGAAGTGATTCGATACCCATTTTATTATTCATATTTTTTCCTATTTTCAGGTATAATACCATGTTTTCACTTATTTAAGGTAAAACATATGTTTGCGTATTTCAAGATACTAAGCTGTAGGTTAATCTTTCAAAATTATTCTTTGTAGACTGATTTCATCATTTAGTACAAATGCACGTGTGTTTGAATAATTGCGCCGCTATTGCACGAAAACTGTTTTTGTTCTCTAGCGTTATGAGACCCTAACGTCGAACGTCTTTTGGTTTATAGTGCACCTAGGCGTGCGAACGGGGGACAAGAAGGGGGTCAATCCCCCATTTGAAAATTTCGACAAGTTAGGTAATTGGTACATGGAATTTGAAGAAGAGGTTCTCCAAACCATTTGGCAACGGTGTGAATGGTTGCTAAATTGTTGCGTAATAACACAAAATCAATTGTAGTTATTGATAATGTTATTAAAATTGCGTTCTTTCTGTAGTAAATTTTATTTATTTTCTAGTTAGGAGGCATCTGTAAATAAAAAGTTTCATGGAAAAGGAGGCCAAGAGGGACCAACAAATGTTGTTGCCCCCCCCCCCCTTGTTTTAGGCCGCACATGTCTATGAAACGGTACTAGGTCAAGCCGTTACAAATGAACGAACACTCTCTACTGTCTTGAATTCTCGCGGCCTTTCCTTGCAATTGCAACTGTTCTGCCTCTCGACAGTAACGTTCGTCGCGACTCTCCAACGCGCCCCGCCCACCTCGCCGGGCCCCCCTCCTCGGCGTCTCCGCCACCCCTGCCGCCGCCGCCGCCGCCGCCGCCACCGCCACCGAGGCGAGGCCGCAAGAACGTATCGGGTGCGCCAGAGGCCAGAGTGCGAGAGTGTGAACTCGAGTAGTCGCCGGGAGTTGTCTGAACTTCCTGACGGCTGAACGCGACGCTGAGCTAACATTTTCCAGAGAGAGTGCTGGATGGGGAGAATGAGACGAAACAAAGTTGGAACTGAAAGTCACGAAGGTGGAGAAGTAAAACGAGAACGGTGCTGCTGATAAAAAATGAAAGCTATAGACAGAAGTATATCTTTAAGTCACTTCTACGTATGACACGTCTCCCAGGTTTTTAACACTTTTTTTGTGTTAAAACAAAAAAAATCTCGTGGTGCAACCAAAAGCACATACTTTCTCACTTTGCTTCTAAATGGTCCTAAATACTATTGCATTACTACATAAACCAGCAAAAGTGTTATGAGTGCAAAAATTGATATGATGGTCCACAAGTTTTGCAAATCCGAGAAGAGATGTAAAAATTGTTAAAAAGTTGAAAATTATCAAATTACATACAGACACTTCCAGTAAAGTTGTCGTAATTAATTCTATTTGTGATTTAAACTGCTTCAAATAGTTTCCAATATAGTTTCCAGAATTCTCAATTATTTCCTCCGACAACGGAGAATTGTGACCGCTTGCATATATTTATATAATGGTAATAATATATCATTTATACTTATATAATGGTAATAAGTGTATGGTGGTTTCATTTCTAGCATTAGGAAGCCAAAAAATCTTTAGAATGTGAAAGCAATATCCTTTGGGCACCCAAAGAAAATATTTGGAAAGATCATATTCAGATATCATATTTTCTTCTTGTTGTTTTCGTCAATAACAATTTATACGAATAGATTCTGACTTCCAACAGAAACCTTCAGTCAAATGGCATGACAGGAGCCAGCTTGTGTTTTCTCTTCATGAGTATTAGAGAAGTACTTTTCCAACAGGAAACAGATGCGCATTTCCATCCGCTGTATTCAACTATTATAGCTGACTGAATTAATTGGTATGTTTTTTGGGTTCATAAATTAAACTTAACCAAATGACGACTGGACGTATGACACTTATTTTCATGATCATGTTAAAATAGATGGCCATGAACTTGATGTCTACTATAAAAATAAAAGATTATAAAAATAAAATTATAAGTAACATATAACTTATATATATATATATAAGAGCTAAACTTTGACACCGTGAGACCAATCTCCTTGAAAGTTGGCACTTCTACATGTCTTTTTTCACCGAAGAGGTTTATGTTCTGTTAAATCTGTTGTAACCCCACTACATAGCGCAGTAGAACAAAACTATATATTTACGTCAAATGCAGCCCGCAACACATTCGGTAGGATTTTGAATCTATATCGTTAAATAACTCTTAAACGATGCGTTCTATGGCCTTAAAACTAAAATTTTGAGGCCTCGAAGAAATGTTAGTCACATCGTAGTCTACCACCATGTAGGATGAAACCATCTTGAACATTCTATTATATTTTGCTGGCCCGGCGCTTTCCTATATTACCTCACCTGCTCAGAGAGGTGCAGAATCTGCAATTACATGTGAATTAGGACACAGAGCGCCCGAGACAGACAGATAGGGACAGGGTGAGAGAGGGGGAAAGAGAGACAGTAAGAGGGAAGATCGGAGGGGAAAGAGGGAGAGGAAGGGCAGAACAACGTCTGCCGGGTGTTCCTAGTATAATATATTGTGTGACATGTAGAAAGATACAGTACGTAATTTTATCCTGTAATGTTCTCTCATGCGTGAATTCCCTAGATCAGGAACATTACTGAGAAGCTTGCCATTTGATATGAATCGCGCGTAATAATTATTCTCATTGTGCATCAAAGAGCATCACAAGATAGTAATTACTTGAATTAGAACTTAGTATTTATATACGCAAATTGAAAAAAATCATATTTTAGAGTTTCCTTCGTTCCTGCTGGAGCCCAGAAAACTTTCTCTCTTTTATTAATTTTCGCCCTCGCACAGAATTATATGCTTTCGTGTAAATTAGATGTTTGCGCGTTGTGCGGTGGACGAAAGCCGGCGAAAAAGTCCCTGGTGCGTTGAAAGCACGGTTTTGAAAGTTAACTCTGTCGGCTCGAGCGTCAACGGTAGCAAATTTTCGACAATAGCTACATAGTACAATCTAATTTAACCATTGTCTGAAGGAGAGTACCCAACAAACGGGCAACGGACCGTGCGGGATCTTTCCTTCTTCATTGTTCCTTCTTCTCCGCTTTCATACACACACACACACACACACACACACGCATGTATCTGCACAAAACTACCACACATTGTCAAGCAACCAGACGGGAGAGTGCAGCTGGTCCCAAATATGGCCGTGTCCCGTTGGGGGAAATACCTATATGAAAGGAAAACGCGCAACAAGCCGGCGTGTAGGTTGGTGCCGAAAATTATGTTCCACCGGGGGAAGAACACCGCCACTTCCCTAATATAACATGCACTAAGGCAGCACACTTATTGAATTAATGACCTTACTAGCTGACATGCAATCAATTTTCCCTGTCTCAGATAAACAACTTTCAATCCGCCAGCTCTTCGACAATACAACACCTACAGCGACCCAGCTAGATGTCGTCGTAGCCCATCGTGCAATGAATCGCGTTTATGAGTTTCATCGTAATCGTTATGTTCGTTATGTAAAGTTTCATTAACACAGGTGAGATTGTAAAATCCGATTGGCAATATTATTCCCTGTCACGAAATGAGATTCGGGACTGTTCGTGAAGTCAATTCCCCGGGCAAGGAAGACAGAACACAAAGCAATTCCTTCGCTCCGTCTAGGGTACGGCTCAACTAGACTACTGACTCCTGGGACTGACGTGAAGGTACTTGTATAAAGAATATTTCAGACTTCGTGCTCAGAAAGTGAAGAGAAGATAATTTTATATCTTCTATTGCTCGCCAGTCAGGAGGAGAGGGGAAAATGAAAAAAAAATGTTTCAGTTCGGTTGTGTAATAGGTTCAGCAGGCAAATTGTTAGTAGTCTAATAAATATTATTCATTTATTTAAAAATAATACAGACAAAAATTATGACATAAATGATATACTAGGCCATAGATGAATTTTTGCATTCTAATAGCTCTATTTCGCTTCTAACGCTTTATCCTTATATAGTATTTGAGTAAACTCCTCGCTTACGTGCGTACGGATTTGCGGTTCCGTCTCTCACGGTTAGACCACTTCCCGTGCAACAATCAAGATATACGAGGTGTCATTCGACGCGTCTCCTTTCCACATGATGGGGAACTGATCACTTGTTTTCAGATTCGGCCATAAAATTCTAAGAAATTTTCAAAAACGTGTTTTTTCGTGCTTTGGCGCTGCAATCTTGGTATGATGGGAACTAAATCAACGCTACCTAATTAGATGTAGGTGGCGTTGATTAAACTCCAGTACCAATACCGACAAAGGGAAAGAGAGAAAGTGAGATAGAGAGACGAAGACGAGAAAGAAGACGACAACAAAGACGACGAAGACGACAACGAAGACGACAACGAAGACGACGACGAAGATGACGACGTAGACGGCGACGAAGATGACAAAGAAGACGACGACGAAGAAGAAGACGACGAAGAAGAAGACGACGAAGAAGAAGACGACGAAGAAGAAGACGACGAAGAAGAAGACGACGAAGAAGAAGACGACGAAGAAGAAGACGACGAAGAAGAAGACGACGAAGAAGAAGACGACGACGAAGAAGAAGACGACGAAGAAGAAGACGACGAAGAAGAAGATGACGACGAAGACGACAAAGAAGACGACGACGAAGAAGAAGAAGACGACGACGACGAAGAAGACGACGACGAAGAAGAAGACGACTACGACGACAACAACAACGACGAAGAAGACGACGACGAAAAAGAAGAAGACGACTAAGAAGACGACGACGATGGAGAATACGACAACGAAGAATACGACGACAACGAAGAATACGACAACGAAGAATACGACGACAACGAAGAATACGACGACTACGAAGAATACGACGACGAAGAAGATGAAGACGACGAAGATTACGACGACGACGAAGAAGACGAAGAAGACGACAAAGACGAAAAGAAGACGAAGAAGAAGAAGAAGCGGAAGAAGCAGAAGCGAAAGAAGCAGACGGCCGAGGGTGCACATCTCGGAGACGAGCATAGCTGTGTCATTGAGCCGGTCGCTGCGTCTGGGCTGCGGGGATTAATGTCGTCTTTAAAGAATATCGAGAAGACGATAACTTTTATATGAGAAATCAAGGTAAGCCAAGTGACCCAGAGGTGCAACAAGTAAATGTGTGTTTGCAGACTACGTCATGTGGTTTCAAAAATTGATTTTTAAAATACGTACTACGACAAATTGAAAGAAAAACATTCGGAAATAACTGTTGAAGTCAATTTTATGAAACATTATCTAAGTTCACGAAAGTTACATTACCTAAGTTTAGGAAAATTACCTTATTTTAGTGCGTCGGCAACGCCGCATTCAGCTAGTACTAAATATTTAATTAATTTCAGGTGACAAGCTGTTGAATTGGGTCCATCATTTCTTACAGAAATGCATGAAAAGAGTGTACGACCAATACCCTCAGACCATATCATCTATATTGTCATCTTCGATTATTAAATCAGAATAATCCACAACCTACTGCGAAAGCGCAAGAGGTATGTGAAATGGAACTGGAATGAAAATTTAAGGAATTCCTGTGATAAAGAAATCAACGCATCACACTGCACTTGAAAAGTGATGAAAATCTGTTGTGGGTCATAAATTTGTTATTTGGTTCGTTTACAAACTTTAAAAATATTCAAACAGTGCACAAAACGTAAACTCATACGATAATAAACGTGGAAAGATTTCCTCTGCGTTACTGAAGGACATTCGTAGCAAAGTACTGAATGTTATTGACTTTGGTAAATAGAAAACTACATTATTATCACTATAAATATGTATTCATGATCATTTTATGTGATAACAACTCTTCTTATTTTCCCTCGTTCAATTTTCTTATTTCTGATAATGCATATCTTTGAACCTATGTTTGTTAATGTTTTTGTTTCATATTTAAAAAAATGTGTTGAAGCTATGTAATGGTTTTACAATATTCAATGTGTGTTCTAGACTTAATGAAAACTTCAATTTTATGCCTCACAAAATCCTAGGGGAAAAGATTTCAATAGGGTTGATAGAATTTCTTTTGATCCTTGGAGAAAATGCCGAAATTTCTTCTTTCGCTTCCGGACACAAAGTGTAGTTTTCGTCACGCTTTCCCAAGCAAAGTCATTATCAGTTTTCAATGTTTTGAGGTATAACATTGAAGTTAAGAATAGAGTACATAAATAAGTAAGTGAGTAAGTAAATAAATCAATAAATAAATGTTTGTTGCAGGGGGCGCTCGTCCCAAGAAGGGTTACAACAAACTTTCTTCAGAGGACGCAGACGGCAACGTGGCTCCGAACGAGGGGGCTTGCGCGGTTGATCACGGTCCACAACCCTCCTCAGACAGCGACTCCAACTGCACCGATTTGGACGTGGAGGACGATCTGTCGGAGGATTCTGATTACGGTGAGTACTTAATTGCTTCATACCATTTTTCAGATACGGATGTTCGAGTTGGTGGACGTCTCATTTGCCGCAGTTGCCGCCATCGCGGTTGTTTAGTCGCTGCCTGCGCTCTTGTAGGGTTGCCCCTTTGACACGCTGCTTTCCGCGGAAAAGCTCTTTACTCCCCACACCGGCGGCGCCATCTACGCAGGTCACGGCGTGATACAAACACCGCCCCGCTCCGCAGTCGTCTGGCTCAAAGGCCGTTTTCATACGAATGAATATTCGCGCACCGGAGCAACGCGGCGTCGCGTTTTACGTGAACGCAACTTGCCTTTTATCCGTTCCAATCTACGTGACGGCCAATTCGCCGGTGTGGACGGACGGAGATGGCGCGGGTCTGGCCTCGCGACATTCGCAATTTACGGGTTTAATCGTACTTCACAGTCTTTAGTGGTGCAGGGTGGCTGTAAATTGAAAGTTTTTGCAATTCTCATAATTGCGCTTAAGCGACGTCGGGTTTGAATAGGCTCCCGCTTAAGCATTGATGAATAGCGCACGGGATAGGACGCGAATTGGTGGTTCAAGAAAGCGCCAAGTGGTGATACACTTCTCCAACGAGGCTGCTGCTGAATATTGAGAATTTAGTTGAGCGTTACTGTGGCGTTTTGGGGGGGCAATTCGCTGGCTTTCAAAGATAAATTATACAAAAGGATAATCGATAAGATCGCAGAATTAGCTACGTTATTTCTTCCTAACTCCGAAAGCGTTTTTTATTCATTAAATTTATCAACTGAGTTGTATCTAGCTTCTTCTGATCATAAAACAGCAAAATTATACAAAAAGGCCTCACCTTCGGATCATTTCAAACCATTCTCAAACCCGAAGATTGGTCACGCCGAGAAGGATGTCTAGTGCATCTTTAGCCATTTTTCCTTTATTTTTTTTTCTGGAAGAGGTGAAAGTTAGCTTACAAAGATTTTGTAGGTTCCGTATTCGGTGACCTCTCTGTTTCCGAAAATTGCAAAAGTTTTTTTTGGGCATATTCCTAGAACTGCAATACTCAAGATAGGTATTTTCTTAATGAATACTGTGCTTTAAAAGTAGTTAATAAAATAATATGAATAAAAATCTATAAATTTTGGAAAATTACAAATGTCAATGTTTAACTTCATTTTGAATGCAACGTGTGAGTTGGGTTCAAAATCTATACATTTTAAATGTAAATTTTAAAAATTACAAATGTCAATGTTCAACTTTCTTTTGGATGCTGATGAAGCAAGGGGTCACGTGACCGGCTTGCTAAACATAAGAGCCTGAGTCCCAGAGTTGCTAAACATAAGAACCTGAATCCCAGAGTGGAGACTAAACTATTGCTGGTAGAAAACTCTTTTACAGGTCCAAGTGATATTATAATATTGTTATAAATAATGAGAATACCTATGTGCTGTTTTAGCGCCACTTTTTCTTCCTGGGTCTTCTTCAGGGGAGACCGATTTCGGCTATCTTCGCCGGGTATCCATTATGTTCCCCATGAAGACACATATTAACTTTTACACTAGAGATACATGCAGGTTCCTCGGTCTGTTGTCAGCAGACTCATGAGGCCTTCTGCGACAACACACATACATGAAAGACGAGGGACGAACAATCCACAACGGGACTCGAACACGCGACCTTTCGGCCAGAGGCGCTGAGCCGGCACACGCTCTAGCCATCTTAGTCACACAGGCTGATTGTTGTAGCTCCACTAGTTTAAGAAACAAGCTGATAAACTTTCCACATGGATGATAACGAAAATAAAGAAGCCGTTGCACTGTATTTCTTTTCAATTGAGACTTAGATTGCATCAGATATTGTGAAGATCATGATTGTTTGATGCACGGTTCAGTATGACCAGATACTTTTCCAAAATCTTTGACACAAAAAATATTTCCCTTGAATTCAATTCTAATTTATTATTCCGATCGTGTACCTTTTAAATGTAAGCATATACAATATATTGTATGAACCGGATGCCCAGACTTTTCTCGAGAATTACATTTTCTTGAGCGTATCCTTTGTTTTCCTTGCACGATTAATGAGGTCACTGATGGCGACGTTTTTTTCTGGCAAATGCGTGGGAGACCAATTAAATTCGTTAATGAAACTCTCTTTTAACTTATAAAGGGAATGTTTCCGAATATTTCGCAGAGCGTGGTCAACGAGGTTTGCTCTCATCCGACAGTGTCGATTTGGCGAGTAATTTTTGTTCTCGTTTCACGAAATGAAAGTAATCACCTTCGGTCGAAGGCAAGGGATCTGTAACTACTCATAGTGATGAGAAAATCAATAGGCTTCTCGTGTCATTTGTTAAAGGGGACCCGCGATCTCCCCTTTGCTCCATCCGCAATCCCCTTGGCGCCCCTCTCCACCCTTCTGCTCAGTTCCCCATCAATTGCTTAAATATGGACTCAGGCAGTAGAATGAATTCAGACCATGTGGGAGGAGTAGCAACCATGGACTAACCAGCATAGAATGTCACCATTGTTTTTATCATGTAAACGCAGAAGTAAATAAAAATTCATTCTAAAATAAATTTATTCGTTTACTGCCGTGGTTTAGTAATATTTGGTCATCAAAATATTACTTCACTTCACTAGACATCGATTGTTGAAACCACAAAACCATTCTCGTAGCAAAGCTTGTAGATCTGCTTTGAGCATGGTCTTTGACAGTTACACCCAGCAAGGGCGGACATTCGGGCGTTAATTTGGCAGGGGATATGTTGTCCTGATTCTGACCACCAATTATGGCAATTCGTGCATTACGTGATTAAAGTATATCGATTGCTGATCGTACTCGCGAGCTCAAATTTTTAAGCTAGGGTGCCGAGCGTCGTGTCAACGGATTATTTGTCGCGTCGCTTGTGATGTGCAAGCAGTGTTTGTGTGGACATTCATATTCATCCAAATTGATTGTTTCAAAAGAAATATTGTGACAACAACCACATGATATGTATCTCACTCAAAATACATTGCACACGATATTTTCTGTTTCACCAAGTCATATATTATCTCAAAACTTGAAACATTAAAAAAATAAAACACACGTGCAAAACGGTTATCAAATTTCTATAAGAACATTAGAAAATTTATAAAATTTATTACCGATGTATATGGCTTTTATATTAATTGAAAGCAAAGATGTGTTATTCGTGAAAATAACGAATAAATAAGATTAAATATAAACTATTTACTCCAAACAAAATTCATCTTTTAATCTCTACTCTATTATATTAGTTCTGCACATATTGTTGATAAGATTCAATAACTTTATTTTATTCTTACAATTAATTATTTTATATATTTTTAAAATCTTGTTATTCATTTCGCAACAGCAAGTATAGGACTCTGGTGAGCTGTGAATATATCAAACAGCGCATATCAACATTTTTTATAGAGTCCGTTTAAGCTGCCTTATTCTGAATTCTGAGTATGTGAATGAATCCATTAACGTATTTTAAGTACGATTTTAGCTACCCCGTTGTATTACAATTTCTCGAAATTATACAGAAAAATATAAAAATGTTTTAAATCACTTTATAATTTGGAGTTGCGTTGGCAAAATTTTTTCCGCATACCCTTATTCCGTGTTGAAAACAATAAGGTCGCAATTACGTGCGAGTGGAGAAATAATTAATCATTATCTTAATAAAGGGCGATTTGCGCACAGTAATAAATTTAGCCAGTTCTTTTTAAACGTATTTTGTAATCAGCATCTTTTTGAAAAAAAAATTCCTCGATTTCTGAATTATTCGTAGTTAATGAGTGAGATGGCTAAAGCAAAGGTAACAACAAATAATACAAAATGCGGTATTACAAGTACTTGAATTTCAATATCTGCCTGCAAATACATTTGTGTGTTGAATTGTTCATTTTATTTACCCACAAAATCGCTTTTGAAATATTCAAATACTTTGTCATAAAAATAAATTTAAACGCATATAGCTTCAAAAATATCAAACCTGTCACCATTGTGTTACAATTACAGGAGAAACATTTTTGTGAAATAGAAGTCTGTTTATTTTTGACAATATTTTCCATTATAAATTGTAGCATCTAGTCACTTTAAATGTAAGCCTGATGCATCGTCATTCGGACAATTTCTATCAAAGTCGTAGGATTGTTGAGAGCAGACATTCTGTAATACATACGCATTACTTTGGAAGGGAAGCAGTGTTGTCTGTCTCATGTCATACATTCACGGCATGTAGAAGAATAACAAGCCTGAAAGGCACATTTGAGCGAAGTTTGAATAGAATTTTACTATTAAATTTCATTTATTGTCACATAGCATTGTAGCGACAGATCTCCCAATAGTACAACAAAAGAGACGTACAGAAATAAGTTAATACTATAATTATACGAGATCTTCTCGGAACACGCATAGATTGTTCATGGTGTTGATAATTATAGAGTGCTGCAAGGTGTTCCATTTGCTCGTTTGTATAGTTCAAGCGTTTCATTCCCGAGAGTTAAAAGTTCGCGCGCCCTGCACTCGTAGTAAGCTGATTCACAGGTTGCAGGGTGATAGCTTTGGCGCGATAGCATTGCAGATCTACGTAGCACGCAATTAACTTGAACATTTCAGGTGATTATTTCCTTTGTTAAGCAATACTTACTTCATTTAAGCGAACAGCATACAAAAAAGCATTTATGTATGGAAATGTAATTATTTAATAAATGTTTTAGAGATTTATTTTAGAAAGAGATCAGAAAAACATCATTAATTTTTTTGCGAATGAATATTAATCGTTTTTTCTAAAGTAAGATTTATGAGCAGCATTTAAGTTTCTTTTGCTCGCTGAATTTTCATAGAGGGCACAAACCTTTCCGTAATTTCAGCCATCTAATGTAAACTGCACTTTTCTTTCCCATTTTTTCTGATTAATCGTACTCCTTGTTTCAACGTTTCAACTTCCCTTAATATTTAATTTTGCCTTTACTCTTGAAATCGTGACTTAATTGGCAGAAACACAAATACCGAAAGTCAGACGCTCAGTTTTTTTCGGCCGAGCTATCGATAAAAATTGCCCCGTACAAGACGCAAATGATCCCTGATACGTGTGTCCAACTTTCTCCTCTTGGCTCGTACTACTCGTAGAAAATCAACTCACTTCAGTGAGATAGAGAAATAGAGTTTCCAGAACTAATACTTCCAATTTTTTAAGGACCAGTTGACGCGTTGTTGGGAATGTTCAATTTGGCATCGAGACTCCGCCTCTGGACCTTGGCGATTACCATAGATTTTGAGCTTCCGCGGCGCATAATTTCGAACACATTTTTACTATATACTTTGTTATCCGATCTTGCTGAACCTCACTTCACTTCTCAGATCTCATAGCGCACAGAGTAGATTCTTTAAGGATGAAGACATTAAAAGATAAGACACAAAATTTAAAAATAATTAATCTTATATTATTTTTAAAAAAATATAAAACAACACAATTCCGGAACATTTCTGAAGCAATTTCCATTCGTTATATATCATCCGATATCATAATAGAAATTACAAAAGAAAATATGCGTATATAAGAAACTACATTGTGTAAAGAGGAGCTGGCATTGATGTCGAAATCGACCTTCCCGCATAGAAGGCGGCCAGTCGCTTTGAACGCGGGGCGGAAATCCGCCAAAGGGAGCAGGGAATCGAAGGATGGTCGCGGCCGGATTTGATCGAACACGAAGCCGCAGCGCTCCCCACTCAGCCACGCTCTGGCGCCCCGCCTTAATCCCCGCGAATACAAATGTCAGCGCGGGTCCCACGCGCGGAGCGGGGCGGGGTGGCGCGGGCGGGGCGGGGCGGAGAGGCGCTGGGCGAACCGCTGGGCCGGCTGGCGCGGCGAGAGCCCCGAAAGAAGACGAGGCGACGCCCCGAGAAGCAAGGAGCAAGCGCGGGAGGCAACGAGAGGACGACGCCGACGCTTGCGAGCGGAAAGATGCAGTGGAAAGCTACTCGGGGGGGAGGGGGGGAGATGTGGTGGGAGCGAAGCGGTGGGAAGCGACGAAGGTAATTATAGCGACGATGGAATTCGAAGAAAATGACAGCTGGGAAATTGTCAACGAGAACCGCGGGTTGAAGTTGCAATGTAATCGCAAAAAAGCAAATATAATAGGCAAAGAGAAGCGACATGTATTGACTTCTGCAAAGCAACGTTTGCAAAGCGACGTGTGGTCTTCACAAAATTACAAGCGAGATGGAGGTGATGAAGTTAAACGATGATGATTAATAACGGACACGAGGAACAAACGCTCACAAGAGACCTCATTGACGGTCTGGTTGCAACCTCCTGCGAATCTGTTAAACCGCCACTTTGACACGCATCGTCCGCAGACTGAGATTCAAGGAGAACGGAGCCCTCGATGCTGCGGATAACCCATTCACTACGTTAGGTACCACAGTTGGGTGCCCTCGGGACCTACTTTGAGTCTACCGTCCTTAAAACATCTGCAACGAGATTGTCACGTTCCTGAAAGGGGGAGTGGTGGCAAACGTTCAGCGCTCACAATCGAAAGCATTGAGAGCAGCTTGGGTTCTCTAGAGCCAGCAATACGTGTAAGTGCCGAGAGCTTTGGGAGGACGCAAAGCGGCCACCGAGACAGCGCGGGGCTGATGCGGCGTTCAAAAGAGCTTAGCCCGTTCGGTGAATGAACTAAGATATACTATACTTCCTCTGAATGTCGCACTGCACATTATCATATTAACTCAATTCTGTGTGTTTTATTGTGTGTTTACTAAAAACCAATGAACACAGGGAGCTACAAAGAGGAAGAGTATGCGCAAAAAAGGATGAAACGTAGCCTAATTTTCGGCGAATCTGTAAAGAAGATTTGTACTCCAACCTTTGTTTAAAACTGTGTTTTATTCATAATGAATGTAAATTAACCCCAAATTTTATTCGAGAACTCAGTATAAAAAGTATATAAAAAGAAGAGATCATTCCTAAAAGTTATGAGAATGGATTGGAATTCTCTGATGGTGGTACGAAAAACGACCAACCCATAAAGCCCACGGCAAAGAAAATCCAGTATGAGTTGAAGGTCTAATTATACAGAATCAACTCAGCTCCACTTCTTCGGAGCAGTTGGCGTGGTAGGGAGTGTCGCCTTTTGTACCGCATCAACACAACCCCAAAGCAACGCTCCGCGTCACGTCCTGCGTCACGCCTCACGCCTTGCGCCACGCCACGCCTAATCCCCCCATCCCGCCCCGGCGCAACGGCGCTGTCCCGTCGCGATAAGTCTGTCCAAGTTCCATTCATAAGACAGCTAAAGTCGCAGCTCCGAAGCTAATGCGGCGAGTGGCATTCGTTGATGGGTTTCATCATTAGATTAATGAGAGCACCTCCTGTTCTGAGAGAATAACAACGCAGTTATTTGTTTCTAAAGCCAATCGCTAGCCCGGTCGGAGTGTGGGCAGCGGAGCGTAGGATTATCCATTCCATATTAACGAAGATCTGGAGTTAATTTCGCGCATTAATTGAAAACACTGGGCGGCGCGTGGGCTTAGGTGGCGCCGCCCCCGCGCAGTCGCTAGCGCCCCTGCTGCGCTCGCCGCCAAGAGCTGATACGCCCGGCTACGCCCTCCCTCCCTCTCTCAATTTCCCCGCCGTGCCCAGCCGCGCCCGCCCTGCCAACTCCCCCCGCGCCGCGCACCGCCCCGCCGCTCCTCGCCGCCCCGCCGCTCCTCGCCCGCCCCTGCCCCCACGCCGCCCCCTCCACGCCCGTCCTCGCCCGTTCCACGCTCCGCCGCGCCCCGCCCCACTCGCCCCTCCCCATCACGCCCCGCCAGGCCCCCGCTTCCCGCCGGTCCCCGCTTCCCGCCGCGCCCTGCCGGCCGCCGTCCTGCCGCGCTCCGCCCTTCCCCGCCTCGTTGCGGCCCGCCCCGATTCGCCGTTCCCCGCCCCTCCCTGCCCTACCCTGCCCTGCCCTGCCCTGCCCTGCCCTGCCCTTCCCTGCCCCGCCCTTCCCTGCCCTGCCCTGCCCTGCCCCGCCCCTCCCCTCCCCTCCCCTCCCCGCCCCGCCCCTCCCTGCCCCGCCCCGCCCCGCCCCGCCCTGCCCTGCCCCACCCCGCCCACCTCCGTTGCGCGCCGTGCCGTCTCGCGCCGATTTCCCCGACGCGCCGGGACGCTTTGCTCTCATCAGCCCCGCCCTACCATCCCCAAACTTTCCCGCACGTTTCCGCCTCTCCCCACTATTTCCGCCCCGCCCCTCCATGCTCTTTTCCGACCCTCCCAGCCATTCTTCGCCCAGACGCCGCGCCGGCCTCGCCCCGCCCTTCCTCGCCACCTTACCCTGTCCACCTTGCCGCGCCCTCCGCACCCCTCACGCTCTTTTCCTACCCCTCTTCACCCAGACCCGCCCCGTCGCGTCATTCCCCCTCTCTCCGGCGGTCTTGCTCCCCGCCGTGAGCGTCGCCGCCATGGCACGTTGGCCCGCGGGTATTGTGCGCGCGCCGCGGGAGGCGCGGCGGCGGAGGCGGCGGCGGCGGTTGCAGGGCACGGAAAGGGCGGCGCAGGGGACGGGGGAACGTTTAATTTTCGAGCGGCGGCGGTGGCGGCGGCGGCGGCGACGCCGCGCGACTTGGTGCTTCAACAGGCTCCGCAGCAACAACGGCCCTCGTGACGATAATAGCGCGCAGGGGAGAGCGCGCGGCGACCCGCGAGGGGGCAGGGCGGGGGTGGCTGGGCGGGGGTGGCAGGGCGGTGGTGGCAGGGCAGGGCGACACGACGGGGGCGGCAGGGCGGGGCGGCAGGGCGGGGGCGGCAGGGCGGGGGCGGCCGGGCGGGTCGCGGGGACGGCCAGAGGCGCGGGGAGCACACCTTCAATCCCTCTGCGTGCCGGTGCCCGCTGCGGACCCGCGCCTAGCCCCGCGTCAGCCGCTCTGCTCTTCGGCCTCGCGACCTCTCTCCGCCCCTCTCGCCTCGCTCCACGTACTGTCCGTCGCCATATCGACGCCCGTGGCCACTTCTGGCTGCCGGTCGCGCTCTGTGCACTTCTGCGGCGACACAATCATTTGCGCTCTAGCAGTCTCGCTCTTTGTCCGTTCCACGTGCCCTTTATTGTGCTAAATTCTCGGTTAGCCAACTGGCCCCATTCAGTTGTTCGCGTTTTTGTTCCACATAATTAATAATCTGATAAAGGAATTTATTCAATATGTGTTCATGAGGGTTCCATATCCTAATTCTAGCATGCAAAGAACATCAGCAGGCCACTGTAGTGGTGAGGTTGTTTCTTTGCTTTTGAGAGTATGGAAGATGAGATGCGTGATTGTGAAAGCTGAATGATGATAGAAATTAATCGTAACTAATGATACTATAATTCAGCAGAGATGCATGGTGGTACACCAAGACAACCACGCTCCTGCCAAATGAAAACACATACCTTATTCCAGTTTCGAACCTGGCTCCTTGTATATGTTTCGTCTAAAGCCAGAATCTGGCTTCTTCCCGAATTAGCCGGTTAATGTTCGCGTTGTCCTATATGGGTGGAAGAAATTCGTGGAAGTAGGAACGCATTTGAAGCACACTTCGGTCTTAAGCCGAATGAAGTGCGCATTAGACACCACGAGGAGGTTAGAGTAGTTCATATTGTGGTGACGACGAATAGCAGATAATATATGATGAACACTCTGGGATATGTGGCTCAGTGCATCAACTGGTCACTGCAGTGCCTGTGACCGGAAGGAGCCAGGTTCGAGTCCCGACGGCGGCAGGAGTTTCAACACTAGCTTGTCAGCTAGATCGAATTCAGTCGCTATCTGGAAGAGAATTCAAACGGCCTACTGCTCTGATCGATAGTTTTCCGAAGTTTCTCCGACCAACACTAGGCTAATGTTGGAGCAGTACCCTACGGAAAGGGTCACGGACTGTGCGCGATCATTCCTTCCTCTTCCAGATAGTGGCCTGTCCTCACCCCTCACACACACTTACAGTAACATGCAGTACACTACCAAACACGCCGGAAGACACCATACATGCGGTCGGGGACTTAGAGCTTGTCCCGGCTGAGGCGGTGGTGCATCGTTGGTAGGGGAAACCCCCGCTAGTCGGCGGTAGGTCGGCGCCGGATCTCGCCATCCAAAGGGGGAAAATCACCGCCACCTCCCGATGAAAAACATGTACTACACTAATGACCTCTAGTTAGCGCGCCCGGAATTACTAACAATCAATCAATGATGTGTTAAACAGAAGACCACTGATGGGATATTTTTTAAGACTAGTGAGAATATGCTGTGTAGTTTCATGTTCCACTGCATCGTAAATGCCTGTTTTCTCGACACCGCTGAAGCTAACCTAAACACACTACATGCCTTAGTGGATGCTTCGCTACGCAATTCTGAGTTTCAAGCGACGATGTTCCGAGTTTCGCCCTTCGTGATTTACATAAAACAACCTTGATATTGTGCAACGGATAATTTCTAATGCATTTGTATGCGAAAAAACCTCTTGCAAACACATAATACGTCTCACACTTTCACAATCACCGCACTTAAGCCAGTGCTCTGTATACAATGTTGGTATATAATACCAATATTGGCTGTTTGAACTGCAATATTATTCGTTCATCGTCATTCAAGCAACTTTATTCACATCATCTGAACCATCTGACATATGAATGGATTAACTCGCTGCAGTTACTGGCTGAAAAAACTGGCTACTAGCTAAAACTGGCTAACTAGCTACAAAAAGTCTTTTTAACTGTTTTTGACGTAAAATAAATAATTAATCCTGACATTAGACTTATTTATGTCTTTAGCCGTATCATATATACTTGAAGGATCCTACAATCCCGTGCGGCACCGTTTCATTCAGTTATTTGAGCTAAATTCTGTGATAAAATTTAGAGCTCCATTGTCTCATGAATTAATTACATCAGAATACAAATTTGAAAAAGTATATGTGATTTACTACTGTTTTTATTATATCACAATTTAAGGTTATAAAAACGAAGACTTTAAGGTTATAAAACGACTTTCAGTACGAACAGAATATAACATAATGCAAGTGAGAAATAAGTTCAAAACCTACCGCTATCGATTTATGTTCCACTCACGATGACTCTCACTTCCAGGAATCTTGTTATTATGACTTTTACGTTCATTACGATTTTTTCATTGCTTCAATCACAATGGTACATTGCAATATCAATCCTCAATTAGTCAACAAAATTTAATTTGAACAGAAAATGAAATATTTTCTTCTTTACTCTTGTTTACTCTTGTTTACCTTTCCACCTGCAGCTCATCCACGTATCACGTAACAACGCAGTTTCGTGTCAAGGGCATGGCCCAGGGTGAGAGCTAGTTTCTTTCAAGTTCTCGCATTTCGCAATATTTCATGATTGCAAACTCCATTTTCGTCATGTGCCACCCCCCGTCGCGTCGTTTGTCCGACGATTCACAGAGCTAAGCCCATTGACAAAGTGAACACGGTTAGAGTCAAGTTGCAGAGCGGCGCCCGGGGCCGCCTCCCGCGCAGTGCACCCCGGCGCTGAACTCGGCTTCGTCTCCGCCACCCCTTCCCGCCCCTTGTCTTTGAGGGCGCCGCCGTGGCTGCAGGCCACGCCTGGCACCTCATGACGCAGGAAGCATCCTCCCCCCCTCCTCCCGGCGCCGTTCCGCGGCGCCCCACCCCCGCCTTGATCGCCTCGCTCCGCTCTGGGCGGCGTGACTCTCCGTTCCGCCTCATCTCCCTCCGCTCTCACGCTTCTCGGCTGCCCCACACCTCTGTCGCCGCTCCACGGTATTTCCTCTCCACCGCTCTCTCTCTTTCTCTCTCTCTCTCTTTCGCTCTCTCTCAAACATACACACCTTGCGACGCCCGACATTCCCTGACCGTCCCTCCTAACCCTCCTCCTGACCCTTCCCCTGACCCTCCCCCTGACCGTTCCCCTGACCCGCTCCCCTGAATCTCTCTCTGTGCTCTCTCCGGTGTGACTCTCCGTTCCGCCCCATCTCCCTAAGCTCTCATGTTTCTCAGCTGCCCTACGCCTCTGTCATCACCCCATAGTATTTCCTTTCCACCACGACTCAGGAAACACACACACACACAGACACACTATGCCTCACCTTGCGACGTCACACCTTACCTGACCCTCCCCCCGGATCCCCTCTCTCTGTTCTCTCTACCGTGTCTGCCGTTCCACCCCATCTCCCTTCGCTCTCATGTTCTGTCGCTACCTCACCACACCTCCTTCCCACCACGCCCTCCCCTCCTCCCGGCTTCATCTCGCTCCACCACACCTCCACACAGATCGCCCCTCTCAACTCTGACTTGTCTCCCCGCTCCACCTCGTCTCCCTTGGTTCTCATGCTTCTCGTCGGCCCCCACCTTTCCCCCACAACACCGCAACACGTCTCCACCACGCCACGTCTCGCGTCTCCTTGTTCCACCCCGAATCCCTCCCCTCTCACGGTTCTCCGCGGCTCCACACCTCCGCCACCACCCTATGGATCCTCTCCGCTACGCCTCTCCCCCGCTCCGGCTCTCCCATGCTTCCGCGCCTCTCCGCCCCACTCGCCGCAACTGTCAGCCTCCGCCGGCAGCGAATAACCTTTTGGTCTGTGGCCACGCGGCTGCTGCGCGGGGTCTCGGCGGGGCGAGGGGAATCCGTGCGACCTGCGCGACAATAATTAAATTGCGTTCGTATCGTCGCCACCGCTACCGCAAGCGCCTGCGTCGCCAACGCTGTCGCCCTCCCCTTCGCCCACCCTCCCCTTCGCCCACCCTCCCCTTCGCCCACCCTCCCCTTCGCCCACCCTCCCCTTCGCCCACCCTCCCGGTCGCCCTCTCCCCGTCGCCCTTTCCCCGTCGCCCTTTCCCCCGTCGCCCTCTCCCCGTCGCCCTCACCCCGTCGCCCTCTCCCCGTCGCCCTCTCCCCCGTCGCCCTCTCCCCGTCGCCCTCTCCCCGTCGCCCTCTCCCCGTCGCCCTCTCCCCGTCGCCCTCTCCCCGTCGCCCTCTCCCCGTCGCCCTCTCCCCGTCGCCCTCTCCCCGTCGCCCTCTCCCCGTCGCCCTCTCCCCGTCGCCCTCTCCCCGTCGCCCTCTCCCCGTCGCCCTCTCCCCGTCGCCCTCTCCCCGTTCGCCCTCTCCCCGTCGCCCTCTCCCCGTCGCCCTCTCCCCGTCGCCCTCTCCCCGTCGCCCTCTCCCCGTCGCCCTCTCCCCGTCGCCCTCTCCCCGTCGCCCTCTCCCCGTCGCCCTCTCCCCGTCGCCCTCTCCCCGTCGCCCTCTCCCCGTCGCCCTCTCCCCGTCGCCCTCTCCCCGTCGCCCTCTCCCCGTCGCCCTCTCCCCGTCGCCCTCTCCCCGTCGCCCTCTCCCCGTCGCCCTCTCCCCGTCGCCCTCTCCCCGTCGCCCTCTCCCCGTCGCCCTCTCCCCGTCGCCCTCTCCCCGTCGCCCTCTCCCCGTCGCCCTCCCCCGTCGCCCTCTCCCCGTCGCCCCTCCCCCCGTCGCCCTCCCCGTCGCCCTCCCCGTCGCCCTCCCCGTCGCCCTCCCCGTCGCCCTCCCCGTCGCCCTCCCCGTCGCCCTCCCCGTCGCCCTCCCCGTCGCCCTTTCCGTCGCTCTCACCGTCGTTGTCACGTCGCTGTTCGCGTCACAGTCGTAGTTGTCGCCACGTAATCCCTTCCTTTTGCCATGTTCTCGGCTGGAAGTCACGTTTGCTCTCACCGTCATCTGGTTCGCGTTAGCTGACTGTTTTGTTATGTAATTAATTATCACTTACATTTGAGTGATTAGTGCATTAATACATAAATGAGCTATGATGCAAAAGTGTTGAATCAGACGAAATTGCGCTCGTATGAAACGTAGCGAAAATTAGTGATTTCTGGATAAAACTCTGCAATTTCGTTCGTTCCAATTACATAAGAAGAAGCAGTGTTGAGAGGTTGCGCCAATTTCATATGAAGTCTAATAACACAGACACACAGAAAAAAGAAAGTTTGACCCAAAGACTTGACAGATATTTCTCCATGTTCGTCGACGCGCTGAATCCGAATCTGAAGCCAGAATTGCGCCATCACATTCCAGATTTTTTTTAAATCGCGAAAGACCACCGTGACATTATATTTTTTTTGTTTTCGGAGGTTGTTGTCAGACCCAAAGGCTTGACATGTTCCTCTATGCATTTGGAGGTGCTAAATCAGAATCCACCCTCCAGTTTTTTTTAATTGAGATAAAATACCGTGAAATTTACAATATAGAACATAACGGTGGCTTATTGGTGGTTTCAAAAACTGGAGGAGGATGGCGCAATTCTGGCTTCGGATTCAAATTCAGCACGTCGGCATACATACAAAAACATGTACAAGCCTTTGAGTCTGACCACAACCACCGAAAACAAATAATACAAAGTCACAGTTTTTTCGCGATAAAAAGAACTGGAAGATGGTGGCGCAATTCTGACTTCGGATTCGGATTCAGCGCGTCGACGAACATGGAGAAATATCTGTTAAGTCTTTGGGTCTGACAAAAATTTTTATTTTGTGTGCTTGTGTAATTAGATATTGAAATGGAGCATTATAACAACTGCTGGATGCTCTAATTTGTAGTTTTCCGTGATTCTAGGCGAATGCAGGAATAAGTGGATCAAGAACAGTACGCGACCTTTCCTTCTTCATCCTTATGCCTTGTACTTCCCTTGCACATACTAACTTATATGACCTATACAATCACACATGCCAGGAGATCAGTTAGGAACTTAGAGCTGATCCCGGCCGGGATTGTGTCTGTCCGGCGAAGGTATCTGAATGAGGGAACGCCCGCTAGCCGAATTGTAGGTCGTTCTTACGATCCAGTTGTCGATGAAGACCGACATCTCCCAGAGTATAACATGCACTATACTTACGAGACTTATTACTGTAGCAGTTAACACCTAGAAACAAAAAATAATCAATCTAACCTACCCTGTCAATCGGGAGAGGTGACTCAGGGCATCAACTGATATCACTGCAGTGCCTCTGACCCGCAGGTCCAGGGGTTTTGTCCCGACGGTTGCAGGACTTTCCACATTAGCCAGATAGCTAGGTCGAGTTCTGTGGCTGCCTGGAGAAGAGTTCTAGCTTCTTCCGACTGGTCTGATCGATAGTACTGGAGCAGTACCTTAACAAACGGGCCACGGACCGCGCGCGATCTTACCTTCCCATTCCTTACACACACTACACCGTTACACACACTAACACTTACATGCACTACACTCCCACTAATGTCGGGAGACCGCTCGGGGCCTTCGAGCTTGTCCCGCCTGGGGCGGTGCCCCGCTGGCGGGAGATACCTGGTTGGGGAAAACCCCGCTAGCTGACTGTAGTTTCGGCTGCGGATCTCGTCATCCACCGCGGCAAGATCACCGCTCCCTACCGAGCAAAAAGCGTGCACTACACTTACAGTACAAATTACATTAGCAGTTGACACGCCCGGAATCACTAAAAATCAATCAATTTAAGCTGTAGGCCTCTCCTTGGACTCTACGTCTCTTCATCTAGACCAGAGATTTCCAACTGGCGGCTCGCAGGCTGCATGCGGCCCGCCGGATCTTTTCGTGCGGCCCGCGAATGTTTTGAAAAATTTTATTATACCAACCAAATACAATACATTTACACAATTCATCTTATATTTATTTAATGACGTATTAATTTTCTCGTATGTACTTTAATTATGATGAATAAAAATCGTATTTAAAATATATTTATTTCAGTATAATCGCAGTAGTTGGGGTAAAAACCGTCTTAAATTACAGTGCGGCCCGCGGCTTAACTAGAATTTCATATGTGGTCCATAAGCCCTTCTAAGTTGGACAGCTCTGGTCTAGACGATAGCGCTGACGCTGAAGCCACCTTGTCCTCAGCATCTTATCGTGAGCGCCGTCGCTGACTCCGTCGCCTGCGCCTTCCCTGTCGCCTGCGCACTCGTCGCGTGGAGAGGCGGCCGTAGAGGGCTTCCGTATCGGCGCCGATAACGATGAAAACTCAGCGGCGGCGGCGGCTGCTGCGCGGGCGTTGGCGGGGACGGCGAAGATCCTCAGCGCCGCGCGCTGCTAGCGCTGCAGGCTGGCGCCGGCGCTGGCGTTGGCGTTAGCGCGTAGAGTTGTGTTATTTCCTCCCATCTCCTTCACCACCGACGCCCCTCCTTCGCCACCAAAGCCGGACTTTCAACTAGATTTTCCTCTCTATCCCGCCGCGACGACACCGTGTTTCCTCAGTGTTTCTCTCCGATGCCCGTGGCAACTTCATTGTCTCCAGGGCGGTGCCTCGCATCCACTAGTGCCGCCTCTGCCGCTCTTTATTATTTACCCACTTTTCCGCTTCCCCTCCGGCCTCCGTCTCATCTCGGCAAAGTTTCTCATTCCCTGTGACCCCGCCGCGCGACTCCAGCGCGCTCAGCCATTCCGTGTTCCCGGAACTCTCCGTGTGCCCTGGGCGTCCAAACACTCTGTAAAACCATCTTCTGCTTCCAACATATCGTTCGCGGCGAAGCCCACGCCATCAGCAAACTCATCTTTGCCGCTGCAAGCAGCTCACCTCCTTCTGAATGTTCGTCTCGCCCACGCTGGCGTCTCTACCGCCCCGCGCCCCGCGCGCTCCTCGTAGCACAGCCCATTGCCCCCGAGTCCTCGCGCGCCGTTCTGCTCCTTGCGAAAACCGCCCGCGTCACTCCCTGAGCCGGCTCCCGCTTCCCGGCCCCTCCCCCTCCCTCCGTTTTGCGAGCTGCACTCGCCCACCCCACCGCCCCGGGCGGAGCGGCCGCCCCTGGGCCGCCGCAGCCCGCGAGCGCCACCGGCGCCGCGCAGCCCTCCGCTCCAAATCGATTCAGAAATCAAACAAATCAAAGCTGTCGCGCCGCACGCATTTTCTTTCGACCGGCGCGGGCGCGGGCTGGGTGGGGGCGGGCGAGGGCGGGCGAGAGCGCCCGGGGCGCGGACGACGGCCTTACAGAGGAGGACGGATCGCGTCCTCGCCCCCGCCCCTCGCCCGCGGCGCCGCCTCGCGGCCGGAAACACTTTGAGGGCGCACGCAATTTCCACGGGGCGGGGGCGCGTCGGCCGCAGAGATCCCCGCGCCTTGGGCCCAGAACGCCCAGCCAGCGCCCACGCGCATGCCACGGCGGCGGCGACGTCACCCTCCAGCATTCTGGGCCGGGAGTGTTACGGGTCGAGTCTCGACGTCGGCTGATTTTCAACTTTAGCTACAAAGAAGAGTCGATTTCAACCACTGAGACATGTATCCGGAGTTGGCTGTCATTTCTTTCTCAAATACCAGGCGAATACTAGAGCAGTTCCTTAACAAACGTGTCATGGACCACGCGCGATCTTTGCTTCCCCATTCTGGTTCTTCCCTGTCCTCTTACTAACACCCAATTATACTTCTATGAACTACATTATCACATATGACGGGAGAACCGTCGGGAGATTAGAGCTTGTTCCGGCTGGGGCGGTGATCCACTGGGAGCGACGCCGAGAGGTGGGAAAGCCCGTGAGCCGACGTGTAGGTCGGCCCCGAATCATACGTCCCAGCAGCGGAGGAACTCTGCCTCTCCCGGGATATAACCTGCACTAAGGGTAGAGGATTAATCACCGAAGTAGTTGACGGGCCCAGAATCAATACTCACTCACTCCCCCCGCCCGGTCGCCGTTCGCTGCCTATAATTTCAATAACCCTTGAGCAAGCAAGCCCGCCCATAAGACTGCAAGGCTGCGATGCAAGGAATACCCTCGTTCTCGGAGCGTTTGAGTAATACACGTTACATCATCTTTTACGTTTCTCAACTTTAAAATATTAATGCCACCAAGAAATCTCTGAATGTTTATTGCCGTATTTGTTGCATGTATTATCGCTAACATTTCACTAAATTAACACATCGCTACATTTCAAATATCGAAATTTTGTTATACAAATTGTTGTATTACAATTACATTGCATTGTATTACAATTACATTTTGTTTTACAAAAAAAGTAAAATCTATAAAATCAATGTTTCGTCGTAAAATACCTAGTGCCTAACAATCCGTGTGTTCCGCGCTTTTACATAACGATTTTACGTTTATGTGGCTCTGAAGATTAGTTAAATTTGTTTATCAATCTAAAATTCAGTTAATACACAGTTTTATTACAGGTTTTTCACCACTATTCCACTTATGACAAATTCTGCCAATGACGTGCAAGAATTGTGCCATACCAGCTAAATATAGACAACATACATACGCAAAATTATCAATTTCTGATTATCACCCCGTAGTAGGTGATAATTTTTATTCTGTTAGATCGCATTTTGTCAATTCCCGCTTCGAAAACAACGTGAAAAGTTGTACTTTACCACATTGAAATTACTTTCCGCACTGAAATTATTTACCACACCAAAATAAGACAGGCAAGAATGAAAAGCGGGGAGGATGGGCGGAGAGGACTTGGGGAGAGGACGGGCGGAGAGGACGGGCGGAGAGGACGGGCGGAGAGGACGGGGGAGAGCACGGGCGGAGAGGACGGGCGGAGAGGACGGGCGGAGAGGACGGGCGGAGAGCAAACATTTTATAAATTTATTTGTGGTACCGGCTGAGTTTATCTCAGAGCCATCATGACCGCTGACACTACAGCGACTCTGACCGGAAGGTTCTAGGTTCTAGTCTTGCCGGGAGGACTTTCGAGACTAGGTGTATATCGAGGTCTAATTCACCTACTGTGTGGAAGAGAATTCTAACAGCCGGTACTTTGATCGGCAGTTTTCCATGGTTCCTCCGATCAACACAAGGGGAATGCCGGAGTAGTACCCTAACAAAACGGCCACGGACCGCGAGCGATTTTTACTTACCCTTTTTTGTCCTTTATTACTTCCATAAACGTACACTAGCATTCACTACACTACTACACATGTCGGGAAACCAGTAGAGTGCTTAGAGCTTGTTCCACTTTGTGTGGTGCCAGGTTGATGGGTCATACCTGGTTTGAGGAAAATACCCGCAAACCGACGTAGATCGGCGCCAGATCTCGCCACCTCTCGCGATAAAAACATGCAGTACACTTACCGGACTGATAACCTTAGCAGTTAATGCGGTCGGAACGCTTTGTCGGTTTATCTCCTTATTGTTTTAAATAAATGTTAAAAGTGATAAGTAGGCCTGTATAAGTAGTTATTGGTTGACAAGACTTTTTCATCTCGTTGGTTGGCCTTTTCGCTAAAAGTTTTAGGACAAACGGCCTACTTCTGCAGAATGGAACCAACCCTCAAATTTGTCAAAAATGAGTTAATGCTATATTATTGTTCCTTAAGTGTGTCCTGCAGAAATGATCCAACCATTCACCGGCATGCTTATGCCATCTCCGGACTAATTACGATAACACTGAATGAATGTGCCACATTTCTCTCAAAGAATCCAGGTGGTGTGGTTGCTTTCAGCAGAAAAGTAATTCTGCTTTGTAATGTTAGTAATGCAAACCATTCTGGAAGCAAATAGTCGTTTGTTTATGTGAATTGTGTTTTGATTTATGCAAAATTGTATTATTTCAAGTCTCGTACGTAAAAGTTGTAAAAATGAGAAGGTTTAGTGGAACGAGCGACCTGGAACAAATGATTACGAACAGAATAGTGCATACAAATGACGGTAAAATCTCCTGGTAGCAAACACACGAATAATGCTAGAAAAAGAGAAAAAAATTCTCCATTTTCATCAGGAAATCATTTGCAGGGGAGTTTTCTGAGATTAAAAATCTAAAACGAAAAAGTGGTCGGCCATCTTCAAATCTGTTTCAGAATAATTTGTCTCCGTTGAGGATGAATGGAAAGCCAATTCCAATCCCAAAACTTCAGGATTTAAAATGTATCATGGATTTAATTCCAGGAGATGCTCATCACTTCTACACCGAATGTGGAAGACGATGTCGATGATTTTTCTGGGGTAGCAGATTTTGAAACTGAATAATTGACATGTTGACAAGGTATCTATGTGGATGAATAATACTTATTGAGTCACAAGAATGCTGTTGAAACGTAAAATATATTATTTGATTCAGTACAATAGAACTACCATTCTGGATAAAGGAACTAAAACTAAGATAAAATGTGTTATATCTCAGTATTAGAAAATGTTTGAGAGGCCACTTTTGCATAAAATACATGCCATTTAATATGCTGTTAGTTAAAGTAATCAGTGGACACATATTTTTAATTTGTGAATTTTTTTATTTGCAAATTCATTTATGTCCATTTTTATCAGTTCTGTTTCTTTGTGGCATAGTTCTTTTCTGCTTAATGTGTTATTTTCTTGCTTGGATTATTTAGGAGAGTAGGAGCTTTTCCCAAATTTTGATCCCATTTATACGACTTTTTATATTTGATTCGTGTGGGGTTGTGATTGAACTACTGGATTTTTGGAACAATTTCGTGTAATTGTAGATTTTTTCCTTTATGTTTTATCCTTATTTTTTCTTTCTGCATTGTAACACCCTTTCACCTTTTTTATATTATCTTCAAATATTTTTGTGGAAAAAACTTTGGTTTTTTTACATTTTCTCATGGTTTCTAATTCGTTATCGGGGAATATGTTTCTGTCATTTTTTTCGCTTTGCTTTAGGTGTTCCCGGTAATGAAGTCCTCTTCATTACTTCCCGGCATTTAAAATATTAACATGACACCCACCAACATAGTCGTATATTTAGATAAAAATAATTAACAATATTGAATAAAGTGCAAATAGTTAAAACGTATAGCAGGGTAAGCAGTATTGCAGCTAACTTTACTTCAGCGTATGGCGCCAAGTGCTGTGACTACAGTGAACTCGACAAAGGGTCATAATATCCGTTACAGGTAAATATTAAAAAATGGCAAATTTGTATAACAAATGTTACAATATCATAATGAATGACATTTTGGTGGTTTTTACTAAAGCAAACAAGTTCATAAAATTGTAAATTGATTTAAAACAGATGAGTTATTATGTAAGGAATGTTATGCTAAGAAGGCAACTTTTTGTAGATCATTAAAATGAATATCAAGCTTTACTTTCAGATTTGGTTTCAGCTGTAGCGATTAACGCCGTTCATGTTTTCAAATTTCCAATTTTAGATAGACACGACACACAAAAAAATCCCTTCTTCAAATCTCTTAAAAATGTATTTTACCTTAAAAATTCTACAAGATTTTTTTAATCCTGAACACATAGAAATGACAATATTTAAAAACATCTCATGTAAGGCCCACTTTCACGCGCAACGCGCTCAGAGAGACAAGAAACGAACGAGTCTCTATTAAAGAAGGTCACTGAGTAGCAACTGAGCACTTTGCGTTCACTTGAAAATCGTTTGTAGCCTGGAATTAGCAATGGTAACTATCATGAAATCGTAAAGGTGAACGCGTTATGGTTCTAGCTTTTGATGCTGTGGTTTAATCTCGCCGATCGCTGGGACCAGACTGGGGAGGCAACAGGTGGGGCCCTCTTTCTCAGCACCCTCCCTTTACACCCAACTTAGTGTTCGCAATACAATGGTAACTATTTGGACGTAACTTCTATCACCAATATGAGGGACAAACTTTTTTCGTCAGATGATGCCCTTAATACTGCGATTAGACACATAAATTTCGTATGGTTAACTCATACAAAATTGAGATTGATTACTTTATTTCCGGGTGCATCAACTGCCATGGTCGTTAGTCTCGAAAATGCTTTGCTTGTGTGTGGGTATGTGAGTGTATGTATAAGGGGAGAGGAGGGGATAAAAACTGTGAAAGGAAGATTGCGAGCGGTATTTGGCCCGTTTGTTAAGGTACTGTTAAGGTAGAGAGGGTGTAGGGTGCATTCGCGTGACTTTGATTGGAGTTACCACGGAAAACCACCTATCAGAGCAGCCAGCCAGGAAAATTCTCTTCCAGGCAGTGGCTGAATTCGATCTAGTGTCAAAGTAGGAAGTCCCAAAAGACCGCCATGGTCGGGACTCGAACTCTAGGTCCTCTCGACAACAGAGAAGGCAGTGACATCAGTTGTTTCCCCCAGCTCTCCCACCCGTTTGTTTACTTGAAACGTTGTTGTTACTTGAAACGAAAATTGTTTACCTCTCTGGCCTTTGCTTCGTGAGTGAAAATTTAGTGTCAGTCTAGGAAGTAAAAAAAAGATGAGTGAAATTTGTGCAATTAATGAAATATTTTGAATGTGCATCGTGTGTGGTCATACAGAAATAATAATGTTAAAAAAAAGTAAATTAAAAGTTTGAAGATTCAATCATAAAAATGTAAAATTATGGCCAACAACCATTGCAGATATAAAAAGACATTCTAATGAGTTTCAGTGAGACTGCGTCCCGGGTTTAATTGTAAAAAATGTATAGTTGCATTACGAAAGTTTTTAGTAAAAAGAAATTGTAAGCATGGTACAAGTTTCTGGCTCGTCCGACCTCGGGCATTTTAATTTTAATGTTTCGTTGAAGATTAGGTTTAGTTAATTCAAACTAATGAATTAAGTCGTAAAGATTCATATTATGTTGAAAAAAGAGTATTCACGGAATTTCACAAATGTAGATGCCTTAAAGTGGGGCTGCTCAAATGCAAATCGTCGGGCGACCTGCGTGCCACATGCCCTTCGCTAGACTAGAGGCGAGACCCGAGCGCATCTCCTTCCCAATGTGTGACTGGATAAGCAACGGGTCTATCCCGGTGGCCCACAGATGAACTTTAAAAAAAATATTTTCTTCCCATTCGACATTTGTCTTTTGGGGGGTTTTGACGGAGACAATGTTACCCACTAAAATGAATTTATTTGGTTGACCTCAGAGAGATGCGGGTCTCACTATAACTCTTCATTATTTTTCAAATTTCATATTTATATAACTTAACTATGGGATGTTTGCATTTATTGTTTAGAAGTGCAGGGATGGCTTTTGTGAGAAAAAGGGGCAAACGATTTTACGAATTAGGTTGGATGAAAGATCTATGGGGAATCTGTATCTAGCATGCGTTTTGACCGAGGTTGAATATTGGAATGATGGGAATTATTGGAAGTAGAGAATAAAAGTTTTGAGTTTTGTGAGATACATTTTGTTAGGAGTGGTACTTGAAGTTCTGTTCACAACTTGATCAATTCACAAATTGAATTGTGCTTTAAAAATGAAAAGGGGAGCTTTCAAGGTTTTCCTTAGATATTAGTTTTGGATGGCCTGTTAAACGGATAGTTTGGTCAGTGATATGTTGTGCCATATTGTCATATGCACATGTCATTATGGGTCTTATAACCTCTTTATAGACGAGTAGCTCAGTTTATATATACAATAAGGGTGAAATTTCTGTTGTCTGAAGAGGCTTAGTTTTAAGTTTTTTGCGCGTTTTTATGGGCCATTGAGTAAGTGTGGGGTTTGTAAGTTAGCCATTTTCAGAAATACATCTAGGTACAGTGCGCCAAGAAAGTCTCTCCGCACCGAGCCAAATCAGGTACTCCTATTAAAAATTGCATGTATGTGAATAGCAGCCAGATCACCTGTAGATAAGTGAAGAGGACATTCCCAACATCTATTATGATTGAGGAGAGTACGCAATTTATGTTTTCAAGCTATAGCTCGTGCTACCAACGTAAGTTTTGTTGCAAGTAATCTCACCAGCAAGGTTCCACTGCAGAGAGACTTTTCTGGCATGCTTTATTGGGTGGCGAAGTATGAGGAAGCCAGGGGATATCGGTGTTATTCATTCGTAAGGGTGTAAGGAAGGGAGGATGTCTGAGTGTCAGTATTTTAGATTGAGAATTATTAGTATTATTATTATTATCATCATCATTATTATTATTATAATACCCCTTGCAATTCCGTAGAAAGCAAGGGCCTCCTGTTGTCGGGTAGGTTACACAGTGATAGAATTCTCGAGCAGCCACTTCGGGAAGATCTTTATACACAAAATAAGTAACACTTTTCACCTTTACTTCACTACTTAAATTTAAGTAGCTAACACATCTCTCTACTTTCTGCGTTGGCATTTATCAAGTTGGTGAGAAATAGAATAATCTAGTGCACGTTCATTGTGTTGGATTTACACATGGACTTCCACTTCTGGCGATCCTTTACTAAGGTAAACCATTGGCTGCCAAACACCTTTTTTAGTTCCTCCGACCACCTCTTCTTCTGCCTGCCGACATTTCTATTTCCAAGTCTTGGATCTCAAGCGGTAATTCGGCGAGTCCAATGGGTATGGGCATGATGGGACCTGCCTTCTAGACGTAGATTGAGAATAGAAGGGGTTAGTTTTAATACTGATAATCGCCATTGCGGCCATCGGCCATCCACTTGAGCAGCCCTACTTTACCTCCAAAAAATTCATTTTACCCATTATTCCAGTCTAGTCAAGCTGGATTCGTCTAAAATAAAATGTAAAATAGTGTCAATTGACTTGCATTTTCAAGAAAAATCAAACTAAATATTGATCACCTCTGAAAATGCTTTAAAATCCCTGAAAACGCGTTTTACGTGCTTACCATTTCCAAGAAAACACTTTTTCGTGAAATGTCTTGCATGTTCTAGAAGAACGCAAAAAGATGATCATTTCTCCTCCAGGAGACGGAGACGCATCAAACGTCGCTTCATTTACTCCTTGTAACAGACCGGAAGAGTTCTAACGGTAATGGAGTCATAGACACACGCAGGTTATCCGATTGCTACATGTAGGATTTTACTAGTAAAGAATTCCTAATATTTCGAAACAGTGTGGGTTACTAGCACATTTAACCATGCACTGGTTCAATCATTCCATATGCGCGTTTAGTCAATGATATACTATAAACAGTGTGCTGCTTGTAAGCTAGGAAATTAAGCATTCAGAGACGGTGACTTAATGGACAAGCATTAAATAGTCCTGTGACAAATTGACGCTCAGTGTATTGAATGCTGGTTATTCTTCATATAAACTGTAAACTCATGGCCACTATCTCTGCGCTTCCACCTCCATGGAACATTTGCAGAGATAAATACTGTACATACAAAACAAATCTATTGAAACTGCCTTTTACATCCACGTTTATTTGCAGAGTACGAGGTCGAGCACAGACAATCCTGTTATGGTCGAACCCTTTGAATTAGCGCCTTTGAATTCCGTGTACACTTCAGATAATCGGATTAATTCGCAGTTATCGACATGGCACAAAGAGGATTTCTGCGGGTGCAGAGTATTGCCAGGGTTATTTCGTTTTATTTTTGTTTTCGAATTATTTTCTTTCGTCTTTCGCAGGTTCATTAGCTAGAGAGTAGTTGCTGTGTGAACTCACGGCAAACTCCTGAAAATTATAAATATTTCTTGGAAGTACTGTGTATTTTCATATTTTGCATTATCTTGCCGCTAGAGATTCTCTTATTAAGGGAGAAACAGTGAAGCATAATGTGTAACTTTTCCTTTTCTCTCATGTGCTTTCTTATTAATCTCGTATTAACTGTGCATGTATTGATCCACTTCAGCACTGAAAATGTAACAGTTAATTATCCTCATCAAATGAAAAACGTTATGATTTACCGCATCGTTTAGATCAAGCCTAGCAAGTTTAACACTCTCCAGGACTAGCTGACCTAAAGCGGTTACAATTTTGAACCACCCCACTATTTCAGTGGGAAGCTTTGCCCAACATTGGGATCAATGGATTCATTATTATTATTATTATTATTATTATTATTATTATTATTATTATTATTATTATTATTCCACTACATCACGACTAAAGATGTTATGAGCCGGCCGAATATAAAATCTACTTCAGGTTGCAACCAGCTACCTAAGGAGCAGATCTACGGATTGCCGGTGCTACGGACTGTCGGTGCCTCTACAATACTTTCCGCAAAATGTGGACTGTTCCAAATAAAGCAATTTCCCAGTCTTTTGAATTGCCTGGGAGTTTAGAAAAGTTTTTACACAAATTTTTCGGAACAAATCCCAGAGCTCTGATAACTGTCGGCACGACATGTGCTTTTACGCCCCACATTCGGCTGATCTCGATTTCCAAACTCTTGTATTTAAGACGTTTATCTGCCTCCTTGGTAACGACGTTTTGATCGCAAGATACAGCAACATCGACAAGTAGACACGATTTTTTCTCCAAATCCCGGATAACTATATTCGGTTTGTTTGCCGCAATCGTGCGATCAGTTTGAGTTTGTTGGTCGTACAATATCGTACACAATCCAACAGACGCCACCGGCTTTGGTGAGTGTTCGTACAACTTGGGGCATGTGTTTGGAACTTCGGGGATGGTACAGATCTGCCAGTGGAGGTAGCTACACACCCTGTCGTGTCTAACCAAATACACCAAACTGAATAAGCAAACACGGGTTAGAGAACTGCAAAAATATAAGTGCAGTTTTACAAGATAAGTCGCTCATACAACAAAAGAAATCGACGCTTTTTGGCATTGTTTCCTGAGAAGATTGAGCATTTTTAGTTCATAAGAACAATCTGACAAATTAGAGAAAATTAATTACACCAGAAAATGTGGGGGAAAATATAAGCCAATACATGCATTTTTGGTATTTCAAGATGTAACAGTGGCTTACTGCTAAAAAGACACATTTTACTATGTGAAAATTTTTCATTAGGGGCATATTTTTCTAATTTTCGTAGCATATTTGTATTCATCTATGATTTTTAGTGCATAGAAATCCACATTCTAGGCATGAGTGCTGAATTACATGCATTAATTGAGAATGTCATATTTTTATTTAAATTATAGCTTTCCAAACAATTATTGTTGAAAAAAACAGATAACGCGATAGAAATAAAAAATATGGGCAGTTGATTGCCCTGAAAGTCATTCCTTCTCCTTGTTCCGTACTCCGAGTACAATAATAGAGATTTTTAGGCGCAAAAATTAAAATATTTTTACTCTATTTAATATTGCTAATATATTCAAATATAGTGTTAATTGTGTATTAAAATTTTCATTCCTCTACTACAAATCCATCAGAGGAAAAATCGACTTTAAATATTTTTCCTGAAAATCAATCTTTCAATATGTTACAAACAGTTGATCTATGATAATTTCAAATAAGTTTTGTTAGTTAAATTTTCTTTTTCTTTTTAAATTTTCAAAGCTTTGTAATATTCTTAATATATCAAAGTGGCAGTTTCATCTTAAACAGTGAAATGAGTTTGTGAAAAAATAATTTAGTTTAAATTATTTGAATATTTCATTTTCTTGTGTCATATTCTCATCATACGTGTCTAAAATACAAGTTATTATACATACATGTAGGTATTTGCATGTTGTTATTTTAATGCGTCCTGGGGAGTTAAATGCACGTGTTAATAATGTTTAAGCAAATTGACGTTATATAGGGTCTTTTTTGGAGATTAAGCTGAAAATTGTCATTCTCTAACCGTCATTATCTCACCACATTTAAGAGAGGTAATGGCGATTGTAGGAGAAAATGATTTTGGCCTTATTTACTGGTATCAATATAATTTGATATAAAATTGTTTGGGGCATTTTTCATTGTTTTCTTTCAATTTGTATTACATAGCTTTTATTTTAAACAGGTATGTGAAAAACGTTGAGTAATGAAAGATAATCTTAAAAAATATTAATTAAAACAATAAAAATAAATAATTATTGTATTATGAACAATTATATGCATGGGAGAATGTGATACAGAGATTGAGGGGCCAAATTTGTTAACAGGAGGAACTACATTATTAGAGAGTTAGATGATACTGTAATTAATTAAGATATTAAATTGCGACTGAGTTATTAATTATATTTAATTTAATGGACAAACACTGTGATTATTAAATATTAATACAATCGCCTCTAAGAAATATTAAGCTTGTTTCCTTGATTTTAAGGAAACATTTTTATTTTTTTTAGAATATTAAAAATGATATATCACCGTTTAGTTAGAGACAATTAACTATTCTTTAAGGAGGATATTTTATTGCATTATATTCGAAAAACAATTTCGGGTATGGTTACATTATATTTCGTGAGTTGGTTATTCACAATGTCTTGCAATTATTTCTATTTCTTACAAAATTATTAATTAATCGAAGGAAAACATGTCTCAATATTTGAAATGGTTGAATAGACTTTTACTTTTCTATCGCTATCTCACGGCAATAGTATAACTGTTCCGTTGTTAAAAATGCATATAAATCAAAATTCCATGCTGAACAGAAAAAACAAAATGAATCCAATTAGAGTAAGGTAAGCGCCTGCAGCAAAATGCCATTACATTTACTGTCACACATTTGCTCATTATGACGCACTCTGGGAGTCCATAGAGGCATAGACGTACTAGGTAACCTGATGCCTTTCTTGTAATACCAGTTAATGCCATGTAATACTAGTTTCTTGATATCTTTTTTTCTTTTTTTTTCTTTTTTTTCTTCTGCAACTTTAGCATTCAGAAATATTTGGGAACTCAAGTTATCCCTACAAAAGTAAAGGGATGACTATACGAAAATCAATTACTCTTTTTCTAAACTTACGCTTCAGAATTTTTATGTATTGCTAATCGTCCATGAAGTTCATGTCTCTCGGACTAAGCTGCAGATGGGATGCGTAGTAACACGCAGAACGTGAAGAATCATTATGTGATTACCAATGTTTACATTTCGTCCGTCAAATGAATGTAAGGGCCAACCACATATATTGTGACTATAATTTGTTGTTTTTTCTCTTCCTATTTTCCACGATTTTATTATATGAGTATATTGTTGTTCGACGGTATTAACTCTGATGCAATTAAATTCCTTTGCAGGCCCACACACGTCCAACCGAGAACTACAGCCAATTCACATTAATTGACGAAACGAATATTCACCATTATTTAAAGATATGTTATTAAAAATAAAGTAAGACACGCGGTTAAATCAAATGTCGAAGAAATGATTTATTACGAATAGTCCAAAGAACGAAAACACAACGTACGAGTACTTCGGTTATCAAGTTCTGTCGCCAGCATCTTGCATCCAATAACACACATTCCGTATTGAATAAACAAATTAAATTTGTTGTTGTACGTGTATAATAAACCCCTGTCATGGGAAATAAGATATTTTATTAACGATACAAATGCCCCATCAGTCTCTGTGAAGAGGGAGAGAGCAATTAGAAGGCTGAGGACGCAACAAGGCCCTTCCGCACCACCAAACCAGCTGTCGAAGGTTTCTGCAAGTTAATCAGTCGGCGCCGAAGAAGCGGCGTCCTCCCAGTAGCTGAGTTAATCAAAGCAAGGCAGAGAAAGAGCGAGGCGGACCCGGAAGGAGGCCGACATCAAGGCGGAGGCTAGGCGGCGCGGGACGCGTCGCGCTGCACAAAGAAAGGGTAACGGAAGAACACGGCTCCTTTCGCCACGCGCGTCGGCACGGCACGGCGCGACGCGGCGCGGCGCGACGTGGCGCTGCGCGGCGCGGGGCGGGCGAGGCGGCGCGGGGCGGGGCAGGGCGGCGGGCGTGCCAGGGGCGGGGACGAGGGCGGGGACGAGGGCGATGTCGAGGGCGGGGACGAGGGCGGGGGCGAGGGCGGGGACGAGGGCGGGGACGAGAGCAGGGACGAGGGCGAGGACCGTGGCGGGGGCGGGGTCGAGGGCGGGGGCGGAGTCGAGGGCGAGGACAAGGGCGGGGACAAGGCTGGGGGCAAGGGCGGGGACGAGGGTGGGGACAAGGGCGGGGACTAGGACCAGGGCGAGGGAGGGGACGAGAACGAGCAATGCGATCGGCCGCACAGACACCGCGTCTCTGCAAACGGCGGCCCAGAAAATTATATTTCCACCTCAAAAGATGTGATTTCTTTCCATGAATCGCTCCGAGCAACATTCAATTTTGTTGGCTTGCACCTTCAAATTACGTTTCTTTTTCAAGTTGAACTATTACTTTCGAGTTTGTGCAACGATACGGCGTAAGAGATATTTACAAATCTCCGTAATTTACGATCAACAAGGCATCATCTGCCTAAGAAATCTGCTGACTCAATTAATGGAATAGTATATCTGAATATAAAATGCATGTTCAAGTTTGAGTCTTTTACCTCAGAAATCCTTCCAATCTTGTAATGAGTAGAGTAACAGAGATGTGATACCTCTAACGGTCAATAATGGCGCGGCAGAAACGCCTTATTATACGAATTATTATACGTATATGTAATTCCCCATGGTGTTCATTGGCAGAAGTCGTCAATTTGTTTCATCACTTCCTTGCTAAAACTTTCCTACAATTTAATTACAAATTTGATGGGGAATTGAGAAAGGATAGGTTTCAGTCCTCACATAAAATGCAAAAATATAATACAAGTTACGAAATAATTTCATAGCTATTGATGTTAGATTGACAATGTAATATATTAAGGATAGCAATTTACTGATTCCTTGGTTTCTTTATTTTATTGATGTTCTTGCGAAAATTAATACAATGAAAGAAATGAATGGGAAAGTTTAAAACCGTCGATCATCAGGAAAAGGTCACCTTTATTATCTGATGTGCGAAATGCTTTATTATACTCTTAAACCCGAGATATTTTAACAGATAATGTCAATACCTGAAATTGCTGACAGAATAGACGTGACCTCTGTCCATTGTGTCGTTTCCTTTCGCAACATTTCTCGTTTTCTCTTTCCACTCTTTTCGGGCTAATGCGTTTTATACAGGAAGAGTCACGAGGAAAGCATGGCCCTATTTTACATTCCTCCTTGTCAAACGATCGGGGGATTGTTAACTCACCCTATGACCCATCTGGATCGGTAAACTCGTTACTGCGGCGAGGGTTGTGCAAACAACAGCGTTTGGCACCAATGCCTCAGAGGCAACACTCGCAGATGAAAAAATATCACGTTGTGATAACGTTTCGCTGACAATTAAACTATTATTTTTTTGTTTCTAAGCTTAATATGGCACATCTCTGACTCAGTATTTCTGTTGTAAATATCAATTTGAGACCTCTACAGCAAACAATTTAAATGATAGCAAAATTAAGAGCAGAAATATGAAACAAACGGAAACAGATAATTCCACCAGAAGATCAACGTGAGACGACTGATATGATCTTAGCTCTTTCTTTGATAGTGAATTTCAAGTTTTAAAAATAGTTTTTCTCCGTTAAAAAGTTTTACTTGTTTGCATTGTTTTATGAAGTTAAATTCAATTTTCAATTAGTTTTAGTCAGTTACCGAATTCATCTCCAATAATAATGCGGAAAATGTGATTAAAAAGTTTGAATACACAGAGGAAGAACAAGATCTAAATAGTTGTACCAAATTATCCTTGTATGTACGCAGCAGGAAATAGTGAACATTGTTAAAAAAATGGAGTCGTGCGATCGCCATCTAACCTCGTGTTCTTTCGAGAAAATCTTTCCCATGAAGTCTGCGATGAATCTCCATTCCCTTCTTCATTTTATTTCCTCAAACGACTCCTGAACAGCCATTCCATAACGTCGGCAGGCTCATGATCTCGAAGCACCGCCATTGAAATTTCCTCTGCCCTGATATCTCTCCGCCGATGCGCAGGCGGGCTCTGGGCGGGAAGGGGGTCGGTGGCAGGGCCAATCTGCGACGTAATATTAAACGCAAACGAGAGCTGACGCGGGAAAGACCGGTGTGGGGAAGGGGCGAAGGAGGGTGGGGAGGAGCGAGGCGCAGGTGCCTCATTTGTTCTTCAAAAGCTCAACAAATTCTTTGACAAGTTAACGGCCGGAATGTTTTCTCATTTCCAGAACATTTCGCCGAATATTACAGTGCGTGGTGAGTTTCTGTGATGCCCTGGCTATGTGGAGGTGCTTTCAAAACCGCATATCCATAAGTGATTCACTGCAAGATTGTTAAATTGCAATTTATTGTCAATATGTACCTTTGAACAATGCATAAAAATCACACCTTTTATTAATAATGTTTGTAAATTTATGATAATTTCAATCATGATCTCAAATTCACTCAGTAGCAGAGACCGTTGGAGTTCACTAAAATTTACCAACAATCTTTGATGAGATTAATGAAGAACGTTCGAAATTATAAAGCTTATTTAACATTCTTTTCTTCCCCTCAGATAAAGGATTGCCTGCCACGGTTGAACACCTTTTTTAAAAAGAGAATTCTCAAATACTTCATTTATAATGTATTTATCTTTTTCATCTCTCTATATTTACTAACGAAACACCTAAACAATGGTCGATATTTATTTAGGGAAGATTGATGTTCAGTTCAGAAGAAGTTCGTGAGTCATTTCGTGAACACGCATTTACAATTACTATATAAATAATATTTGTAATTTCAAGTAAATTTCTTAGACAGTCTATTTTGAAATTCCCCTTTAAGAGGATGACCCAGGATTTAATGAAGATAGTATTTTTCTTTTTTATGTAGATTTATTTTTATTTTGAGGTGTCTATTTATTATTTTAAATTTGAAGATATTTTATCTCAGAATTTGTTGGAACTTTCTTCAGTTGATTTTTAATTGTTTGGTTTAGGGAAGGTTGCATGATGTGGGGTTACTTTTTGTGCGGAGATCAGAACTGGGATGTATTCAGAATCAAGCTTGATACCATGAGGGTGTAAAATTGTATGGTGGTTTGTGTATACTTATATCAAATGTGTATGTGTTACGTGTTTGATCATGTATGTAATACGATGAATCTGTAGTGAGAATGGAGAAGAATTCTAATAGCTCTGGTTAATAGTTTTCCGCGGTTTCTCCGATCAACATCAAGTAAATGCCGGAATAGTACTCTAAGAAATGGGCCATGGACCGCGCGCGATCATTCCTTCCTCTTCCTTGTTCTGTTTCCACCCTTTACTTACACAGTTATATGCATTACACTACCACACATGTTGGGAGACCAGTCGGGATCTTAGAGCTTGTCCCGGTTGGGACAGCGCCTTGCTGGATGAGTGAACCCCCGAAAGCCGACGTGTAAGTGGGCGAAGGACCTCAACGAAAAACTAAAAAACTAAAAAAACATGAAGTGCACTTCCGGGACCTTACTGTAATAACCATAGCAGTTGACGTCTCCGGAAACATTAAATACTCAATCAAGCAATCAATTAGTGTTGGAAGGAACACCCAATGAGTTCTTCCGAAAGCTCACAACCAATTTTCAACAGCCGATTTAACTTCAACTGCAACATATGTCTTTCATTAAATAACTACCGAAACCTTTTGGTTCAAAAATATTTTTAAGACATCTCTTTTACACAACCATCTAGTTGAAATCTATTTGATCACCTTAATAACAAGTCCTTAACAATGCGATACTGTGAACAAAACATACTAAAATGACTTGTCCTGATAGTAACGGAAAATACATTATCATAATGTAGTGTAGTATGTAGTACATTACAAAACCTAACACTCAATAATGAAATTATTTGTCACAAACTGCTTACATTAAGGAAAGCTTTTTTGTATAGAGTTGGATTTTTACATTCTCTACAAAGTAGAGAGAATGTTATGTAATGTTGCACAAAAGAAAAGAGGCAAAAATCCCTTATTACAGAGCCGTGGTACCAACAAAGTGGATAAATCCAATTGGCAAATTTATTTTAAAAAACCCTCTAAAATTGATGTAACCAGAATCCATGTTTGTGGGTCCTTGATATCGAGAAATAGAATGACGGTAAAACGACTGCCTGTCCGAAGGTGTGTTCGTCCGTCCGTCCTCCCGCCTGCCTGTCTGTCCGTCTGTGAACAACGCTAACGGCAAAACCGTTCAGCCGATTTTCTCCAGAATTGATATTCCCCAATCGATCTGACTGATGTTGGGGGTCCCTTGAAATTGACACCGACATTTTAATTTTGGAGATATTTTACATGAAGCCCAGGGGACATTTTCAAAATTTTCAAAAAATGTCTCCATTGCTTTTTATTACATTTTGTTGTTGGATAGTGTGAAGTACCTTTAAGAGAATGGTGCAGGCTTCATTTTCGCTCAAAACTCTGATTATCGAGAATTGCAACAGTACAAAAATTATTCAGCGTCTTGCTACAATTACAATTAAGAAGTAGATATTTTCCTTTAATCTGTTCCTTAAAGATAGATTTTGAAATAAGGTCATACATAATATTTCGAAAAATTTAGTACTTTTCACGTAATTTTGCGTGAAAGTACGGGCGAGAAAGCACGTGCTGTTTTAGCATCACCAGTTTTCCTGATTGCTATTTTTTGGCTTGTTTATATCCGTAATATGCACTATAATCATATAATAAACAATTCGGAGCACGAATCAGAAAGTTGTTAAAAAAATCAAACGGATGGTGAAAATTATTTACGCAGTGAATGATTGCAAAAATTAAATAGTAAAAATATTATAATCGTATTTTATAATATTTCTGTTTTCTTAGCAAAATAATAAAGCGTTTTGACATAAAAAATATTTATAAAAATTATCTGGACACGAATTACATTTGAATAACATACCGAGAATATTTTTGCAATATGGCACTGCGATCGGGAAAGAATGGAGAAAATATTTTTTTTAATGTGTCAATTATGGTTACTGAAAATTTGTGGGTGATATTAGCCCAGAAATCAAGCATAGAAAAATTAAAATATTATTTTTAGAGTTTAAAATAAATATCACGTCAAAATTATTTAAAATAATTTTGGTAAATGTGTATTCATGTCGGGGACGTCTCCATTTTTTAAACTCTTTTTGTAATTCGCAATTCCTCTTGTCAACTCCAAGAGACATAATTGTTATAAGCGTGTACATAAATGTTGACCTTTGTAGATAATGCAATTAACCTTCTATTGTTGGCGAACATTCAGAAATTTTGGATTTGCCTGTTGTGAAGTGTTGGGATAGATTTTAGAAAATAATTACGAATAATCGGGACTGTTCATGAGTTTATTTTATTGGGTTTTTAAATCATGTGAGAATGTGGTTACACAACACTTTTTGATTTAGATGCTATTTCCAACGATTCTACCACACTTCATGCACAAATTGGCTGTGTCTATTTATTTTGTTCAGTGTTGACATTGCTTTTTTTCTCGGGCAACACCACACGCACATTGATGAATTTAAAAAATGTATATTCTTGTGTGTGTGTGTTTTTTTTCGACCAGAATGTTATTTTGTGTGAATGACCCGTACTGTCGGTCCATTTCTCTCGGCATCAATGGTGTTCGTTTGTTATACTTTGCCAATCATAGCTGATGAGTGATATACCGCATCAAATGCATTGCAACATCACTCATTAGAGATGGTGAAGCAGACGGTGAAAGCTAAACTAACGAGAAATTCAAGGAAGTTGAATGAATCACATAACATAATTAATATTTCAGGTATTCCGAAAATCTATTAGACATAACTTCATTTGTGGATTAGTCTCATTAAATACCGATCATGCATTGAACATTTCTAGATAAATTCTGAATATAAATACAATTTATCATCAATTTCTAATATGCATGTATTATTATTAATCATTATTGCAGCATTTACATTACCGTAGCCACTGAAGATATCTTGTTTAAAAGTATTCAGTTTCTCAATCTTTTTAATTTTGAAATAAGATGGAAATGTAAATTATTTTACTACAAATCATTATATTTGTTCTTGTAAGATAGTTATTAAGGGAAATCACTCACAAATATAATTTACACATTTTAAATATTCTGTAAATTGACAGTTCTTGCGTTTAGGACTGTATCGGATGCATGCCTTAGGCTGTTAATGAAGCGTTCATTCATTTTAATAACCGTTCATTTTGTGGTAGGTTGGAAAATGAATTGTGAGTGCACATTAAAGAGAAGGTACCAGTACACATCCTTGGAGGGAACACCGTTTTTGTCAAAACCTCTCATGTTTTCTTCTCCTTTAATTACAAAAACTGCTAGGGTTGCCAATCATTCTTTTTTATTACTTTACTATTCTCGGCAAGTCCAATTTTATGTATAATTTATAAATTTTCGATAGGTAAGGACATTGCAATTGCAGTTAGTATCAATGCTCATTGTCAATGTGTCATCCAAGCTCTCTCGGAGAAAGGTCGTAAGTGAGATTCGTCCTTGTACTTCAAAATACGTGTATCACTGTATTCCTATAAATCTCACTGTAAACGTACTACATTAATTTAATATCATCATATGTAGATATGTTCAGTGACATTTTCTGAAAACCTTGAAATGTGTTTTTGTTTGTGTAATTCTTCTATTTTCTTAAATTTAATTCAGTTCAATAAATGATAATATTAGAATTTTGGTTTCTAAATTCGTATAAACACTTTCAATTAAATTTTCCATATTTTTAATTTTAAAATATTTTACCTAAATGAAATTGGGATGAAAAAATTATTAGGACGTAATAGAAAGAAAATTTAATGAAATTAAGTCAAATCGCGTTGTCGAAATATTCGAAAATTTTAAACCCTGAATAAATTTAACTGTTTATGGTATTTGTAGCCAAACTGTCACTTTTAATAATGGAACTTTTATGTTGTTATATACCTAATGAATTAGCGTCAGACATGGTTAGTATTCCGTGCGCCATCTCATTTCTGATGCAGCTAGAATGTCACGCTTCTGTTGGTAAGCGTCAAGCAGTGGAAATGGCCCGTGGAATTGGTTACCTGAGTTACCTGATCGTGTAGAGCTCCGGAGGCGGACTTCGCCTCACTCGAGAGCAGTGCAAATTGACTAGATGAGGAACTATTGATACCACACCGCAGGCACCCCAAATGAATTTCTCCAACAACCCAAATCCAACCAACCGTCCCCTAAAACTCGCATCACAATTGTCCCATACTAAATACTACAATTAATGCAATTTCTTTTTATGTAATTAATATCGTAAACACACTTATGCCTAAATTTAACAATTCAATTAATAATCGATATAGTGGAGTCGCACATTTTCTCCCGGACGACGGTTTTGGATAGAAAAAACGGTCGTAACAGCACATACTTTTCCGAGTTTTTGTAACAGCAACGCATAATAATAACACATGAATCTGCAAAAGTGCTTCCAACAAGCAACAATTTTTCTCACCCTGGAATTCTAACACAAAATCTGAGCTATTTACATTACACTTACACCAATAGCCTGGCAACGAAACTTAACCGTTCCGACAATTTAAAAAGAAAGTTAAACATTTCCATTACCAATTTTCAAAAATTTAGATTTTCATAAACATTATTTCAATGTCTAATTTTAAAGAACGGATTTAATCTCTATCATCAATGTAGTAGTTTTCCGATGTTAAAACTTTCCTATTTTCGATATTATAGACGTTCCTTGAAAAATGGGCCCTGAGCAATTGTTTATGCGTTCTTTGGAACAAGTGGTCCAATGGAAAATATTTTTAAAACTTTGAAACCGTTTTTGAGAAAAATTTCATTAACTTCATGCAAAAAATTACGCAAAACCTACGTTTAAAAAAACATGATCTTATCTAAAGATCTAATTTTACTTTCTTGCAACAGCTTACGCATTGTAGAGAAAATTATGAAAAGCTGCGCGAAAAAAGGCGAAATTTCGACAGAAAAACACTTATTACAGCCCTGATAACGACGAAGGAGATACATTCAGTTGCAAAATTTAGAAAAAATCCTCTAGCCAGAATCCAGGTTTTCTGAGTCCTTAATACCGAAAAATCGAATGACGGCAAAACATCCGTTCGTTCGTCTGTCTGTCCGTCCATCTCTCCATCCGTCTGTGAACAACGTTAGTGGCTACACCGTTCAGCATATTTTCTCCAAAATTGATATTCCCCAATCGATCTGACTGATGTCGCGTGTCCTTGAATTCGAAACCGATATTTTAATTTTAGGGTGTACTTGATATGATGCCCATGGGACATTTTCAAAATATCCAGAAAGATGGCTCCTTCGTTTTTGAATGGCTCCTTCGTCCGTAAATTTTGTTGTTGGATAGTGTGAAGGACGTTTAAAAGAATGGTGGAGGTCTCATTTTCATTGAAAGCTCCTATTTTTCGAAAATTGCAATAGTTGAAAATTCGGCGGCTTCCTACAACTACAATTATGAAGATAAAGATTTTTCCCTTAATTGAAATCTGTTCCTTAAAGAGAGATTTTAAAAGAAGGTCATGCACAATTTTTTCAAAAATTTGAATACTTTTCGCATAATTTTGCGTGAAAGTACGGCCGAGAAAGTAGATGGTGTTTTAACACCATGAGTTTTAGAACAGAATTCATTAAGATAAAAATTGTCTACATGAATATTTTACAATAAAAAAAGTTATGGCCACTTTTTCTATAAAAATTGAAAAATGTTGTTGAGGCCTCATTCAAAGTACGCCCAGAAATTAAAATATCTTTTTCAAGCGGAGAATATTAATTTTGCAGAAAATTGTCCCAACAGTAAGCGCTATCGTTGACGACAGAGAGAGACGGACGGACATAATTTTTTGCCATCAATCAATTTTTCGGTACCAAGAACCCAAAAATATGGAATCTAACTAAACAACAGGTAGAGGAAGTAATTTACTGTGTATGGGAACAAGATTATCCACTTTTGCGTTACCAGAGACCAGAAACAACAGTTTTTGACGAAAAATTGACAATTTCTGCCGTATCATTAGCATACTTTCTCTTTACTACGTAATTTTGTAGAAAGGCGAAAAAATATCCTTACCGCACAATAATGATCTTCGATATACTTAAGCTTTTGTTAGAACATTGTGGCATTAATATTTAAACAATAAAATTAAAGAAATGCTCTCTACATACAATCTCAGTCAAATCATTTATAGCTTCCTCAACAATAGAACTTTTGACTTAACCAACACTAGTCTGAAAGCTGACAAGGCAGGCCTTCATTAATGCTCAACGTTATCTCCCACCCTGTGCAACTTGTGCGTAGCCGACCTTCCAAAACTTAATTATATAAAAACAGCCCAATTCACAGGTAATACAGCTATCTATTCATGAGATCCCTTCATCAACGCAACAAAAACCAATCAAAAGTTGTACCTAAACCTAATCGACAGCTGAACACGTAAAAGCAAATATAAAATCAATACGCCAAGAAATCAACCATCCTTCTTAACACCGAACAAAAATCCTGTAAAATGGCGCCCTCACAAAAACCCATAAAATCCAGGCCTTTCCTTAGGTATCCATCTCAACTGGACACGTTACATTAATAATAATTACGCAAACAAATATTAAGCTATACCAATTTAAACCAATAATAGACAGATCAGTTACATTACCATACAATACCGTTTCACTACTTTACAAATCTATCATTAAACGCCTTCTTTTATATTCAGACCCAAACTGGATCAACGCTGCTAAATGAAATACGAAATAGTAGACATCTAGTGCAAAATCTTTCGCTACGCACCATCCAGTTTCATCTGCTATGCACAACTTCACAAAGAATTTTAGTTATAACCTTCTACCAATCACTTAATTTATCAACGCACCTTTTTTAATTTCTTTATTGAATGTTTGATAATTACGCAGCTCAGATACATAGTATGTGTTGTGATGACTACATCTTAACTTATACTTAACTTACACTTAACTACATTACCCCCGGCGTAGTAAACTACAAGAGCCCCTACTTTAAACAATTAATGGAAAAATTAAGAAGGCTTTGAAAGGGAATCTGTTTTTAATTCTAGTTGAAATCATGTAAGTGGATGGCTGGATATGTCGATTGCGGTATCGTCGGCAAATTGTGCTAATTCGACGTGTATTGAAGAGGGAATGTCAGCTGTGTATATGTTAAATATAGTGGGTGAGAATGGTGATGAGAAAAACCTGCTAATATTCTCTACTGAAACTGTGAAAGATCTGTCGGCTGGAAAACTTTTGATAATTTTTACTAAGTAGGTTGATGTTCCCATTTCTTTGGAGTTTGTATAAAAGTCATTCGTGCCATACTCGGTCAAACATCTGTGATATGTCAAGAAATGTAACTATTCTGTAATGTTCGTTTTGAAAGGCTGCGTGGATATTTTCTGAAAGTCTAAGTAATTGGTGGTTAATACGTGATTTATAAAGTCAAACTGGTCTAATGGAAAAATTTCGGTTATCTGCAAATAGCTATTTAACATTTTTAGAATTAGTTTCTGAAGAATTTTTGAAAGAGTGGTTAGTAAACTTATCGGTCTGTAGTTTTCTACTTTGCTGTGATTTTTAAATGGTTTAGGAAAAGGTATTGTAACTGAGTTTTTCCATACAATAGGATAATGTCCAATTCTTATAATTGAATTATACGTGTTGTTTATGTAGGCTATAGTTGGGGAAGGGAACTTTTTAGAATTTTATTGGTGAATTTATCGTGCCCAGGGGCCTTTTTGTGGGAGATTTTTAATTGTTTTTCATTTCATTTGGGGATATGAACTTTATCTTATGTAGTACATCATAGTTCGGGACTGAAACTGTTTGTAACATCACGGCATAGTCAAGATGGGTTTGCGTGTTGAGTGTTAATGATGTTTCAAAATGATCGGCCAGTGCTTCGACTTTTTCAAGTGGGGCGAATTTTTCCCCATTGTATTTAATGGGATGCTATTTTTCTTAGTGTTTTTTGGGAACTGCCAGAGAAAATTATTGGTTGTGCTTAATGATTTGATACGTTTGTTGTAGGATGAGCAGTGAAAGTCGTTAATTGCTCTTTTGTTATTGCATTTAAAAGGTTCAATACTTCTTTAGTTGTGTTGTGTTTTTGGTCCATAATTCTCTGGTTCTGTTCATAGTGTTAAAATATTGTTAGTATTTTTCAGGCAGTATCTTGTTAATTGTTTTGGAGGAATGTATTGGATTACCCCAGTTGGCTTTTTTGTGTTTAGATCTCCAATGAGTAGGATGGGTGTGTTCAGATGAAATAATGATTCTATGTTCGTGTCTTGTATTTTAATTTGTGGTGATTTGTGTGCCGCAATCAGAGTCAGCAAATTATTGTTTAATGGAAATTTAATTGCTGTTGTTTCTAAGCCAGGCGTACTAGGCAGATTTATTTGTATGTATGGGACAGATTTTTTGATAAGAATTATGACTTCTCCTCCGTTACTGTTTAGCCTGCCAGTTCTGAGTATATTGTATATGTTGAACGCTGAGTATATGTTGAACGCTGTATTGCTTTTAAGCTGGGGTTCCGTTATGCAGGCTATTTTGATTTGTTTAGCTTTCAGGAAATAATTATGTTTTTATTGGTTATGCCATTTGCATTTCAGTTTAGAAGAGTTATATTGCTTAGGTGTTGTTTCGTCATTTTATTAAAATACGATGAGAATGAGATTTGTATATTGCTGATGATTGATGGAGTAATAATATTGATTATATTGATTATATAGGCTGTGATGGAGTTATTTAGTGAGTGCATGAACGAGTCCAGTAAGTAATACTAAGTAATACCAAATGAGTCGTACCAACTAAGTAATTCTGATTAAGAATATGATTAGCTCGTGCAGAATTTTGATAGGAATGGATATTTGGATTTGTTCTAGGCTGATTAATCACATAGGTGAAGTTCGTAATATGCTTGTTTGATGGAATATTTGGGAAGTTGTGGGTGGAGAGTCGGTGTGAGAGAGGCCTGCTATTGTTGGGTTTAGTTTGGGGATTCCTCGCATGTGCATTTGTTAGGGGTCCTATAGGAGAAGCGGGGTAATAAGGGTCACTTTTAATTTTTTCAATAAAAATCAGTACAAGTTGTTCCTATGTACAAGTATGTGCTTTTATATCACATAAGTTATTAATCCTGTTTTTTAGTACAAAAATAATTAAAATTCCATTAAAACCCTAATAGTAAGTGAGATTATTGTACTAATTGTAAGAAGGTTTCAGAAATATTATCAAATGCAGATTGTTATTTTACACTGATCTTTGTGCTGTAAAATCCCCATCAAAATATCAATATCAATAATAATAACAATAATAATAATAATGATAATAATAATAATAATAATAATAATAATAATAAAATAAAGGTTCATCTCTTTCCAGTGAAACACACGTCAGTGGTGAAAATTCCTCTGGCAATGAATTACACGATAAGGACATAATGCGAAATCTCCTTCGGCGCGAGATAGAAAGAGTTAGTCAACTTCCGTTTGAATCTCGCGAACCGTTGAGGAGAATATACGAAAATGCTAAAGCTAAAAGAGTGATAGAAACAGTGAATTCTGTTTTAAATGAGGTGGTCGAGACCCCAGGCAGAGATCTAGATATTACTGAAATCAATCACATCGTATATGCAACTGGATATCTAGTATCTCAGATAATTTGGGGCCAGCCAAGAACACCGACGGCCGACAGCAAACCAGAGTAAACAGCTCTGTACCCCCATGGATGAACAGAATTATGAAACGGATAGCCGACACCCGGCGCGAAATATCACTCTTAGGTGAAGCATCTTCTAAATCAACGCACACCTCGAAAGTTCAACGAAAAATATTCAATGTTGAACAAAAATACTAAATTGAAAATGACACCAGCAGGCTAATGGTAGTTGAGAAGCTAAAAGAGAAAATTCAAGCATGGGCTCAAAGAATTAGACGTTACAAACGTAGAATAGATTTTCGTGTACAGAACCGGTTGTTTGAAACAGACGCGAAGAGATTCTATCGCAATCTGACTCAAAAACCGAATGGCAAAGCTGTTACTCCTTCAAAAGATGACGTCGAAGCATTTTGGGCAGAAATCTGGGAGGAGAGCAGATCCTACAACAAAGACGCATCTTGGCTTCATTCTGAAGTTGATGCTGCCGATGAACTTGTAGAAACAGTGGAAGATGTTCACCAATTCTCGGAAGAGGACCTCTTCCAAGCAATTAAGAACATGGGAAACTGGAAGTCCCCCGGGATTGATAAGATCCAGATTTATTGGATTAAGAAATTAACAGCAATACATTCTCATCTAGCAAAGGCTGTTAATAATATTTTTGAAAACCCAAAGGAACTCCCGGAATGGCTCACACGCGGCATCACGTATTTGCTCCCCAAAGCGGGAGACAGCTCTTTGGCGAAGAACTACAGGCCAATTACTTGTCTGCCAGTACTGTACAAAGTTATAACTTCAGCCATAGCTGACTGGTCCCAATTAAAGATGGTTATCAGTATCAGCAACGTCATAACAAGGAACCAGACAAAAATATTGAGAAAATTAAGGACACAATGAGAAAAAGAAGAATCACATTCTATGAACAACTTTACATATTACACTCTCAAAAATCAACCGGAAGACTATTTCATAAAAGTGAAGATGACCAATAAGGGGTTTTAAAAGGTTGAAAAGGACTTGGAGCAGCTCACAATTACACCAGCAGATGTTATTAAGCGGTCTTCAATGACCAAATTTAAGAAATCAACAGGATGTGATGACAAACCAAAACCGAAGACAGGGGTCATTTGGACTGAGGAGAGGAAATAGAAACATCGGTCCAGAATATAAGAGATAGGGATGCAAAGAAAAGAAGAAGGCGGCAGAAAATTGAAATAAACGTAGTCCATAGTGGTTCATTCGAAAAAAAAATAGATGGTCTAGCGGAGAAGTACGGTGTCGAGTACTATATCAGCTCGTTGAGTCTCGTAGAGATAGTAGGTGTCGATAATGAAATGAGCAATTTGGTGAACATGGTTCGACGAACAGAGGAAGCAATTATTCACGTAATTGAATCAGTAATGGATTTGATACGTACCTCTGGATTTCTGTCGAGAATCAGCGAACGAGCGAGGTACCACACCAAAACTGGGAGGGTAGCCGACCTCCCAAAATCGAAAGTGCGGTTACGTAATATTATCATAAACTTGATTATCAAATATATAAGTAGTGTATTATCAGTAAGCACACGTTACTGCTCCAGCTCAGTTGTACTTCCAGTGATACTGTTTCAGAAGAGAATGATCATGATTGCAAAATATTTTGCCCAAAAATTTCACGAATTCGCAGTCGCAATTGTATTATTTTTACTTTCTCGCATACTACTTACGTAGTGTAAGTATTGTCCCGGAAGAGGTGGCTCAGGGCTTCAACTGATATCACTGCAGTGCTTCTGATAGGAGGTCCTAGGTTCGAGACTGGCCAGAGGCAGGATATTCAACAATAGTTTTATAGTTAGGTCGAATTCAGTCGCTGTCTGGAGTAAAAACAACCACACATACCGGGAGACAAGTCGCGAGCGTAGAACTTGTCCCGACTTGGCCGGTGCCCCGCTGATGGAGGATACCTGGTTGGGGAAAACCCCGCTAGCCGACGGTAGGTCGGCGCCGATCTCACCATCCAGCGGGAGATCACCGCCATCTACCGATAAAAAAACATGCACTATATTTACACTTTAGTGTTAGTGACCTTAGCAGATGACGCTACCGGAATCGTCAATCAATCGGTTAAAAGTACTGTAATGGTGTTTCAAAACGCCTACTTTTCACTCGAAAAACGCGTATTGTGGGACCCTGATCTCCAAAATGCAGATTAAAATTTGTTCCTATTTGTGGTAAATTATTTACCACTTAACGGCGACTTCCTACATCTACAACTATGAAGATAGGAATTTTTCCTTCAATGAAATCTGTTCCTTAAAAATAGATTTTCATACAAGATATTGTACTTTTTTTGAAAAATTGAGTACTTCTCGCGTAATTTCGCGTGAAAGTTCGGGCGAGAAGGTACGTATTGTTTTAGGACCACTATTGTTAATGCGCGTTCTGAGGAGTCGTCGCAGTGGCCCAACCGCCATTGCTGCCGCGCCGTCGCCGCCACCAAGCGAGCTCGCAGCTGTGCTGCCGCCGCGCCGTGGGTTTTCGCGAGCAGCAGACGGGCTCCGCCGCCGCCTCCGCTGTCAGGACGCGCCGCTGCAGATCGATGCCAATTGTAAATTCTGGGGTCGCCGCAGTAAATGTGTCGTCTGCTATGTTGGCCTCTACCGCAACAACGACTGTTGCCGCAGATACGGGCGTTGCCATTATAACAACTTTCATGGAATACGGTGTCCCGAGTGAGTGCACGTGGATGGTCTGCCGATGGTGACTGCGTCCTGCGGGACCTATAAATACGGTGATGGCAGGACGTACGTGCGCGTTATTACCCAGATGTTCGGTAGACGAAATAGAGACAAAGAGAGAGCCTCCGCTTTTGTCTTTTATCACAACGTGGAGAAATTTTATGGTATGGAAAAGAAAATCTTCCCGTTAGACCAGTGAACAAAATACCTTTCATTCTTTCATTACGCATTAGTTATTTATCTTTTGATTCAGAACTTCCTTTAAGTTGGATTATTTCAAGAAATAATTGTCAAAGTATTACCCAAATATAAATATAAACAAATTATCAACGTTTTATTTTCTTTATAAATAGGTTTACCTTTATCTCACATATTTATTCTCAACACACATGTGGTAACATATTAATCACTTTGTACCCAAATAAGAAAGTTGACATTCATTTGACATGTACTATACGAGATTTAATTAAGCCAATAAAATTTTTTCATTCCACGTTTCTAAAGCTTCTCAGGTACATGTAGAAATGTACATGTACAACAAAATGTTTCATCCTCATTTGAACATTTGTTATATTTCGTACCCAGAATAACATAATACACTTTACCTCACTAAATAAGTGGAAAAATAATTTACATTATTGCAGTAGGTTTTCGTAAAACAGTTTCAGCCACTCCAACAAAAATGTGTTCCACCAAAAAGAGAAACAATTCAAATTTATCACAATATGAACAAGATCGAATAAAAAGTTGTTGATTACGAGAGCCCTCGAGAAAACGTACGATTATTGTTTGGTTTAACGGTTTAAATTGTTTGACATTTTTGAATTGATTGCGATTTTCCCTTGATGCGTTTGGATTCGTAGTGAACTTTTTTCAGGATATCTTTCGCTACTCGGTCCGCTCTGAATGAAATCTTATTTCCCCCTTCCTTCATTGACTTCCCTTTTCCGCGCGCTAACCTCGTCGGCGAAGTGATTTCCGGCAACGGAAGCGATATTAAAAGGAGAGGAAAAATGAGTCAGAAATCGCATTTATCGACCTTCTTGACCTTGGGTGAGCGTTGGAGAACTTTATAACAGCTTTCAAAAGCTTATCTTAAACTCATATTGCTTTTTTAAAAATTTTTTTATTTACTTTGTGACCAAATATGATTTTATAGATTTGTTAGTCCAAGAGTTCATAATTAACGGTGTAGGCAGGGAAGGAGTTCATTTAAAGTGAACCTTACTGTGACTTTACTGTGTTTGGTTTGGTTAATGTCTACATGTAATAGTACAAAGTATATTAAGGTGTGTAGCAGTACGTCTTAATAAGAAATAATCTGGAGTTTTATTTCACTGTCAATTTCAAGGATGAACGATTTTTAGAAACAATCGATTAAATTCATATGTTCCATATTGACAATTCAATTGTTCGATTAACATGCACCGATTAATAACTCTGAAATAATCGATTAATCTTTTGTTTTCTATATCATGTCTTTCAAATAATGCATGAAACATTAAAATTATTGACTTTTAATATTTGCGAATGATATCAAAACCAACTAAAATATAACTTGAATTATCCAGCACCTCATAATTAAAATAGCAGCATATAATTGTAACTGTTTTGGTAAATTTTGCTTATATTTGTCTCTGTTACGTTTCTGTTATCGGAGAGATAAACAGATGATTCATTCTTTTTGCTAACGTTTGTGTGTATAGGGCTATTTTTATATTTAGTCTTGAAATGTAATATTTTAATTTAGAATATATAGCTAAATAATCGGAAAAAAATTATGGTGAATACATTAATCCACTTTAAAATAATTGATTTTAATTTCTAAATCAATCGTGTCAATCGATCAATTGAATGTTTCACTAATTATGATTAAATTGCCCATCCCAAGTGAGAAGGGTGTCATTTACAAACACCAGTTTACGATCCGCAATGCATATCCTGTGGGCAACGCTTACTGAGCGGGCACAGTAAGATGCTAGTAAATATGGTATTTTCCAATAAACAAACCAAAAAATGACCGCAACAACTAGATAATTACAGGGCCAATTAGCATATTACCTTCATTAACTAAGGTGTTTGATGTACTAATTTTAGTTCGGTTAAATAAATTCCTGTACACTACAAAGACCATACCTGAAGCCCAGTTCGGTTTCAAAGCAAATCACTTACGAATTTGATTGCGAAAGGTTTTCATGAGAAAAAGTACATAGTAGCTGTATTTCTAGATAACTAAAGCTTTTGACCGAGTCTGGAACACAGGACTGAAATACAAATTCTGCCAACTAAGCATTTCCAAGTATCTTCAAGATGTAATTGAAAGTTTTTGTTAAACAGATTATCCAATATTAAAATACACGACACATTGGGTCGTATGAATAAACTTCGAGTTATACTCTGAGTATGTTCTCATGAGCATGAGCATGAAAGGGAAGTAGATACTCCATCGGATGAGTACATTCTCATTTTGGTAAGAATAAAACGCGTCGTAGAAGTAACGAGTACATACTCACAGCAACCAGAGTTTGTTCTCATTTACCTAGCATTTATTCCACGGAGTAACCTGATATACGGACGTTCGGCAACGATTCTATAACTAGCTATCGATACTATTCGATAATAATTGCACGTTTCTTTTTGTTTTCAGAGTGAAGCAGTTTGATACGTGGTTTTTATATAATCATCATTCATTACCTTCGAATATATTTATTATCTTCATCAAGGACCTCGTTTAAATACGAAAATCACTCGATGTGAAATTACGTTTACAATAAGAAAAACAAAATAATTTAGTAACGCTGAAAGAACTACAGACAAAAGTAACAACAAAAATCACGTTCTGAATGACATAAGAATCTGAGAATTTTCATTTCTCCTAAGAACACCAAATGTTCTATAATTTTCATCTTTTAGAAAATATTCTTTTATAAATTACTCTGTGGGAATTTAATCCAATTTGGAGCAATACTTAGCAATAATTACAAACGCTCCATAACCTCCTCTACACTTTTCGAAACAGTAATTTGTTGGATCCCCGAATCTACTCTTGCTCCACTCTGAAGACTAACAACACGAAGAATATTTTTCAATTTAACTTTGTTGTTAAGACTTTAGAGCTCATCCGAAAGCCTCAGTTTTTCATTGCTGAAAATACAGTTATTTAATCGCTGTACATTTTCTTGTGAGAATCTAAACATTTACAATTCTTTTCGTTGGTACAAGGCCTTTCCGCATATATTTTTTGTTTCTCACGTCCATAAGAAACATAACTATAGTTCGAAGTGAACGCCATCAATTACACCAACGTATGTTTCAGTCGGAACTCAAAAGTGAGTCTACTACAGAGCTTGCTCAAAAATATGAGTAAATACTTGCAACACTGAGAAAATACCACTGTTTTATTAATATCAGTTTCGAGTATATTCTCATTTTCGTCTAGAAACTTGAGTAAATTCTCCTAACAGTCTCGGATACGAGTACATACTCAAAACACGAGTATAAACTCAGAAAGTTTATTCATATACTTTGAAATATTTACTCATAAAATGTAAGTATGTAGTACATACTCAGTTTTATTCATACCACCCCTTATCAGATAAACACAAAATCGAACATCTGGAGTTCCACAAGGCTCCCCATTGTCAAAGAACGTTATTTAAAATTGACCTTGCGGATTTTCCATAATTAATGGATACCAAAGAATCCTTGTTCGCAGATGACGCTAAAATCCTTTCACAACATGAATTGATTATCGCCCTGGAATACCTACAAAAGGCTTTAAGTACCTTAATCAAACGAACTGATAAATGGAGGGTTCATTTAAACACAAATAATCACAAGCTAAAAATTTCTCGCTTAAAAGATTTATAACCCCCCAGTTTTAACAATTAGTAACAATCCGGCTCTCTGGCTAAACAATAAAAAACCCGACAAATACCTAGGAGCCAACTTTGTTTCTTAAAGACAGATTTTACTCAGTATGTTCCAGTACAATGATTGGAGTAATTATACAGTTCAATAATTAATGTGTTAGCGTTTAATAGCACATCCCTCGATCAAATGTGATAGAGACAAGCAAATGACATGAGAAATCTACGAATTCGGTGCAACAAAAGCATAGATCATGAAGAGACATTTATTAAATTATAGAAACATTTCAATTTTAGTAGTCCGAAAGCATTACATAAGCCTATGTGACGGTGGCAATAGGGAATCTGCTGAGACTATGCGAGGTGTTGCGTAAAGGCCTTCGTATTATGGACGATGTTACTCAAGGGAGCAGTTGGTGCTTCGTCACCTTTCGGCTCGATGATGAAAGCAATGGCAAACTATCCCACTTCGTCAAAACTCGCCTCATCATCGCGCTCTCTGGTGGCGCATTGAGGATCCAACCAAGAGGGGAGAGGGAGAGCAGAGATATTCCGGACTCTTGAATACAATCTCTTGAATTAAAATTATTTTCATTATTCCATTTAATTAGAATTTATTCCGCGTCTCAGCTTCTTCGAGTGTTCTATCGCACAGTGCAATAAATGTAACGTTATCCTGACGATCGTACTGTGGCAGCACAGTAAATCTAATGGCATCGAGACCACGATAATAAAATAATAATCTTTTACATTTATAAGTAAGGTTTCGTCGTCTCTCGGAAAAACGTTGTTCCTACGCCTCGCCGCGTGCACAGACTAGTTCGGGCCACCCAAAACGTCCGCTGCCGGAACCCAGCCCCTCTTGCTCCCCTTGGGAATGAAACCCCAGTCGGCGGCGGTCGTCTACAATTTTTTGTGTATGTCCGCTCCCAAAGGTCCTCACCAGGTCATACCCGCCATCCCCACTCACCCTGGGCAAGCACAAGCATGGGAATGACGCAATACAGAACATTCCTTGCTATGTAAGCAATCACCCCTTTCGATTTCACTGCATAAATCTGATCAGGCTACGACGCATTCAGGCACGCAGCTGCGTCTTGCAACTGCGCCGTAGACGAGTCCATCCAAATAATGCAAGAGAGAGGGAGAGCGCGCAGTGCAACTTTCCGCTTCTAGAAATTCAGGAAGCTACACTGGTACTGGCCGTAAGTAAGTTTAAGACGTAGTACATTTAGGCCAATCGTGATGCAGGATTTAGAACAGGAGAAAAGGTTTGAAGCCGCTTAAGAACAGGATCTGAGGGGCGAAAACACTTCATGGTGGAATTCGCTATGGGTAGCCTCGTTGTCCGCCTCCGCCACCGAAAGAACTTTTGTCTTTTTTTTATTTTATTTTATTTTATCAACTACTAGATCATTAGCGATCACTATTGAATGTAACGTTATGGTATGGTAATTGAACGATATGGTGATGACAGGGGGTGAAAGGACGAACACATACAACCATGCCCGAGGCGGGACTCGAACCCGCGACCCCACGATCCAAGATCACTACGGAACTACCGTCATAGCGATCTCGGCCACGGGGCCGAATTTTTTGTCTTTGTGAGCGAAGCAACATTCTGCATCTGTTGTCAATATTATTGCTTTGAGCGCAGCAAACGCTCTTACGTCTTTCAATTTGAAATTGTTATTGTTAGCGCACCAAACGCCATTGCTTCAGTTGTCAAAATGACTGCCGATCACTCGTAGCATTGTGAGCGCAGCAAACGCTGCTACGTGACATGTTCCTGTCGTGTCCGTTGATCGAAGTAATTGTCAAACGGTACGAGAGCTGTAGCAATCTGTCGCACTCGATAGACTGATAAATAATAAATGCGAAATAATTGGCGTTACTAGTTAGGGACTCCGCAAACGAACGCCCCGCTGACGACAAAAACTGGGTCACTGCCTTGGTCACTCTCCTGTCCGGAGAGAGGGCAACCGCCGACCTTCAAATAGCTGGCTGCCAGGAACCCGATAGGCATTCTCTGTCACTTCTCTTTCGAGGAAGACGCCGAGGGAGGAAAAAGGAGAAGAAAGCTGCTGATGTGTATTACGACGAGCTGCTGCTCGTATGTAGGCCCTTGAAGCTTCACGATTCAAAGAATTTAGTAAAGAGAAAATTGATAAAATCCAAATGTTAAAGACCGCGACGCCGCGCTTTGGTTTGCTAAACTTAAAAACCAAATTTGTGAAATCTCTTTTATTTGAATAAGTTTGCAGGTTGAGGTCAACCAAAATCAATTCTTTCACTAACAAATTTTCTTTCTTTTTTGTATTAAATTTCTGATTGTCATAATTTCATCTGAGTATTTTTGTTTGAAACGCAAATCCTTGGGAGAACCAATTGCAGGTATCAATATCTTTCTCTAAGCTGAGCTAACCGACGAATTTCTTTAACTCCCCCTGAGCTACGTACCCGAGAGTTAGTAAACAAGGGCCACGTACAATATGATATGCTTCATTTTGAAATCGTTTACTGTTGTCGTCTATCATTAAATCATGAATCAATTTGAATTTTTTTACTGTGACAAATTCCATATTAGTGTGTAAAACGTGAGAAATGATAACTCTGATTTTCGATAAACCCACCAGCTCTAGTGGGAAAATCGAGTATTTGACACATTCTCGTCTTAAAGAACCGATCTGCCTGAAACAGGAAAGTGTCACGCAAAACAGAGGTTCACACTGAAGAATCGCAAGTATTATATGAAGACTTAGCAGTGGGACGGTAGCTCTACGATTTTAATTCCATCTGGAGAAAATCCAGATAATTACCCTCGAAAAGAAATAATTATTTTTAAATGTAACATGCAGTAGAATGATTAAAAATGTATTTTGGAAAGTTAAGGGGAAATGGAAAAACGCTATGTTTTTGTGTGCACATGACGTAGTGATTACGTGACCGTATGGAAGGTATCTTTTTCAGCTTTATGGATCTTGTGGATCTAATGGATTTTATGAAATTAAATGTTTAATTATATTATATATTAAATATTATTGTATATATTATATATTAAATTGAATGTTAGCAGATAACACTTCATCCGCTGATACTCGTAACGTTAGACTTATTTCCTTCTACTTATTTCCTTTATAAAATAATTATGAAGTACTATTTAAAAAACAATTGCTTTTTATTTCTTTATTTTTGAACTTATGAAACAATATAATTATCGAATAAATATGTAATGATATGAATTAAACATATTGTGCTATATGGACATGAAAAATATTCTTACTACATTAATATCATCAGCATCTACAAGCCAGTGTACTTGTACTCAGCCACATGAGTTTCACATGAGTCTGTGGCTATGTCAAAACTTTCTGGTAGAAAAGATATTCATGTGGGATGAATTTTAGTATTTTTTTCAACATCCATTATTTTCTTTTCGTTCATTGGAAGAACAGTTGAGACATAAACTTTCTTGAAAAGCAAATCTGGACGTACTTTCCCTTTTGCCAACATGAATGAGTACTTGATAACCCTATCAATATATGTACTCACGTCGCACGAAGTAACCAAAATATTAGGCCTTAGCTATTAGGCCTTAGCTACTTTACTTCGAAAGATTCACACCAAGCTCACAATGAGAACTGCCAGAACGAGTAAGAGACTTGGTTTGTTTTCTCAAAATAGTTCGACCATCAGGTTTTGAAGTTTATGATGCCCTTAGTGTCTATTACTGTTGTCATGAAACATTAAAACGTTTCTTAGTTGATAATACTAATTCATATTTGTAAAAACTAGACCAGCTTGTTTCTCTTTTTCAGGCATTTGAATTTTTAGTTGGCAATAGAATACATACTTTAAGCTGGACAACTTTCACTTTTACAATGATCTATAGCTTAAATAATAACATAAAATGTACACTTTTTATGAAAAAAGTGGACTTATTTCCTTTTTAAATCACCGATTCCATTAGACTGTTAGTTCTATTCAATTAAAGTCAATGTTTAAGCAGGAACAAATATATACGTTGGCCATCTGGCTCACTCTCACGGGCATCCGCCTTCCCCTTCGTGTCATCATCCCTTTGACTTGCACTGCAGGCGCGGGGGCCCCTAAGTTTCGCCTGAACTGAGGCCGTCCCCGCCCCCAACGTAAGAGACGCACAAATTTCCCTCAACTGTCTGCTTCCGCACCGCAGGTGTAGCAGAAAATATTTTAGAAACGTTTGAGCCTTGTCATGGAAGTGGAAGATGATCACTTTTTCCAAAGAACTTGTAATAAGATATTTCATATAACGTTACACTTTGGCATTTTTTGACCCAGCAATTGAAGGGCTCAGTAGAACAAAAGGCTATCCCACATTTTTTGTAAAATTGAGTTATTGGCATAGAACATTTTGAAATATTAGTCTTTTAGTGTAAAATATTATATAAATACAGTATGGACTTATATGCAAGTGTACTGCGTTTAAAAGTTTAAAAATGTACTGAGTTATATGAGGTAATTTATTGAGGTACCAAAATGAAATACCCATTGGAATATTCTTAGATCTCTCGAAAGCTTTTGACGTTATTGACCATAAGATCTTGCTCTCAAAATTACCTTCGTATGGAATTCGTGGTATTGCCCTAGATTGGATAACTTCTTACCTTAAACATCGGACTCAAAAAGTAGAAATACCATACTGGCAGGAAAGGACATTACATACTTATATTTCCAATTCTTTGCCAATTGTGCATGGGGTCCCGCAAGGTTCGATCTTAGGTCCTATTCTCTTTCTGTTATATGTAAACGATATGCCCTCGTCTATTAAAAATGGAAGAACGGTTCTGTTTGCTGATGACACGAATGTTCTTTGCAAAAAAGAAGCAGTAAATAGTACAATTTCAGAAGTTTCAAATTGGTTTAATAATAACAAATTAATTGTTAACGAAAGAAAAACTGTTTCAATGCATTTTTGCATCTCAAATCGGAAATCGTATGTTCCATTGAAAATGAACAATATGCAATTAGCTGATGTTGAGGCAACAAAATTTTTAGGTCTTTCAATTCAATCAAACCTCAAATGGAATGTACATATAACAGAATTAAACACTAAATTAAGTTCATTATGCTATGCATTCAGAATTCTTTCAAATTCTGTCAGCCTTCATGCAGCTCGTTGCGTTTATTTTGCAAATGTGCATTCCCGCCTGAGATATGGCATAATATTCTGGGGAAGCTCATCCTGTAGTATTCAGACCTTCAGATTGCAAAAGAAAATTATTCGAATAATGAAAAAATGCCTTCCACGTGATTCCTGCAAGCCTCTTTTCATTGAGCTGGGAATCCTACCATTGCCTTGTCTATTTATTTACGAATCTGTAATATTTGTCAAAAATGACCTACTTAACGGAGGGAACATATTTTCATGCAATATTGATATTTATAATTACAACACACGCCGTAGAAATCACGTGCATCAAGTGTCAGTATCAACAGCTCAGTACAAGAAATCAACATACAATACATGTACGTTACTTTACAACGCATTGCCAGATGACATAAAACAATTAAGGTCGGTATACAAATTTAAGTTAAAGTAAAATCTTTTCTGCTGCAAAACTGTTTCTATACAATTAGAGACTATACTGATCGTGAAAAAGAAAAATAATGTTTAATGTAACAAAACAAAGATGTATAATGAATTAGTTTATGTTTGCATTGTATACATTTAAAAACATATTTAATACGCCTGTAACAAGTAATGTACTTCAGCTTCCGGGTCAATGACCCCCATCTCGATCAGGTTTTTTGTCCAGTTTCCCTGATCCATAGAGCAAATGCTGAGATGGCCCCTTGTTTTGCTTCTGGACGTAAATGTAGCTTCACTGTGCGCACGTTTTGTTGAGCACTCCTTTTGCTTGTAGTTTCATTTACAGTTGAAATTGATTTTCTATAACTCGGGAAAAAACATTTTTCAAATATCTTTATTTTTCTAAAATAATTATTTTCTAAATTAATTTTTTCGTTTTCGTTTTTCGTTTTTTTTTTTTTTTTTTTTTTTTTTATAAAATTCTGGCCCTCAAGAAAATGTGCGCAGATAAATTTCTTTCCCCACACGTCATATACAGTTTTTACTGTTTTTTGACTAAATAAATAAAAATAAATAAATAAATAAATTTCAGGGAAAACCCTAATCATCTCAGAACGATGCCAATGTGGGATAGAGCCTTTTTCTACTGAGCCCTTCAATTGTTGAAGTTTACAGGTCACGTTATGACGCAGGGAAAGAAATTTCATATTGTATGAAACTTCACGTCTCATTTTCATTGGTCAACACTGATTATCTTCGACCTCCTGACAGGCCCTAGAATTTTGTAACAATAGTCTGATACACCTGTACATGATCCCGGTCACTTGTATCTTAGGACGAGCCTTCCTTCTGCTCCACCTCCATGCTGAGAAGAATGTTCGGGAGCTCCACTCTCCCGTCGACCAGGTGACCACCCTTTACGACTCTTGTCGCTGGTTAAGCGCCCCTCCCGCCACCCTCACGCCCCCCTCCCGCCGCCAAGGCGAACACGGCTTCTTGATCCCCGGAAGCTTGTACCGACTTTTTGGCAGCGTTTCATGCGGCTATAGAACGTGCTCTCCTCTATTTCCCCCTCCATCCGCACAATTCGCTCCCCCGGCATCTCGGTCGTCGTGACACCACCGTGGCGCTATACGGGGCGGAAATCTATCATTACAAAGAAAGCCAAGTCCAGAAATTGCCAGCCTCCCTTAATACCACGTTAAGGACAGTCACAGTGCAACGACGTCCTGGCATTTAAGTACTGGATGAAGTGCAGTGCAGTGAAGTGCAGTGAAGGCCAGTGTGATCCTGATTGTATAAACATTCAGTGCGGAGTTAGAGTATAGAAGGTTTTTTTTCTTTCTGTCTTTTTCTTTTCTTTTCTCTCTTAATGTAATTTAATGTTTAATGAATCGGTCTGTTTTTATATTATTATCATTATTATCATTATTTTACCATTATTATTACTATAATTAGTATATAATTGCTAGTTATATTACCTTATTATTATTGTTATTATTGGTATTAGTGTTCTATGTTACTGAGAGACTGTGTATTTTTATGTTTTTGTAATTAGCTGCCACCGGGTTATACCCATTTGCAGTTTAAATAAATCTATCTATCTACTACACAGTAGGTAGCCCATCGGCACTCGCCGCACTGTCAAGTATATCTGGCATTCTATCACGCAGTACGCTCGCGGTCAACTTAGAATGCTGGCCACCCATTACTATTTCATCTCTTGCGAATTCATACGTTCGACAGTATCCATATTTATGTATTAGCATTTATGTATTAGGTTTCACATCGGTTTCTGACCGGCTGACGTTTCTCAAGGCATGAACTAATGACCTTGCTGTGCCTTTGACCAAGACGTCTTAGGCTTCGAGTCTCGACGGCAGGATTTTCGACACTAGCCATACAGCTATGTCGAATTCATCCGCTTTCTGGAGAAGGATTCTAGCGGTTGCCTGCTCAGTAGTTTTCCTTGATTCCTCCGATCTACACCAACCCAATGGCGAAGCAATATCCTAACAAAATGGGCCACGGACCACGCGCTAACTTTCCGCCCTCTTTCTTGTCCCATTCTCTCCGTTTACTTACACACACACTACACTACACGCATATTGGGAGGAGACCAGTCAGGAGTTAGAGCTTTCCGGGTTGGGGTGGTGTCCTGTTTGAGGGGATATCTGGAAGGGGAAAATCCGCAAGCCAACATGTAGGTCGGCACTAGATCTCAACATTCGTGTGGGGAAGAACACCGCCATCTACAGTCACAAATAAATGGACGAATAGACGAATGAATGGGCGAATGGGTAGATGAATGAATGGATGAATGACTGCGGCAAATTTGAACGTAAATGATTTAATACTAATAATTAGAAATGCTTATATAATTTATTAAATAAGAAAAAGTATTAAAAATGTAAACAAGTATTTTTCATCTTTTTCTGACTTCGTTTCCTCGTAGTTTTTTTCATTATTAATCTATTAAATATACCAGGTGATCAGTTTATAGCGCAACCCTGCTGCTCGAGGCAGTGAATGCTCGCAAGTGTACGTATTTAAACCACAACGGCGATGTACCTGCTGAGTCATCACTTCCGTGCCCTCGACAGACAGTCATTAACTATCTACTGTTTCGGAATGCTTAGTGATCGCGTCCGGGTTGTCACGAGTGGCTATTTGTCATTGTACGGCAGCAACGACACAGCATCAACACCTCAAAGCTCTGCGTAAGCAATTTGTCCCTGTCTCCGAGGTCGCCGCGAAAAGTCATTACACGTAACGCCAATGTAAATGATACTTTCTTAATTTTAAAAACCTTTTCCTTTTGTTCTTCATTAATATTGAGAAATAGTTATCCAACAATTTTAGATCGTTCGCTCTTCAGGACCCAGAGATACACCTCTCAATAGCAGAAAGTAGGAAGTGTTTTCTATATTTTTTGTGGTTGTCTGTATTGTAACTGAAATTTAATGTATGTTACCGTATACATATTTTTTCCGATAGGTACTGTCTCAGTAGTCCAATTATATTACTAATTTACATTTCTCATTCACTTCTTATGTTCTGGACGATCCTTCTCTCATTTTTCTTTAACGAGATGGTCCTTCTGTAAGTGCCTACTAAACGAGAATGCAGTGCTACCAGAAGAGCGGCATTTCTAGAATAGATGTCAGCAAGAAGTCTCAGTTGATCCGCAGCCGGCTTCACTAACCGAATTGCTTAAATACGCTCTGTGAAGTTATGGAGGTTAAGTGAATTCGAGACGTAGCGAGTTCCTGGTTGGGTGGCCGTCTAGGAACCTCTGGATCTAACGGCACCAAACCTCTGGCCGAAGGGATAAAAGGCACCGACTGACTTGACAAAAAATAATAACCCATGTCAGGCGTCGACGTAGACGAAAAACACAGCCTGATGCGATAACATGCAAGAAAGTGCAGTGCAAATTCACCGGGAAGTCATTGCGTTAGCAGTGAAATATGAACGTGAATGATTTAATAATAATAATAATAATAATAATAAAAAGAAGAAGAAGACGAAGAAGAAGAAATGCTTATATAATTTATTAAATAAGAAAAATTATTAAAATGTAAACAAGTATTTTTGATCTTTTTCTGACTTCGTTTTCTCCTCGTAGTTTTTTCATTATTAATATATTAAATATACCAGGTGATCAGTTTATAACGCAACCCTGCTGCTCGAGGCAGTGAGAGAAAAGTGAAAGAATTGCAACACTGCTTCTGGGACTGCTCCTTTGACCGCATTTATGCGACAGTTCCTTCTCGCACCACCCCCTTCCTTTCAGTCGCCCACTTCCTGTGGTCTGGCTCATACCTGCTCAAAGAAAACTAGGCTGCGCCTCCATTCCCTGTTTTGAAGTCAACTAACGTTTGCGCCTCAACACAGCAATCGAGATTTCTGGTGGATGAGTATTACCGAACGCAAACTTTCAGAGTGTGGCCAGGCAGCATTCAGAGAAAAATTTCCATCTGAGTCTATTCCGAACAAGAGTACCATATTTCTGTTATGAAGTGATACCGCGTTTGATCGGTATCGCAGTCGCAGAAATACATTGCTCACGCAGAGAAACTAAAGGAAGTTCAGGATATTCTTTCAACTTCCCCGATAACATCATTAAGGAAGCTGCCGCCGCAATATAGTCTTTCCTACGGAAGTGAGCACTGTGTCACAGAAAAATTGAAAATGTGCATTGAAGGAGCGAACATCTTAAGATCTTAAGATTCCTGATTGTGCTGCTCGCTTGAGTTACTACTTAATATACTACGACGAATTGTTAGCGAAGGTCTTGAGGCACGTGATAACGAGTTATTTTAATGAGGAGACTTAATTTCATCTAGATGAATATATGAACTAGGAAAACAGTAGATACTGGGCTACTGAGAGGACACAGGAAACAGGAGAGATAGAATTGAAATCAAAGAAGATTAACGTACGGTGTGCCATTTCTCGACGCCGAATAATTGGTTCGTTGTTTTCAAAGGGACAGAATGGCGTATACGTATTTAGATTATAATGAGCCCGTTCTTGAATTAGGATCAGAGAAATTGGTTTTCAACAGAATGGGGAGGCATCACAGACTGGAAAGTGGACAATACAATTTCTGGAAGAGTTTTTTTGGAAACAGAATAAGTTGATGATGAGGACTCCTGACTTTAGTCCATCAGTTTCTTATCATGGGGGATGCCTCAAAAGTAAAGAATGTGCAAAAGTAATGTATGCAAGAAACCTGCAAATCTTGAAGAGCTCCAAGAAGCATCAAGAAAGCGATTCGCATTATTGAAGAAGAAAATTTACATTGGGTTGCATCACATGTTCTCATGCGAGTTAATGCTTGTTTCTTGGGAATCGAGGCCATTTTAAACGTTTTTTTGTGAGATATTGTTTCCGACACCAATTTTTCTTCAAAACAAATAATTTCCTTTTCTTCTTTAACGATTACTAAATTAGCTTTCTTATGTTTGTTTGCAAGGAATCTTTCGTGAAGGTGGAGATAAATGTGATGAAGACCGAGGCTGTGACGTAGTGAACGAGTGACTATCTTTCACTGACAACTTATCCACAGATTATTATGCACCTCCCATTAAGCCCGCTCTTTCAAACAATGTTTATTTCTAAAGTGCCATTATTTCAATAATAATAATTATTATTATTATTATTATTATTATTATTATTTGTTCGGCGAATCTCAAATTAATAATTTATTAATACTTATTTAAGACAGTGAATATAAACATGTGTAAATTTCTGGAGATAATATTTGTTGTGGAACTAAAATAAGCAAAATTTGCTATTAAATCTCACTGCATGTATATTTTACATGGTACGAGTATTCCACCTTTAAACAGTTTACGGACGGATCACTGTTCTTGTGAATCACGTCTCGGCCGCAGTCGAGGTAACATCGTGCGCTCCGAGCTCTCCGTCTGAGTGGCAATTGAAAAGCGTCTTAGAAGTGAACGTATATTCTGGTGAAAATCTTGTTGGTGATCAGTAAACAAGTGCTATGAATAGTATTTATTGTTCTTCGAATTCCCCTGTGGGGAATAAGGTGTAAAATCGGAATCCAACAGAGCGTCGTGTCGGGATGACCTCTGACTACAGGACTCAACCATCTCAAGATCGCCCGAGTTACAACAAAGTCGTTAAAAATTCAATGTACCCTGATAAAGACAAAATTATTATAGACGGTAAAGGATACAGCACTTCTCTAGAAACATATGTTGAAGCATTAGCAGATCTCGTTTAACCTAGACATATTATGTACGCGTCAAAGATTTCGAATAATAGAGTATGTTACTCGTATATATCTTACAAGCAAGAAATTAGTAGGTGATACTATTGGGAAATACAAGACAATAAACATCACGGCAGTGAACGGAATATGAGACCTTATGTTTTCAAACAGAGACGTATAGTATTATCTAATCTGAACCCAGCGATTCCAAATTCAATTATAGAAGATGTCGACAAACTAAATATTACAAGTTCTCCTGTGACATTTCTTCGCGCCAACTTTGCTAAAAGGATTTTACATATATATTAAGTTTTCGAAGGAAATTGTACGTGTCTGATGAATCTGTAAGTAAAATACCGGATCCAATTGTTGTTGAATTCAAAAGACAAAGAAATTGGTTTGACCTATCTGCCGGCAATGTAGTGCTTTCACTGTTAAGAGAAAGGACATATTACAAGAAATTGTAAAAATGTGGATATCTCCTATTCATGTAACACTGAAACAATGCATGAAGTAATGGATGTAATGAACAAATACGGAAGTTCTGATGATTTACGTCGTTTCCCTCCTCTTAATCAAATGAAACCAATTAAAAGGCCACTATCACAGATTACCAACACATCCAGTCGAACATATCTCCTCCAAACAGTGCAACTGTAATACGCCGAGAGAGCTCTGATCGGTAGTTTTCCATGGTTTCTCCGATCAACATAAGGCGAATGCCGGAGCAGTACCCTAACAAACGAACCACGTACCGCGCGCGATCTTCCCTTCCTCCTTCATATCCTACCCTCACCCCTTCTCTGCAACAGATTGCCCTAGGAGGCTAATTTTTTGGGAATCTACAATTTTTTTTATTCTCTTTCATATGAGCATCGAGATTAACGATTTGGTCTGAGGGCACTTTAAACCACCTTATTCGGGTATACCCTTTAACATAAAAACGCAGCAAGCAGGCAGGAACAAATCATATTTAGAGGACAATGCTCTGTACCATTGGAATGGAAAACTAACAAACGCACATGTCAAATTCTTTCAGCAAATACATCATTCCAGCATTCCCTAATCAGAGGGTAATTCGCTCTTTTAAATGTTTGTTCTGTAAGAAGATATTGCACTCTCTAGTAGCCAGAATGAATGAATTTTACATTGCTCATCTCAGGGTGAAAAATGTGGTAGTTTCTGGTGCTACTGGATGTATGAGGAATGCTTTAAATGAAGCTGACACCTTCAGGAATTTATTTATTAGTTCTCTCTTTGGAAATTCTGACATGCTGGAGGAACCAAAAAATGACAGCACAAATGTACAAGATCCCGAGATACTAGTAGAAGCAGGCATTATTTACATCTACAGAGACGTCATAAAAGATTATTTATAATGTTTAATGGCATTGAAACTTGGGATAGTTGCAATTGAAATGGGTATAATATAATAAAGGGGAAATGTGATGGAGAACATGGTGGGGAGAGTAGAGTACGTCCATTACCAACAGGTTACTATTAACTGACACACAATAGCCAGCGATCTTAAAAATGTCATTTGTGAAGATTTGGGTAGTAAAGTAAAAAGACAATATGAAAATGCTATTATCAGTAAATGTGGAGAGGTTGAGAAGCTGAGAAGCAGGCAGTCAGCAACATCGAATTTCTTTACTAATAAAGCATGCAAACAATGTGGCAAGTCATTTAATTTTTTCTGTGCATGAATTATGAATGCTCTGTTTCTTGAACAATTAATTTCCACTCTTTAATTAACATGCCCGCAGCATGCCAGGTTAACATAATTATAGATTTTTATTTGTGTATTCCCAAACTTCCTTAATATATACTAATTAATTAAATGAGTGTTTTATATTTCCATGCAGAAAAAACTTACATCTGACAAGTAAAAATGGTCCCGTTATTGTGAAGCATTACGTAAATACGTAATTTTGGATTGCTACAAATCCACTTCACCTCTCTCTGACGTCCACCTCTCCATTTCACTTTTAGCTGCAAATTAGGTGTTCTAGATGAAAGGATAAACTGTGTAACAATTAAAACGTATTTAGTCGCTAATTTAAATTTCCCATAAATGATTATCCCTGCTTGGCTCAGCCAATTGAAACATTAAATTGTCGACATCCTCTCAATAACAACTGAAACATTAAAAGTTCATAATTTCTAGACTGAGGGGAAGCGATCAATAGATTTATTAGGATTGATTTACGGCAATGATGGTGTTGGGATATCTTCCTGAAAAGATAATACTGATATGAAATACATTACTTTTTATAAACTAATTTATTACAAACAAAAATAAGAAAATAAATACTATAAACTACACACTGCTGATTCAATGGTTGTTGATACCAGGGCCCTGACTGACATTGATTGACTTTGCTGATACCAGGGCCCTGTAATAAGTTTTTCTGTAGAAAATTCGCCGTTTTTTCGCGCATTAAATATTTTTCTCTCTACTCCGTAGCGAGAACGTAAAATCAACATAATTTTAACTACTTTTTTCCATGAAAGTCTGATTTAAACTAATTGATATTCACTCAAAACAATTACCTATTAATTGAGCTCAAACAAGGATTTCTAGTTGTACTACATCGAGAAAATTAATTTGAAAAATGTTTTTTCTTACCTTAGTGCGATTGCTCTAACAATGAATTCATTTTTTCCTTTTACTTCTAGTACCTTTTTATTGTTTAGTATAATAAATAATAAATTCGATCAATTTTTGCATCGCAGATCAAATTTATATTAAAATATTCCATTATTTCTGGATTGATGTTTTATGAAATTATGGGAGTGAAAACAATTCGCAAGTGGAACAGTTTGCCAAAGTATCATATTTTTAGTACATTTGCAATGTTTATAACATTAATCAAATGCTCTCAGAAAATGGCGTACAAGTAAATTACAACGCAATGTGAAAATAATTCGAGCCCGTTTTCTTCAACGAGTGTCACAACTGCGATTATACGGGTTTGGAACTCTCGGTAAATTTGCTCATTTATCATCCAATGAACAATGTTTCTTCGAAACTCACACGTATAGCAATGACTTAAATTAATCTCAGGGCACTGGCAAATATTTATTTTCTTACTTCTTCCTAGTCTACTGTCATACTTCTAGACCAGTGATGTCAGAGTCTCCTGCCGGTGGCAGTGACACGCTTCGCGGCACCGTAGCATGCTACGAGGTTCTCCGTGCAACTAGCGTCGGGAAAGAAAACTATTGGTAGTAACTCTGCTCTCAGAAGGCAGTATATTAGAATTTTATAAGGTACTCGATAAATCACAACTTCCAAACTTACGATAATGCTGCTGGAATAATTTCTATGTGTGGTAGCACATATGTCTGTGAACAATCATTTTCAAAAACGAATTTGCTCAAAAACAAGCACGGGGTTCGATTAAATATTGAAAATTTGAGAAGTAGTTCACGAATTTGTCTCTCGGGATCTCTAGAACCCGACTTTACCAACGTGAAATCGAATGTAAATAAGAAAATATTCACAGAAAAATAAAAAATAATAGCAACAAACCCTCTTAAATTAATATCTTGCCTCATCGTCTTTCATGTGTAAAGTTCATGTGTGATTATTCAGGGTGACTACCTACTGCTCTCTTGTGGCGAGGTGAACAACTGCTTGGAGGGATGATTTCGTGGAGCTAAACGTGCCACGGACTACCCCTCGTGACCTTGACGTCACTGGTCACGTCTTTTATCTAATAACTTTGCTCAACCCTAAACCTGCATATTCAAAAAGGATGGTGGTCGTTTAGATATGTGAAAGGGAAATTTTTATGTATCGAAGAACATTGCTTATTTTTATATTACTCTGAGAGGTGAAGCCTAGGGACATCGGGATAATGAACTGAAATTTACTTCTACTACTAGTTTGTATTTTAAATACTTTATTATAATTATACAACAATATTAGTCTAATATCGAACAATAATTTAGTCTAATATCGAACAAAATCGAATAATTCAAATACTCTATTGTCGAATATTTGGATTATTTTAACTATTTCTGAATTGATGAAATCTGAAATAATAAAGATTTAAACGAACTGTGAGCGTAACAGTTCGTAAAAGTAGCTTTCTTAGTTTTAATAATATTTATTGAAACACTTTCAGTACTTCCACTTCCACATCTCTAATGTTGGTGGAAGGTAATTCGATAATAAATGTAAAAGTAAATTACATCGCAATGCGAAAATAATTCAAGCGAATTTTCTTCAACGAGATTGTCACAGCTGGGTTATGACAATTTGAGACGCTCGGTAACCTTCTTCATCATCTAGTGAACAATGTTTCTTGAAAATGCAATATTTCTGGCAGTGACGTGGATTAAGCCACGAGCTCGAGATAAATAATTATTTTATAATTTCTTTTTATTTCTCAATCATAAACATCGGCCGCCCACCAAAGTCGTCGGGGAAAGATGCAACATTGCTAGTTATTCTTATTTTGACATCGTCTTAAAATGGTTGCAGGACTCGGTGCAACACATATGAGATAACGTGCCGAATATTACCGACTGGCAGTGAAAGCTTTACAACATTCCCCGAAGATCAATAATATAATATTCATTTACGGTAAAGCAGCATAGCATTTCTGCGGTTTTTCGTTATGCACACTCTGAAATAATTTGTAAGCAATGCCCTGAATAAATATAGTTTGCGAAGATTTCCCTTTCGACTGGCCACTCGGCTGCGAAGTGCTATAAAATGCAGAAACAAATTATTCACTCCAAAACGGAGGCTGAAAGTTTGGCGATATTCTAAGATGCAATTACGTGGAAGTTGTGAGGAATATACATATAATGGGAATAATGTTTTCGATTTCATTTGACCTTTGCTTTCGCATATTACGAATTACGAACGTAATGGGACATTCTGTATTAATGACCTTGCCATATCCCAGCAGCAGAAAATACTTTAAAACAAAGTAGGCTAAATATTAGTATCTCCAGTTCTTGAATATATACAATTTTCCTTCAATTATTCCGGGAGGTTCCTGGGGTTCACTTCCCGAAGGAGGCAGAATTTTCTACACTACCTTGACAGCTAGGTCTAGTTCAATGGCTGTCTGGAGAAGAATTCTGCGGGCCGACTGCTCTGATCACTAGGTTTCCGTGATTTCTTCCATTAGCACTACGCGAATGCCGGATCAGTACCTCAACAAATAGGCCACGGACTGCGTGCGATCTTTCCTTCCTCTTTCTGGTCCTTTTCTCACCCTTGACTTACACACACTTGCACTACAATCTATGTCGGGAGACCAGTCGGGAGATTAGAGCATGTCTGGCTAGGGCGGTGCAATGCTGGTGGGAAACATCTGGTTGAGGAAAATCCATGCAAGCCCGACGTAGGTCGACGCCGGATCTCACCAGTCAGCGGGGGAACATCACCGCTACCTCCTGCGATAAATCATGCACAACACTTAAGGGACTAATGACCTAAGTAGTTGACGCGCACGGAATCACCAATTAATCAATCAATCCTTCAACCCGAAGGATTGCAACAAAGAACTCCAGAAAACAATTTGCAAATTAATTGATCTTCTCCACGAATAGTATTGCTATACGACTGCTAGTAACATATATGTCTGGGTACTCAAATATTTCTACACTCTCAGTCAAGAGTTCTTACATCAGGTTGTTTACCTGTAAATGAGGTTTCACTTACTAAAATTACCTTTTAAACATATTTTTATTTATTTACAAACAACATTATTAAATATTATGCGTTTCTACACCTATTGCCTAACGGATCTCATTTTAGTCCGTCACACAATTTTTGAAAAATTTAAGGTGAACCTATAAATATTGTAGCCGTTATTCATAATTAAATAAATGATTGAGATAGTACTAGCAATCAGGGTAACTTCAGCCACCTTCTACGTTTTTCGTAAATATATTCATATAAACTGTCCATTGAATTTTTAATATAATACAATAAAGTAATTTACTAAATATCTTTAATAAATTTAGTACATTTATTGTATTATATCAACTTGAATTGAAGTTGATATAAATTGAATTTAATATAAATTGATTGAATTTAATTGACGTTGAAGATAGTAATTAATATTAGAGTAGATTCCCTCAAGCCTCATATACAGAATCCTATGTTCAGATGCAATGTTCGTTTAAATGTAGTTTGATAAAGGAAATTGTGAAACGCAGCAAAAAATTTTCAGGAAACAGAGTAAAATTGGTCTCTGATGAAATAATATGATAACACGGAATTGCGCATGCTTGCCATTTGTTTCGGCCATTCGGAATGCAAGGCATCCTTCAAGAGGCGTGTGAATGAGTTATTCCGAAATCTCTCTTCTTTCTCACTTGTTTGAAAATTAGGGATTTTCTTTAAAACAACACCCCAGTTGTTAGGCAAATCCCTATTGACCAGAATTCAAATTGCCACTTAATTATCAATTTCTCAGAGCTTACAGATTCAATTATTGACTTCAAGAACCCGGGAAATTTTGGCAGAGCTCCAGCATTTCTTTTTCTAATCATCGAGTCTCTTCCTCCATGAAACTTTTCGGGCGAAATAGAGCGACGTCGAGAAGTTGGGTCAGGTTTGTGCACTTGGGGGGCAAAAGAAAAAACCCGAAGTTTCACTCGCGAAGTAAGATTTCCTTTCTAGAGAGATGTGACTCCTTAGATTGTCCCATATTATTGCGCAAAGGACGCTTAAAAAAGGAGTAGATCTGATTTTTACTGAACACTCAATTTTCTAAAATTACGAATGTTCAAAAAATGTTCAATCTTCCTACAACTACAATATTTAACAATATTTAAAATAAAATTTTCTTTATAAAAAAATCTATTCTTGAAAAACAAATTTTAAAAGAACATCATGCATGCCTACAATTTTGAAAAATATTAATAATTTTTTCCGTAATTTTGCATAAAATATAGACCGTTTATAAACAATTATCTACTCAATACCAGCTCCATTTTTTTAAAAAAAAGTACTTTTCCACTGTTCCACACTTCCCAGCAAAAGACGCTAAATATGGCAGAGGTCGTGTTTTTGCCAAAAACTGCATTTTCGAAAATGGTGTAAAAATTAGCATTGCCAAAGAATAATATTGATAAAAACGTTCATGAAATTACAGTGACATTAATTAATTCATGAAATATATTTTAAAAAAGTAGATCTTTAAATAAGGTCAAGAAAACTTTTTTGAAATGTCAAAACCGTTTACTTGACAATGTTTGCGCGTAATGCACAAAAATGTTTGCGCATAATTTTTGCTTAAATTAATGCGATTTATAACAATATGAAAAACGTCTCCAATTTTTTTTCAATTTATTCCTCAATTTTTTCTTCGGAGAGAAATTGGCGCTGAAAAATCTTTGTTACGCATATCCAATTTCCGTCGAATTCACTGTTTTGGAAAATTTTAGACAAAAAAGAACATGGCAAAATTACAATACAGGTCATTGAAATGTTTTTCCTTTACGGAATCGATTCCCTAAAACTTGATCTTCAAAAAATTTAAATTAACTTTTTCCGAATTTTTAAAAATATCAAATACGAATGTTTAATTTCTTGAAGCGTCAGGAAAGTGAAATCAGTCTGTTTGCTTAGTTGTGTAGGGGACACGTGAACGGCGTGCTAAACTCTAAGAATCTGGTTTCAAATCCCAGGGAGCTTGGATGGTTGGAAACAATTTTGCAGTTTATATAGCATTATAATATCCAATATCCAATATAAATAATGCGAGAAAATGTGTTGTTGTAGCACCACTACTTTTCGGCAGGTCTGAAGTTAACTGGAAAATGTAGTACCATCTGAATGTAATATGACCTTAGCCAAACACTAATTATTAAGAAAGTATTTCCCTACTCATAAATTACGAGATTCTTACCCGTAGCTCATTCGCAGAGAAATTTATACAAAAAATAGTTATGCTCCAACAGCATATATTTTTTTGAATTTTCCTAATTCTTTAATTTTCGAAAATTCAGTGTGTTCAACGAAAATAAGACCGTACGATGTACGATTTTAAGCGATCTTTGTTCTATCCATGGACAAAATGTAAAGAAAAAATTAGATAGAATAAATTCACTGTCATTCAACCTCTCAAAGACCATTCTTTAATTTCACTTTTCCTATAGCGCCAGAATCTGTAGTAATTGCTATATTCTTGGGTGTTTTTTATTTCAACATCAATTTTGCACCATTGACTCTATTAATAATAATAATAATAATAATAATAATAATAATAATAATAATAATAATAATAATAATAAACTATTTACAAGCTACTTTTTCATCTGTTTAACTTGTATTTATTACTCCACATTTATAAATACATTATGCTTAGGGTCGCATGAAGAGAACTATGGCGTGCAGGCTCATCGAACCAGAAGCAACAACTTCCCCAACTTCGAACAGATTAGTAGCTGATTGATTGACTGTTAGTTATTCCGGGCGCGTCAACTGCTAAGGTCATTAGTCGCATAAGTTAAGTGCATGTTTTCTTTTGGAGGTGGCGGGTGTCTCCGCTGGATGGCGAGACCCGGAGCCTACCTTCCGTCGGCTAGTGGGATTTTCCTCCAACCAGGTATCTCTCACAGTCCCAGCCTGGACAAGCCCCAAATTCCCGACTGGTCTCCGGCATGTGTGGTACTGTAGTGCGTGTGTGTGAAGATAGGACAAGGAAGAGGAAGGAAAGATCGCGTTTATTAGGGTCCTGCTCCGGCATTCGCCTGGCGTTGATCGAAGAAATGACAGAAAACTAGCGGGCAGAGCAGCCAGCCGCTAGAATTCTTCTGCAGACAGCGATTGAATTCGACCTAGCTGACAAGCTAGTGTCGAAAATCCTACCACTGTCGGGACTCGAACCTAGAATTTCTCAGTCAGAGGCAGTGCAGTGACCTCTCCCGGTCGATTAGTAGCAAACGAATGAGTGAGGTGATGAATAAAAGCGAATGGTTTGGTCAAATAAGGAGAGAAATAGGAAGAATCCAGAGAAAACCGTCTGCGTCTGTGAGCAGCCGTATCGGCCATAAATAATGCATTGTTTCGAAGCACTGTCCCAGCCTTGGAATGAGAGCCGTCTTAAATTGGACTCGCGGCAACCTCGTCATCCTGTGTACTATATCATGCCACAGCTCTCCAGTACACTATTTATATACTTTCCCCTTAAATCGTTTTTCTTAGTTCTGTCTGCTATATAAGCATGCACGTTCGATTTAGATACGAAGTGAACATCTAGTCTCAATGAGTTATGGTTGACGAGTCAGTCTCAAAGATGATGGTTATTTAAAGTTCGCAATTTTTAGGCTAGTCAAAACTGGAATGAGTGTAAATACTGCAGAAGGTACTGTGCTCAATAATTATGTATTGAAATGACTTAACGAATGTTCCCTCATAAGACTTATTTTAAGAAAAAATTATACAGGGAGAAGTTATTTTCCTTCCACAGAAATATTTAGTAATCATATTTATGGCTGCGTTTTTCGCATAAGGGGCCATTATATAAATGAGTAAAAATACGACTGTCCAGAAATATCTTTCAAATAAGGTTTGCTTACGTGTTTGTGTCCCTAATGATGATACACAATTCTGAAATAAAACATCTTACGAAAAAAGTCAAAAATACCTTGCCCAGTTCTCTTACTCAACAAGCCTATATTTATTTAAAGCCTCCACTCTCTTCTCTGTCTCGTTCAGGGCGAACTTCACCGCCGATGTATGTCGGTTCTAAACTGGAAGGAGGGACGTACGGTGCAACAGTCCGGATTTGGAGGAGATTATGGGAAGGGCAGTGAATGAGAATGGGAGGTCATGCACTGACGGTGGACCATTGTATAATATATAGGGTGTTGCAACTGTGGCCATATGGACGTCATCATAGAATCCACTGAAACCATCGATCAGAACAATCGACCTACAATTAAGCTCGTCTTTGGCATACGCCACAAACTCGCTGATGTTTAACACATGTCAACACATCTTGAAAATCTCCGGCTCCTGACCGGACTCGAACCCCTCCTCGCTAGCAATCAGCTCGACCACCTCCACGACTCCAATCACCTCCACGACTGAAAACAATTGCCTTTATTCTCACCGCTACCGATTCTGGTAGAGACATTGAGTTGTGTTCAAGTAGTAGCTTGTATTGATTAAAGAAAAAACATATTTTATCTTTCTCGAATACTTTACAAAAACGTCCGGGAATACTGTCAGACACATCATTTCATAACGAGAGAGTCGAATCTTAAGACACCAACCTGCTTGGAAGGTCTTGCGAAGTAATAATTTACTTTAATTTACATTTCGACCCTCTGATTGTTTTTAGTATGTGAATGGTAAGAAAGTTTATTAAAAAGCAACGGTCATCATTGTTTGAATTATTTTACATAACTCAAAGCTGTAAAGCTCTACTTTTCATTCGCCTCATTACTTCAATATATTCACAAGTAATCTAGGAACTGTGCATACAAAGTATTGTTAAAAAGTACACGGCTCTAACTCTTCTACCCGGAGCCACAACGGGAGAAAGTTCCGCGCGCGAACTTCGCCGGAAGAAGAATCTCGCGAAGGAAGCAGTTTGCGGGAACGATACAGAACCCTCCTCTACTGCGCCGGAATATTTTCGTTTAAAGAAGAGCGGAATGAGGAGTTCTGAGAGAGAAAAACGACCTCCTCGATAAACACGAGGTTGGAGGCAGGCTGTACCAGACGACGCGCTCGGCCAATCGATGGTCCCGCCCGCCGGCAGCAGCAGCCGCCCTCGCCGCCGCCCTCGCCGCCGCCCTCGCCGCCGCCCTCGCCGCCGCCCTCGCCGCCGCCCTCGCCGCCGCCCTCGCCGCCGCCCTCGCCGCCGCCCTCGCCGCCGCCCTCGCCGCCGCCCTCGCCGCCGCCCTCGCCGCCGCCCTCGCCGCCGCCCTCGCCCCGCCCTCGCCGCCGCCCTCGCCGCCGCCCTCGCCGCCGCCCTCGCCGCCGCCCTCGCCGCCGCCCTCGCCGCCGCCCTCGCCGCCGCCCTCGCCGCCGCCCTCGCCGCCGCCCTCGCCGCCGCCCTCGCCGCCGCCCTCGCCGCCGCCCTCGCCGCCGCCCTCGCCGCCGCCCTCGCCGCCGCCCTCGCCGCCGCCCTCGCCGCCGCCCTCGCCGCCGCCCTCGCCGCCGCCCTCGCCGCCGCCCTCGCCGCCGCCCTCGCCGCCGCCCTCGCCGCCGCCCTCGCCGCCGCCCTCGCCGCCGCCCTCGCCGCCGCCCCTCGCCGCCGCCCTCGCCGCCGCCCTCGCCGCCGCCCTCGCCGCCGCCCTCGCCGCCGCCCTCGCCGCCGCCCTCGCCGCCGCCCTCGCCGCCGCCCTCGCCGCCGCCCTCGCCGCCGCCCTCGCCGCCGCCCTCGCCGCCGCCCTCGCCGCCGCCCTCGCCGCCGCCCTCGCCGCCGCCCTCGCCGCCGCCCTCGCCGCCGCCCTCGCCGCCGCCCTCGCCGCCGCCCTCGCTGCAGCCGGCGCTCGGGTCTTCGCACGCCCCGCTGCCCTCGGAGAGCCAAGTTCCGCTACCTCCCTCGATGGCACTTTCCCTGCTGGCTCAACTTTTCCGGAATCCCGTTCCCCGTCTGGTTGAAACGCACAGAAGTGGAGTGGACGATTTTTGACAAGACGAAGAATGGGCGCAGTCATTCGAGTCTAAATAGCAGATCGATGGTGCGGTCCGGAAAGGAAATGAGGAATCAAGTGGCATGCCGCGTGACTTTGAAGACAAATGGGTCGGATGCTCTTATTGTTTGTCTTTGAGAAAGAACTGCCATAAAGATCCATCACAAAATCATTTAAATGTAACTGCATTTCTCCGCAAAATATGTCTTCAATATTGTTTTGTAACAGCTATGGGAAAACAAAATATCGTAATTTCTCTGAGATGCTTTATGACATTCTTGTAGATTGTCTTAGTTTTTAATTTTTTGTATTATGTTCCCACACATTGCTGAAGTCGCCTTTTTCTCAAAATTAAGAACTTCCATTCAAAATTCCAAAATAGTATTTCAAACATTTTTTGTTCATTAGGTAATTTTACTTAGTAGTAGAATGAGTTAGCCTCGTGGCTAGCTCTTGGTCAGCGTGCTTGCTTTCCACTACGCGGCCCCAGTTTCGATTGCCGGTCGAAGCAAGACTATAGAGTGCGTTTTCTTTGCAATGTCCAGTATATGTTGCTGTGTGACGATCAGAAAATTCACTTCTCAGGTTGAGAAATCGGAATACGGCGAGGGGATGTCTACGTGCTAACCACACGTACCCCCTTAACCCATGGCCGCGAGGCAAAAACGTCGCCGGAAGGCCTGAGCCCGTTCACGGGCTGTCGGGCCAAGTACATACATTAGAACGAAATAGTTTTGCTATCTTAAGTACTAATAGGAAAATCTCTCGTAAATTATATTGGTATTACATAATATAATCTAGCATTTTCCCACACTACAAAAAGTCCAACAGAAATATTAAGCCTAAACTTCCCATTTCTTAATGTTCTTGGCTTTAATGTCATTAATTTCTTGCAAATTAATTTAAACACTTATGTGTTTTACTGAACAACGTCTAAAGCAATCCAGTTTCATTATATTTCCAGGACTAGATATATCTCAAAAAAAATAATATGTGAAACGTTACATATAAATGTGTACAAATGACGCATGGACAAGTCTGGGTACACAAATCCTCAAAATATACACGAATATAATGCAACATTTACAAAAAAATTACCCAAAGAAATACGGAGTACTATTTAATTACCAGCTCCCTCCGAGGCAAAGTATTGACACCGCTCAATAGGGAAGAGGGTTTCTGGACATACCGCTTCTGTTCATTAAGAGGTTGTGCTGAAAACGAGTCATACTTTGAAATGCTGCGTCAGACATTTGCTAAACTATAACTCATGTGTTGCGACTCGAAAAAGATACGGACATTGATGATTCGATCACCCTGAGTGCTTATAGAGCGCCATATTTGTTTTTCGAAATGGAATCCTTGACTTGTAATAAACACAAGGACATTTTGTCCTCTTGCGTTTTTTAAATGGTACAACTTCGTTAATTAATTGGTACAACTTCGTCAAAAACCCTTGTGAACATTGAGCAACTCATATCAATAACAATTAACATTAGGCCACCCATCCCCTTCACCAAAAAATGCAGAAGAAATCCAATTTAAGAAGGCCCGCTCATCCGAGAATTCTGCTTATACGATCTAATATGGACTGTCTAATGTCCCAATGTATAAATTGAGAGATTTTGCTTTCAGAATTAAGAAACCGACTTGTTAGAGATTATTGTCTATAGTAGATGGAGAAGAATACCAATCTCAGTGGAATTTTCTTTCGCAAAAGTATGAGTTTGAAGTCTTAAGACACACACCTCGTGGCGACCCGATGGCTCTTGGATTTGACTCTCATGCACCCTTAAGAAAGGTTACATAAGAAGGTACTCCAGTCCTCAGAAATACCCTTCCATAAATAACCCAGCTCATCTGTAAATGGGATAATATTCTCCCACATTTCCATGAGCACTGCAATGTGGAAGACACTAAGGCGCGCGGTCTCCGTCAAGAGCTCATTCATGTTAATGCGAGGGGGAAAAGAGCACAGTGTCTCGGAAGTGTAAGGGTCATCGCCATTGTGAAATGTGAATCGAGATTTCTGTCATGTTAAATTATTTGTCCCGGCGCGGACTATAGACTATTAATTTCCCGCAGAGTTAGACTCTCCATAGTGTTAGCAGTGGATTATGGGGATTGAATATGAACTTCGCGCGCCCCACTTAAAAAAACAATGAAATTTGATTTTGCCGCTGCGTGCCATCAACGATGCCAGAGATTTCGCCAGAGGGCGAAACGACCCGTTCGCTGGCGCCCTCTCCACGGTGTAAGATATATAGGTGTGTCAACTAGCCGCCTTGTGGCAAATTTTCTGAAGCCGGTTTGAGGCTAGTTCCTCGCTTGTCCATATTGTGCGCACCATCGGTTTGGGTCACGGCGTAAGATATACATCTTAAGATGACATCTTTAACTGTTGCTATTACGCAGTTTTACAAAACATTTCCTACCCATTTTCGTAAATGTTTGCTTTAGACTTTTCAAATTCCACCGCGAAACGACAGATCACTGACTTTAAATTAGAAATCAGCTGGCCACAGAGTTGTCGAATAGATCACGACCAATCACGACCTTGCCCAATTGAGACCCAAGATCGCAGCGCTTATATGCGAGAACTGTGAGAACTAGCCTCACATAAGCTTCAGTTTTCGACTGGGAGTGAACCCACCTGTATATCTTACACCGTGGCCCTCTCTCATCCGAAGGGGAATGAAAACTGGTCTGGTTCACTGCCGCTGCCCTTTCCCCCTCCCCCCTCCGTTGAGGAGGGCTGTCGCTGCCGCCGCCAGCCGTCCTCCCTGTCACCGCTCCGGCGGGAGTCCCATGTCTGTTGCCGACGCGAGCGTGAGGTGCTATTACCTTGAGGAACGCACGTGGCCTGACGCACGTGACATGGCCAAGGAGGCGAGGTGTGGCTTGGCACTCGAGTCAACCATGGTTAAAATCTCCACTATACTCTGCCCATCACTGAAGTAGACAAGCATAACGCTTTATGGTTAGATGCTCAGACACTGCTGTGTTTTACTATATTTTTTGTAAATAGTTTTTTCGCCTCGATTTCTAATGCAATAGTGCAATGAATATCTGAAACTTTGGTGTGTCTAAAAGCAAGACATTAACCGATTTTCAGTGTGTTACCTCAAAACTTTTGAGGTTGTTTTTATTATTCCTTGTAATGTCTAGGCGGAAACTAGGGCCGTAGAATAGTAATTTTCGTTTTGTGAACAAGCCAATGATATGTTTCTCCTGTAAATACGAGGGCAAGTCAATAAATAAGTCGCAAAACGGAATTGAAGCAAAAATAATCGAAGTAACTTTCTGATATTTATTTCACTTTTTCACATAATCATTCTGTACATTCAGGCACTTATCCCATCTCATTACAAGTCCTTGAAAGCCAACAGCAAAGAAGTCCTTTGGTTGCTGTCGCTGCCAACGTGTAACCTCATAGATTACGGTGAAACGATGAATGCCTCATGGTGAAACTGTGAATGCTGCGTCGTACTGCACCACTCTGCGGGAACTCCGACAGGCCATTCGCCGCAAGCGACGAGGACTCCTGTCAAAGGGTGTGATTCTTCTGGATGACAATGTCCGCCCTCACACAGCAAGACCAAAGCAGAAGCTGTTACGGACATTTCATTGCGAATGCTTGTAACATCCACCGTACAGCCCTGACTTAGCCCCAGTGATTTTCATCTGTTTAGGCCCGTAAAACATCACTTGGGTGGCCGTCATTTTGATGCAGATGATGCCGTAATTAATGAGGTTACACGTTGACTGCGAAAGCAACCAAAGGACTTCTTTGCTGCTGGCTTTCAAGGACTTGTAATGAGATGTGAAAAGTGCCTGAATGTACAAGATGATTATGAGGAAAAGTGAAATAAATGTCAGAAAGTTACTTTGATTATTTTTGCCTCAATTCCGTTTTGCGACTTATTTATTGACTTGCCCTCGCAAATGCGCCGTTTGCTCGCGTTGATAAAGGTGTTCATATTCTTTGTTTCTTCCTTTCTCGGCAAAGGTTTTGAAAATTGTTACAAGTTCTCCCTTTTCTTAACAGCCATGATGGTGATATTGGTGTCATTCGTCTGGTAGTCCGTTTTTAGCATGGAAAGCGACGCCTGAATTTGCATTTTTTTCTGTATATCCGAAATGTGATGACTCCGGAATGAAAGTCTGAATATCGAAAATGACTAGAAATACTAAAACTGTAAGTTTACGTGATGTATAATAAACTTGCATTCGCAGTTCCCAATTACTATAATATTTCTGCCTTTAGGAGACAAAAACGTGTGTGCCTAGATGTCTCTCTTAGGTCTTCTCTCCTCTGTAATTGTCTTTCTTACGTGATTAACATTCATTTTTGAATTAGCCTAGATTTTCTTTTCCCAACAAAGCACTCCATTCCGTTTTCTGATTTTCTTTCCATTTTTAAATTATAATGAAAGCTCTGATTATGCTACATTTTATTTCTTCAGCAAATAGTTATTTTAAATAGCCCCACCTAAGTTGAATAACGTATGTATTTGTATTGAAAGTTAATTATATTACAGACAAATACCTATTGCAATATTAATTATCTCTGTATTAATAACGTAAATGATTGAACATTTTCTTCAATAAGACATATTGAGATAAAATTTTACTTAATATGAGTTACAAACTTTTATTTTATAATTAACGTGATATCCTAATGATAGCTATTCTGAACACTTGATGAAAATTATCATTATAGTAATGAGAAAGACCATCGTTATATTAATAATGAAACTATTCTTGCAACAAATTACTGATATATGCGTTAATAACTACGAATATTATCCCATAATTTTAAACATTCTTAAATATGAACGTAAACTTTTTTGAACTATATTTGAAATTAGAAATTCTGTAATTTTCTTATTTTCTATTTACAGGTATCTCAAAATAGAACATATATGAAAACTTCTAGGGCATGTAGAGGTCTGCAAGATAATCAGATTTTACTATCGAGCATGTGGTGGGAATTTTCAAATAAGAAAGTTACAAATGTGGCATTTGCCCCTGACTGATATGCAATCGGCCATTTACTTGTGTATTGCGGGTCTCGGAAATCTCTTTCATTGCGTTTGAACGTGACCTGGCAAACATCAATCCCTAATAGGTTGCCTTCTAATCAAGGAGCACATATCAAATACACTCATTGTCATAAAAAAAGCTGCACTTCGAAGGATCCTACTGATCCGCTGCAAACTCGGTGGGTATTTTGCACTCCATTCGCTGAGCCAATGATTTCGTTTTCACGGTCGGCCGCGCACTGGGGAGACGGTGTTTTTGTTTTTATTTTTTTTTTCTACTCCATTTGTATAATGCTGCCATTTGATGGCTGCAACCAGTTGCATAATGATACATATTGTGAGACAGTTTTCATTATGATACAGGTTCTTGACTAATCACAGAGAAGTTTACAAACCAAGTATTGACAATTAATCATTGAGAATCATTCGTTAAATTGGTACATTGAAATTACATTACATATTATATTATGCTTGTCAGTTTTAATTTCTTTTATTATTAGTAATTTTTCGTGGAATATTTTTTAAAATAAATTAGACCGTAATTTTACTGTGATCCTATTTGAGTAGCGCAGTACTCCCTCGCAGGCGGACTGGTGGCCAGAGCCACCTGCGGCAGATTGCGAGGGTAGGGTTGGGAGCGTCCGCTATGTGGCCTTGGGTGAATCCTTTATATCAACGGCCATGAAACCATTCAATGTAAAAGTTTAACTTATAAAAGTCGTAGAAAAAAGTACCGTATGAAACTCGATGTAATGGGTTTTACTACACTCGTGTGACGTTTACGATACTCGCTCGTTCCTCGCTCGTATCGTAGTATCACACTCGTGTATCGTGTACCTATCATTATCGCTCACGCTCGTATCGTGCACCCATCACTACGTAAGCGTTTCATAATGTACTTAATAGCGCACCCGTGCAAGAACACTCTATTGTTAAACTACACCCTCGTCCATATCCTTCGATTTCCATATTAATGTTAAAGTTGTTAACGAAACGTAATTATTTGTTAAAAAAGGTATACGAAACCAGTCTGGCGGGGTCATTTTCAGAATATCAAATAAAAATAAAGAACAATCTATTGATATTTTAAACAAATTTT
>JAHLJT010008446.1:185181117-185307258 GCA_031308135.1 Acheta domesticus
CTATAATCTCTCCCCTCTACTGAAATTATTATTAGACACCACCCTCACACCGCACTCCTCCGGGGCGGCGCAATAGACAGGACACCGCACCCAGGCCATTAACCCTCCCCTCCTCCACCACCCCGCAGCCCGGTTCTTAAGCCGCTTGGCCCTCCCAAACCCGCGTAGTCGTTTCGTGGCTTCCAGACAGCAGGTAAGGAACGGCTCAACTTACATTTCATGTTTCTGTTACAAAAATGTTTTTCTCAAGTTCTATTCAATTTCATCCACTTTCTTGCGTAGATTTAAATTTCTGTTATATAAAAAATTTCTTTTCCTTTGTTTTCATTTCACATAATGCTAGTTCTGTTTTTTTAAATTACTAGTAATCCGCCATTCCTAATATTAATCTCTTGTTTATTGTTATCTCTTACTTTTAATTGTTTAATTAATTGTTTGCTATTTTCTTGTACTAGACAACTGAGGATGATGGCTAAGCCATCGAAAGCTGCTTTTGTAATAAACAACATTGTTGGCAATGACAACACCGGTGATCATTCAATTTTAAATGCCAACGACATTTCACCACTAAACCGAGGGTTTTCAACTACAGTTTATGTCTTTTATACCACGTATCTATCATTTCGTAACTTTTCACTATTCTGTAAAACTGTTGCGTTCCAAAATGTTGCGCTTAAGTTTGCACAAGGTTCAGTTCTCTCGCTACCAATTGTCCTATATCATACAACATGACTTCCTTTTTTCTGTGGTTATAAGTTTTTCTATTCTCTTGTTCAATTTATTGAATTCCTTCCTTTGCAGCTTCTCTTCAGTTATTTCGTACAATTCTACAAATTCTTGTTCAATTAAACTTTGAAGTTCTGGATCACTTTTCAACTTCATTTTCTTTCCAACAAGTAATTCAAAGGGGATTACACATTGGGGGTTAATGGGTTTATCAAATGTCGCACATCATCTACAAATCGTAACCAAATCGCTCTCAACTGCTAACAATAGGCCGGTCTCAAGGCAGCCAATTCCTTCATATTGCTGGGTCCCCAAACTCCGTGCAAGATCCATGCTATCCACACAAATTAAAAATGTTTTTGAGCATCTTGCGACAACTGCAATATTGAAGAAATGACCTTGATGAAATCTGTGATTTAAAGATAGACATTTAAATAATTTCATATGAGCAGTTTTTCATAATTTTGCATGAAATATGGGCTATTTTTAAACAAATATTTTTTCAAAAATTGCTCCAATTCTTTTCTTTAAGTTTTCTCTTTATATTTCTCAAATTTTAGTAAAAAATGGTGCAGGTCCCATTTCCGGCGAACTCTGTATTTTGAAAATTGCAAGAAACTAACATTTGCAAATAGACAATATTGAAGAAAAACAAATAAATTTCGCGTAATTATACTGGAAGTTCATGGAGTTTGTATTTAAAAACAAGACTTCCATTTTTATTCATCTCCCTGAATTTTGAAATTCCAAAAGTTTGGAATAATGCAAAAAAGAATGTCCTGTTGTAACATCACTAGTTTTTTTATGAATTATAATTATGTTGGGTGGGGTGGCACTATAGAGGAAAATGCAATGGAGTTGATGAAACAAAGATATTTTTTTAAAAGGGGTCGATGGAAAAAAAGTATGAAATCCATAGTGTAAAGGAACGTAAATACTTACTTTGGAAAAAATCTACAAAACATGACATTAATACTTATGCAACGTCTTTCATAACTCGCGAATTATTTGTGCATTCCAACGAGAGCAGTAGAAAACGTAAATTGTGTCAGCGCTATGTGATGATTACGTTATTATTTTATATGAAGTATACGGAGAGAAAATAATTGCAACGGGTACTCTGAGTGTTTATTTTTCTTCTCTGTACGCACACAGCTTATTATCACAGTAATATTTCTCGGTAAACCTAGGCTTTTATCAACCATTCATTTTTTCTCAAGAGAATTAAGGCATGTAAAAATACCATCCTTTCCTGAGAAACATTAAAAGTTAACGTAACTAAATAGCTTTAAAAATGTAGAAAGTTTTGTGCTGCATCGCTGTTTTTACAATGACAAGGAAATTAATTGGCGGAGGCAAGCTCTGGGAAGTGAGCAAAGAACACGAAAGCTCGAGAGCTCGAGGGCTCTGTCAGTGAGAGGCCACCGGCTGAAGCTGACATAAGCTGCGTAATATAGTAAATTTAAGCATGAGAATTTTCTCCTCTTTGTCTCACGGGAAGTTTAGGTTAAAATTTGGTCCTGGGGTTCTGGCTTCTGCTCGTCGCACGCACTACTTTTATACAACTATTCAAGAAGGAGGGCAACTACGTCACATACCATGTCATTCATAGTCAATTTTGAGATATAAATGTGACAGAAATATTTCAATGAGTTTCATTTGCACGTTCCTCTGTTACTGCGTTTTTCCTTTCTAATATCTTCCCTAGTTTCATCTTTTCATTTTTTATTACTTTATTTCCTACTTACTTCTCCCTTTCGCCCTAAACTCTTCTCTTCCTTTGTTCACTTTCTTCTACCACACTTTTTTCTTTTTGAATAATCATTCGTCTCTTCAATTTCTCTTCTCGATATTAGTTTCAATGTTAAAATAAAAGTTTAGGCTCTTGCACTTCTCTCAAAAATCAATGGAAGCCAGCGGACAAAAAGAAAAAAAAGTTACGAAAAAAATTCTTGTATACAAATTATAGGCTAATTATAGACTCACAAAAATACTAATATTATTTATTAATAATATTTATTATTGTAAAGAGTAAATAACAAATTGCATTTCTCAGTTCATAAAGTTCTTAAAGCCAACTGAATAATTGCCAAGGAGAGAACAGAACACAGATACACCTGACGCTCTGTATTCATATAATAGTGTAGTGTTTGTTAATTTAAAGCAATAATTAAGTGCTCGGCAACTTAAGTAAAAAATGTCCTAACAATTCAACCCAACCGTTCAAGTATGCATTGCGGATGAGCAATCAACGTCTAATAATTTTTAAACTAGGTAGCAGAACACAGTTCCTTGTATAATAACGTACTATTTCATTGACCACGTACTATGCACAACTTGTACTGTTTGAACAAATGTATGTGTGATTACGAATTATTTGTCGATATATCCCTTGAATTAAGTGCTCGTCGAATGCAGCTATAAATGTTCCAACACGAGAACCCAACCGCTGAACTGCGCACCACAATACGGTACTCAACGCCTAAAAATGTTTAAACTAGTGAGAATACAGATTACTTTTAACATACTATTATCCATATTACGAGTACTTCATAAAAACAGAAACCTATGTTATCGTGTGTCGGAAAATGGCGAATTTTTAAACTAGCGAGCAGAACACAGTTTATTTTAATGTATTACGCATATGATTACGTACTTTTTATTGAAGTATTCTTTGAATTAAATGCTCGTCAACATTAACAACTTTAGTATTTTTTATTTATTTTAACTGTTTTAGCTAAAGTTAATGAGTGCGTATTTCAAAGAATGTGTCAACAATAATGCGTAAATATATGCATAGTATGTTAAAAATAATCTGCTCATTAATTTAAAAATTATTAGGCGTTAAATGCCGTGCCACATTGCGTACTTGATCAGTTGAGTTGTATTTTTGGGACATTTTGGGATAATATTCACCTATTATAATATTAGTTAAACATAAACACCTTCTTAAACTATTATGCTATGTTCTCAACTCCCAACGCCCTGGTGTACTAACAATATGCGATAGCTCAGTGGCGTTGTCTCTCGAGCGTGGTTGACCGTGATGACATAGTGTTCGAGCCGCGACAGTGGATTATCGACACCATCTACACAGCTAGGTCTAATTCAGTCACTATCTGGAGGAGGATTCCAGCCACCAGCTGCTCTTGTCTGTACTTTTCCATAGTTTCTCCAATCAATACCTGGCTATCCCAAATCAGTATCTCTAAACCTGTCCACAAAATGCGTGCAATCTTTCCTTCCTCATCCTTGTCCCCTCCTTCCTCCTTACATTTACAATTACCTCAAGACAGGCCGGGAGCTTAGAGCTGTGGCGGTGCTGCGCAAGCGGAGATACCTGGGAGGGGAAATCTCGCTACCTGACATGTAGGATGGGACTGGATCTCACCCTCAGCGGGAGAGGAACACCGTCTCGTTCATTCCAAGGGAAAAATGAACTATATTTACAGAAGTAATTACCACAATTGATGACGCTCGCGGAAACTTAAATTATCAATCAATCCAAATAAACTTTAATATACAGTGGAAACCCTTGCAAAAACATGATTCTCGCCAAGAGCAACTTGTTATATCCTCATATTTTCACATCCTCACTTCAACTCTACAGTCTTTCTCTGCGCACATCTAAGGGTCACTTCATGTGCTAGTCTCTAGTTTGCTCTCTGCTTTGTGCTAATTGGACCTTCTCAAACCCTTCCGTCAATATGTACTTTTCTCATAGTGTATTTAACTTCATTTGATTATAGGCCTGTCCAATAGCATTCCATTTCTTAATAGTTATTTCCAAATTATTCCTTAGTCTTAAATGTCCAGTTTGTAGAATGTTTTCTATACTTATTTAAGTTGGCGTTATAATTCTGTCTCATAAGCATTTTTTTGAAAACTGTTCGCTCTTTGGCAAAGACACTTAATTTTGTTTTTATTATCTCTTCATATGGTGTTAGTTCATTGAATTGGGCGTCCTTTGTATACGTTTGCTGGTGATATCATTTTCTTCTTTTGCCGTTTACTGCAGTTGTGAAATCAATCTACTATTTTTTGCGACAACTCTCTACCGTACTCTTCTTCTAATTTTCTATCCATCGGTCAGTTAATTGCTTTTTCTTTCTTTTGACGGTATTAGTTTTCATTTCTGTTTTGAGTTTACCACCATTCATGAACATCACTGCAGAGTTGTATCAATACAAATTTAAATTCCAGTTCAGGTATTTGTCAAATGTATTAGTGTTGTTTACACAATGTAATTGACATACATTGTGATGGTATAGTGTTTTATCGAGCATTTTGTTACATTTTGTTACTGTGCTATTTAATTCAAATTCCATTTACGGTTATAATACATCGTTCTGGAATACTTTATTTTCACTGCTAGAATTTTGTTGGGGCTATGATATTTCCATACTGACATTTAGGGTATATTTGGAATGTTGTTTTAATTCCACAGAGACTTCAGATATTGCTGCCACTCTGTTGATGTCTTTTGACTCTTTCCCTTAGAAGGTATCCTGCAACATCCTACGTAATTTACATTCTAGTTACATGTGTTTTTCGTTTCATGTACTAGTTTGCAGAAAGAAAAGTGTATAAATGAAGAAGAATCTGTTGTATTTGAGAAATGTTTCTTCTGTGAATCACACTAGACTAAAATAAACTACCAGCAAAATCACTACATGCTCTTATTTCTAATATATTCGAATTTAAAAATATGCTTACATTCAGTTCTGTGTTTATTATGATTCAAACTGAGACTATTATTAATTACCAAATGTTCATTGTAGTCACGTTTACCATTGAGCATTACTCAAATCAAATTTTAATAAATTTATCTAACTAATCTATCTTCGTGAGCAATTTATAAGTTATATGGTTCAAAAATATACTTGACAGAAAACTATTATAAAACTCTTTCAAATCGTCCGTTGCAGTTTTCATTTACAGTGGCCTTGTAAGATTGGCAATGACCCTTATGTCGAAGTACAAAGATTATCGCATTCAGCAGTTTTGATATTATTATCGCTGCGCTGAGCATTTGAGGATGTTCTAGAAATGCAATAAAAACAAATTTCTCACGAGATGTTTCATGTTTTTTCTGGCATATTTACACTTTAAGTTGCTAGAATTTCATGCCATTTTCGTCGCTCAGTTAATAAACAATGAATCACAAGTTATATATTTATAGCAAACTTCATATCAAGAATAATAATACAATGAAATTATTTTCAGAAAATGCATTGTTTAAAATAAATATTTTCAGCGAGGTATTCCCTGGTATTGAAATATTCATTCAGTGGTATTCAATATAATTCAATTATTCGTTCAGTGTTATTTTGTTTTCACAATGCATAAATAGTTGCTTTTTAAGAGAATTTCGTAAGTTTATTGAGTATGATTAGAATTGTCATATTAGTTGCAAAACTACCTGCACACAAATCTCGATATTTTCGGTAATAATAAACCTAATAAAATGAATTAAATAATAATGTGGGCAAAAGTAGACAAAAGTGAATAGTAACAATTTAATTTTAGAGTGTATTCAATGTAACAGATACTTGAGGAGGCATGAAACTGTGGAGAGGATGGATGAAAATAAAATTCCATTGGTATTTGTCGAATGGGTTGCAGTAAGTAGGGGAAGAGAAGAAAAACAAAAATGTATAAGCGAAATAAAATAAATTTTATAAGAAAAGTATTTAGCATAAGGAGAATCGGAAGAGTGGGAGAAGTATAATAAAAATTAAAAAATTAAGTAACAAAATATGCATATTTAGAAGCAGGATTTTTAAGATAATGAATACCTCCTAAATAGGTAATAAAGAAAAATAATAAATAATAAAGCATTCCTTCATATTTAATAAGTACATACAGGATTTCCATCTACTAAATGCTAAAATATGCATAAAAATATGCACTATCAAATAGTCTAATATGCAAACGATGTAGGGTAAAAATGAAGAATTTATTTTACCTATATTTTTATTTATATTACCTTGTGTAAAAGTGAACAAGTAACAAATTTTCTAAACTGTTCTATGCCAAATTCAATTTTTTTGGTCAGAAAAAATGTTTTTGAATTTATAAAATGATCTTTTTTACAAGACGTAATTAGAACATATTTCAAAAACAAAATCTAAGCCAAGGAAAGGTCAAATTCTGCATTTTCTGATATTTTCCCCCAAAAACGTGTTTTACATTTTGGAGAAATCTGAAGTCACGATTTAAATTTAACACTTTATGTAATTTCTCTGTAACAGTCTCACCCACATCACCAAACATTAATTCAAGACACTTAAATGTCTTAAACAATTTTTAATAACTCCACCAGAGGAATACCTACTGATTCTAATTTCTGAAGATGAAGATAATTTGTTCTTCGTGTGTATGGATCCGGGATAGAAATCCCTTAAATGTCGTATTTGCTATATTTTTTAACGCTATATTTGTCCATACAAAAGTTTGCACGAAGTATGGCATTGTTTCTTTCCTTTCTCTACCTTGTCAATTTGAGAAGTAGATGCAAGACGCTGGCCTACTTGAAACTTTTTAAAACATTTAACCTGCATAAACAAGTTCAAATTATATAGAGCTACACATTTCTTAAGAAGAGTATGATAATTTTGCTACAAATGACCACGTTTTGAAACAAAGTTTATTCAAATCTTGACGCAAATTAATATCATATATTTAATTTAAGACAAGCATATTTTCCCAAAATGTATTTAGCTAAAGGTTCAGGTTCAAACTATCTGGGGAGAAATTATATAGGCTCGAATTTGAGATTTGGCTGTAGAAATCAAGTATAGTATGTACTTGTTTTGTCGTATTACATTCTCTTGTTGATAAAATTATTCTCTTACAGACACAGCGATGCTACTAGTACATCAAACGAAATAAAAAGAAAAATATGGAATACTCCACGATTTTTTCAATAACCTTAAAAATAATACAGGTAAATTTCTGAAACTCAAGAAAAATGTTTGTAAACAATACGTATAATACCAAATATAACAATTATTTAAAAACAATGGGGCAAATAGTTTTTAGAAAACAATTTCTTGAACTTCAAAAAATCTCAAAACTGGTACAAAATTATTAATAGTATCTCAAAAATAATTATTTTCATTTCAATAAAAATGAAAGTTTTGTTTTTCGTTTCATATCTATTTCATTGAAATAGTTTTATCCTTTACTGAGTTTCAGTAATTCAAATTATATAATGTCTGCAACAACATTAGACTTGAGTACTAAACATTTCGGCAAGAAAAAGTCACTAGTAGATATATTTTTTAATTGATCAATTTTTTCCCTGTAGCTCACTTGCTTCTTTACTACAGCAATTGCAATAAATTACATTTCCATCCATCCTCCAGATAATCGTTGTTTCTAATATTTTGTTTGAGGAGTGTTGCGAAGCCTTGGATGAAGCCATTTCATACTTAACTTCACAATCAAGAAACTTGTGTTAATCCTCTGTTGTACGCAAGCAGACTGAGAGCCTGCTCTTGATTATTTTCCGATTGCCAGTTATCAAAGGATATATCAAAAAATGTTGGCTTCGTATTTCTTCCGTATCCTTTGCGACATAACATATAGCGTTGATAATTCATTTCGCGGTCCCGCACGTGTACTTGAGTCGCAAATGCAAGTATTGTTCCGAAAGGTTAAACTGTGCAGTATAACCAGAGCACCGAAGATAAATGCGTGCTATCAGGATCTTAGATCAATATACTATTTATACAAAATATGCATCAGTTTTAATATTCACAAATTATGCAGAGAAATAATAAAAAAGTACTTATTACGCTAGATAGAAGTATAAATATGCAGTATTAATCGTCCAAACATGCATTATGCATGAATTTCTCCAAAATCCTACGAAAACATGCAAAGATGAACCGACAAAGATCGCATTGTTAAACGATTTGTTGATGAAACATATGTTTACAAATCTGAAATCTCTACCAAGCTTAAATAAAACATGCATTTGCAAGGAAACTCTGTCTTTATTAATAACATATGTAATATATAATAATTGCAACACATAGAAAAATTAGTTGTTTATATTCAAACATTCAAAGTCAGTAATATTGATATTCTTTTTGAAAATATTTAATATTATGCTAACTTTTCATAGTTGAAGTCTGCATATGAAGAATATATAAAAATGGTTTAAACGGTTTCGTCTATTGTGCACTTGCAAGTTGGTAAAGAAGCAAATATGTTTTTGCAGGCTACGTAGTAAGTCGTAATTAATTTGTCATTACTTGTCTTATTTTATTTTAAACTAGTTCATAAAAAGTACAGAAAAATTATGAATCGCTACAAAAAAAGAATAAAATACTGATTTTAAGCAAAATTACAGAAAATACACATTTTGTTGCTTTTGATATCCATCCATGAGTTTTAACGCACTACATCCATCCGTCCGTCTCTCTGTCCGGCCATCCTTCTGCCCGTTAGTCTGTGAACAACTCTGGTACCTAAATCGTATATAGAATGTTCTCCGAAACGTATATTTCTCGATCAAAGTGCCCGAACATACAGCCCTCGAACTTTGAAACGGAAATTTTAATTTTTGATGATACTTTACCAAAAGCCCTTAGGAAATGTCTACAATTCTTTCCTTTAAAATTTTCCTCGGATGGACCAAAGTGTGCTTCTAAGTAATATGTGTTCCCTTTTATTAAAACATCCAAACTTTCCAAAAATTCAAAAGTTAATTTTTTCGACAGTCCCCCGCAATTATGTAATTGAAGCTAGAAATTTTTCTTAACGTTTCTTTAAAGTTATATTTTTAAATGATTTTATAAATGATCATATGTTAGAATTTGAACTCTCGTGAAATTTGAGGACAAACTCTGACAATTTTCCACAAGTATGTAAAAGATGGTTTTCTCATTATTTTCCTCTCTTTGAATTGTATCGCGGTCCCATTTTAATGATTTGTCGCATAGGTTTATGAATAGTGCCTATCTCAATTTTACGAAACAGAAGTGCAGGTAATTGAAATATCAAATTACTTTAATATAATTTATTTTAAGTCCATAAACACCTTTCTCGCTACAAGCTACCTCAGCCCGATTATCTCCGTTATCCACTTGTATCTTTCAGTCACCCTAGTCCTCGCCGGAAGTCCTTTCACGACCAGCTGTCTGAGGAAGCTCGTGTGTCCACCTCAGTCTTCTATTTCTTCATACCGAGGTAAGTCGCGGACCCACCTCAAGGCTTGTAAATCGGATGTGGGGGCGGATTATAGAGATGGTTGCTGTAAATGCGATACAGGTGGCTGTCAGAAGGCTGCCATATCACGAGCACAATTAAAGTACCCATGCGTACCCATGCGTTATGCGAGAAACGAACGCACAGCTTTTAATAGAACGCCTCCTTGGGCGCTTCAGAGCACTTACCTCGAGCCCCGGTGCCACCAATTCGCCAAAATGCTTTCTGTAATTCAGTTAGTTAACAATAAATATATTGCGCTATACACTTACAAAAATTTCAGAGATAAAATTTGGAGCTACTTTTGAGAAAATCTTGTTCATGTGTTTGTGGAAAATTGTCACGATTCAATTGAAAAATTACCAAAACCATTTATTTGGGGAAAATATATAGTTTATACATGGGAAAATATATAGTTTACTCATGATATAATTTAAATCTATAATATCGAATAATAGATATTAAAAAGAAACTAGTGGTCCTACAATAGCACATACTTTCTATCATTATCTATAATTTACAATTTTTAAAAATTCAGAGAGGTCAACTAAAATGAGCCCTGAGCCATTCTGTGCGCCAAAATGAACCTGAAAAATTGTGTTCTAAAAGCAAAATTTTTCTCCTCGCTAAAAGATTCGGACTCCCATCGTTAATGTGAACACGTCAAGAAAGTTACCCTTACCCTACTAGTTGCAAGCCGGGTAAACGAACTGGCCGACGCTTTAACAAAATTTGATCGTTGACACTCGAAATTATCACACATTCTGATATTTTAAATCATATTATTTCAAGATTTAAATGATCAAATATATTTTAATAAGGAAGAAAATCTTTATCATCAATATTGTAGTTTTGCGATGTTAATTTGTTTGCAATTTTCTCAAAATACAAAGAGTTCCCCGAAAATGAGACCTGTACCATTTTTTAAGTGTCATGCTCTATCCATAGAAACAACTGGAGCCGTTTTGGAGAATTTTTTAATAAATTGCATTAACTTTAAGCGAAAATGATGAAAAATACTTGTTTTTAAAAAATCCACACGGCCGTAAGTAAAAATACAATTTAAAAAAATATATATCCATATGCCTATATCCCAATGCCCATATATTTCATATAAAGTAGTTACTATTTGTCCCAGTACGTATTTGAACACGTTTGAAAACTCATCTGCTGTGATGTGCAATGTCACCAGCAATTTTCCAATCAGGGTCCCGTGATTTGGATCTAGTTGCATGCATTTGTGATCTGAGTGATCAGATTCAACTTCACCTGCTAGTACAGTGTATTGAAAATTGAGTGAAAAACAAAGAATAGTTACATTAGAGACTGAATTGAACATGTCGGGTCACATGGAATTATCATAGGTGATATCACAAGTACATTGGAAATTTCCAATAAATTCCTGAAGCGCAAAACGAGGTAATTTTCCTATAAATTCCCAATGCGCGCATGGTATATCATAAAAATATTACACGAATGAAATGTTGTCTAGCAGATACTAATGTCATTCCAATATGAATCGCAATTTTGTCACCCAGCATTATTGGTGATAAATACAAATGGAGTCCCTTGTTTTTCACCATAGTTTCCTTCAACACAAATACATTTTCTCCATCGCATAATAAATTTTCTGATTCCTTCGCGTAAAAAAGTCGGCTGCGGTAGTAACAAATTGGGCACATATTGCTTGATCGCAGAATCATCTTCAAGTCTCTCTCCACCCAATGCCTCCTTTAGTGAACCAAAAATACAGTAGTCTCATGAGAACAAATCCGAAGAGCAAAGTGAGTGTTTTAAATGTAACTAGCACAATTTCGTAAATTTATAACTAGTCAGAGCTACTGTATGCTGTGGTGTGTTGTCACACAGGATGACATTGTGAATCGGTATTCGATCCGTCCGCAGGTACAGCCGTCCGTACAATGGAATGAACCCTTCCAACACTAAACTGTACTCTGAATCTCTTCGACATTTTTTTCAATTTCACATCTTCGTTGGCGAAAAAACGAAGAAATAAGCATTTTGCAACAGACACTGATACTTTCTGTTCATTCTAGTGATTCCGCAATGGCAGTCGTGAGTATGCCGTGAGTCGAGATAGCCGTGTGCATAGCTATCTCCTCTCAATGTTCCCATCACAGACTCCCGGGAACTATACGCGCTGATCACGTAAATACGGGAGACGAACGAAGTTCCGGTTCATATTTGAATGACTCTCATAGATAGATAAATATGTTTATTTGAGGTTGCAACAACCACTTGGGTTATTAGCAACCTCATTCTCAATATATTTACAAACAACTTAGTTCTCCAACTACGTTTCAGAATCCGCCAAATATTAAAGACACTCCTAGTGTCTCATCTAGTAGGTGTCCTCCCCTAGTGTCTCCTCCTAGTGGTGTTTCTTCTGCATGCCAACTCCTATGACTGATGTATTGCAGCTTATTATTGGCTAGTAAACGTAAACGGCAAAATGTGTATTTTCTAATGTGTAAGGTAATCCGTTGACCCTTTTCTTGAACAAAACGTTTTTTTGACGCGAGATGACTGAACGAATTAATTTTGTTGACGACAATGCACTACAAGTTCATTTCAGAAACGTTAACATACTCGTAATTCAGAATGTCAATTATTAAAGTCTCAAAATAGAACTTTGTTGCATTTCAATACTAATAAACAAGAGGTAAACACGGCAAAAACTGCTAAAAACAAAAGCATACCTGACGTCTGGATTTGTCGTAAAGGTGAATTTGTGTGAATTCTTATTTCCAAAGATACAATATTTTGTTTATATTTTATGAATGTTTTGGAAAATGCTCATAGTGTGAATAAAAAACTAAATATTTTGAATGTGTATTTTTGAATCTTCAATGAAAGTTTTAAAGTCTAAAGCACCGTGGTGCACTGAAAACTCTCGTGGTGCACTTTTTATTAAATTCTTGGCCTCAAGAAAATGTGCGCAGATAATCTTTCCCCATACGTCACATACAGTTTTTACTGTTTTTTTTGACCAAATAAATAAATAAACTCATGGACTCCGATCTAAACCCTCGAAGAGCAGCAGACGACATGATCATACCATGGGCGAGAGTTGCGAGCTCGCCTCGCCAGCCGGGGCTGGCAGGCGGCGGAGGAGAGGTTGATGGGCGATGAGATCAATGAAGTGCGAATATCCGAGTGAAAGCCGTCTCGGGAACGCGAGCGGCGCGGGGGCGGCGCGGAGGCGGCGCGAGAGTAGTGCGCGAGCGGCGCGGCAGCGGGGCCTGGGACCGCTCCAGATGCGCGGGCGCGCGGCCAGCCGCCTCCCGCGGCCAGGCGCCCGGCGCCCGGCGCCCCGCTATGGCTCAGCTGCACTCCCGCCCGCGGGCCAAGGCGGCCGCGCACAAGTGGGGCTGCTCACGCTGCATTCCACTCTGATCGTTCCAAATGATTAAATGATTAATTCCGGTGCTCATATCACACTGCAGAGACTATTTTATAAATTCATAACGACATTTAATACTATAGTTTCAATACAAAAGACCCAATCGATTGTAATATCAAAGGAGTCTGTAAGTTGGAAATAGAAGGCATCGAGCACGTGATGATGTCCGTTACCGGGGAGTGGACATCGCCAGTGATGCCAAGAAGCGGGAGAGCAGGTCATGAAAGTTGCTCGCGCATCAGGATATTTAAGAGATGTAACTTGGAAAAATAAATAGATTAGCACAGAAGGTAAGGTTAAAATCTACAAGACAATGGTAATAACAATTTGGACACGTGGAAATGAAACCCAAGCTGATATAAATAAAACAAAGCAACTATACCGATCAGTAGAAATGAACATACGACGATACGAAATACCAGAAGTGTCAAGATGTAAGAAAAGTGTAAGAAATCAAGATGTAAGAAAAGTGTAAAATAATTGATATTACCAAATGTGTGAAAATAAGGATAAAACAATGGAATAACCATATCGCACGAATGAGCGGTGATAGACTGATGAAGATAGCCAGGGATACGATACCATTAAAAAGAAGCCCTGGGAAGCCGCGGAAAATATGGAGAGATGATCCGTGGTCAACATCTAGTGAATCCCCGGGATGAAGCGTGAAGAAAAACAGGTGTACAACAATCAACATGAAAGAAGAAGATTAATCCCCGTTTCCTGGTGTATCAACTCCTATGGTAAAAAAACAGAAAGTGCTTTTATCAAGGGAGGTAAAGGTGATCTTCCTAGCTAGCTGGTAGGATTCGGCGCGGACGAAAACGTCTCCTCGTTACTTTTCTCAAAATTATTTGTTTTCATTTGAATTTGGCACAGAAAATTTCAATTTTTTTCTGATAATATAAATTATTTTGTTTTTTAATCAAATAAAAGTGTTAAGTTGACGAAAAAATTAATATTGAAAAAACACGTTGTGGGCTGTAAAGAGATATGTGTGCTGGGACAAGTGCGAAGAAATCTTTCAAAAATTTAATTTTGATGTTAGAGTTATATTGTAACTACTCCTATGTTATTTGGTATCAGAGAACATTTATCCACCTTATCCAGGAATACCCTTTCAGACTCGGTTTCAGAGACCGACAAAACGAGTTTTTCACTTGCCACTTCCACCACGAAAAACTGCCACATTCGCTGCGAAACAACAAAACATTCTCTTACAACGTAAGTACGTTGTAGGCGAGAAGTAAAATACAAAAGTGTCTCATTATTCTAGAAATCCTTTATAGCTCTTTCTATTTCTGCTTCTTTTTCTTTCTTCATTTTCTTGTGCCGGATCCCTAAAAGTACGTGAGGGATCAAACGGTACAAAATGAATTCTAAAGCGACTCCGAATGAATAAAATTATATGTGACATGTGTGTATTTGCGTTTCATTTCAAGTCATAAACTGTTGTAACAACACGGTATTGGAACATTTTCCCTTGATTCCATGCAGTCCAGTTGTCGTCAAAGCCATCTCTTCAAACTGTATAGGTGTCCTAGAATAAATGTTACATATTTCCTATGCGAATTAATGTGAAACATGAAAGGGGATCAAAGGGGATATTTTTGCCAGTGAACACATGAAGGTAAATTTCATATAAAGAAGTTACACGACTGTCGTTTGCTCAGGATTAACAGGCAGCTCGCACTGGCGAATCGCTTCTCACGTTCTGAGGCGTATGCCCGTCCAACACTAATGTGTAATGAGTTGCCTACCAATCAGGGGCAAATGCCATAAGTAATATGAATACGTTATATAAATTTCCCACCATATTTTTATTGGCAAAAGTCATCATCTGTGACTCCCCTATAAGCACAAGACGTGTATAACATTTATTCTGCACACTGTGTAGACGTTAGGACAGAGACACTCGCGTTTCCCTAAAATGGCAGATTCAGTCGTGTGTGGATACAGAGGGAATAAATATATATATTTTCGAGAAATCAGGACGATTATTAACATTAATTCGCATTGTTTTAAAGAATATATCTCACATTATTTGTAATAAAGGGACAACGATGTTTTTTTTGTACGATTTATTTTTTCTTGATATATTTTATTTGATACACTTTATTAATTGTTGCGACAAAAATAGCGGTTCTTCGACACCACTAACTTACCATTACTCATAACATTTATAATTTTTGACAAGTTCAAAAGTTCAAAGAAAATGAGACCTGCGCCACACTTTTAGGGTCGTTTGCTCCACCCGATGAAAAAATGTCAAAATTCAGTCTTTTTTTAATGCAAATTGTCATTACAAGCAAAAATTCCAGAAAACATACTGCTTTTTTCAAAAACGTGTACATGGCCTTATTTAAATATGCAGTTTTTAGAACAGATATCATTCATGGAAAAGTAACTTTTGTCAAATTCGCACTTTCGCTATATCAATTTTTTGCACTTTTCGAAAATACTTCAGTTTGCCGAAAATAAAAACTGCTCCATTTTTAATGTGCTTACCTCTATCTGGAGAAAATAAGTAGAGAAAATTTGGAGCGGAATGTACGAAAATAATTATTTTAAAACTGCGTATATTTCAAGCTTAATTACGCGAAAATTACTCAGTTTTCAAGAAATTGTACCTGACTTTATGTAGAGATTTTCCAAAAACAGAAGATAAGGAAAAATATATTCAATGTTGTAGTAGTAGAAATACACGGAAAAAATTGGAAAATGTAATTTTCAAAACTTTAGACTTGAACGAAAATGAGCCCTGCGATATTTTAAAATTTTCTTTGCGCTCTCTGAGAAAAAAGTTAAATTAACAAATATGAGTACTTTTCTCTTTTGAAAATCCTCAGGCTTAATGTAAAGTACCTTCAAAACTCTAAATATCTGTTTTAAACTCACAGAGCCTCGAATTCGGCCAGATTGATGGCGTAATATCAGTTTTGGGAAAAATCGCCTGAAAGGTGGAAGCGCTGACGTTAGCTGCAGACGAACAGACAGGCGCAGGAAGAAACGTACAGAGTTTTGTCGTCAACCAATTTCTCGGTATCAATGACCCGCGAAATAGAATTCTGACTACACAACTGTTCAGAGAAAGTAATTTTTTACACATGGGAACAATATTTAAATATTTTTTGGGTTTTAGGGTACCACAAAATGATTTTTTCTGTACAAAATTGCTGATTTTGACACAGAATTACATTTCTTCAACTTTATAAAGAAAGTCCGTGGTATAACCAGAAATAATATACTGTAGACTTCTATCGTCATTTGTAGAAGGTTACTGCAGTCGATAATTTTCGCTTTCGAGAATACTCGACTTCTCTTCTACATCCACGTGCACATCAATATTCTGCAGTTTACGTCGTCTTTAGTTTATTTGTTTTTTAAGCAATTGTACACGACCTTTTTTAAAGAGCTAAGTTTTACAATAGACTTTGTCTAAAGCAGAAATTTCCATCTTCAATATTGTAGTTTGAAATGTTAACTTTTTGCAATTTCCGAAAAAACGATACTTCGGCGATAGCCGAAAATGGAACTAACGCCATATTTTTACCGTTCCTTGTTACATATGTGGAGAAAATATAAAGAAAAATTTGGCCCGGTTTTTGAGATTTTTTAAATTGCCTGTATATCACGCAAAATTACACGAAAACTACTCATATTTTCGAAAAATTGAACATCCCATTATTTCAAGACCTGTCTTAAAGTAACAGATTTCATTAGGTAAAAATACCTATCTTTAATATTATAGTTGTAGGGAGACGCCGAAAAAATTGAATATTTTCAATTTTCGTAAAATCAGGAATTTCAAAGAATATGAGACCTCCACCATTCTGTTAAACGTCCATTACGGTATCCGACAACAAAATTTGATCAAAACATTTGGTGCTATGTTTTTCAAAATTTTGAAAATGTCCGAGGGGCTGCATGTAAATTACCCCAAAATTAAAATATCGGTTTCAAATTCCAGAACCATGACACCAGCCAGATCGATTGGGTAATATCAATGAAATCATGCCACACCATTTCCTACTATTATGGGTAATATCAGTTTTGGAGAAAATCGGCTGAACGGTTTAGGCGCTGCCGTTGACCACCGGCACAAGTTTTGCCGTCAATCGGTTTTTCAGTATCAAGGACCCAAAAAACATGGATTCTGGCTGCACCATGTGTTAGGGATTTTTTTCTATTTTCAGCAACAGGATTTATCCATTTTTTTGTTACCAGGGCCCGACAATAAAATTTTCTGCCAAAAATTTGCCAGAAAAAACCACAGACCAAACATGTTACTTAGTTTTAAATTTCATAGCCCTTTGCTTTTGGATACAGAAGCTAGGAAGTGTCCTCATTTAATTTCAGAGAATTTAAATATTAAAATACATCAAACTGTAAATACGAATGTGGAATCCAACATTTTTACGAATCCACTTGATGTTTTGCCTAGAATTAAATTGCATTCGACTGACCATTATACGAAATGTTTCTTATTTCTGTCTTTCGATATGTTTTCCTTGCTTTTGTCGGTCTCAGCCCACCCACCTCCTTATGTCACAGTTACATTTGACCTTTTCTTTTACTTATTTCACTTATTCTCACCCTTTTTGGTTCTTCTTTGCCCCTCTTCTATAACACTCTTCATCAACAACTTACGTCACGGCCCTTCCTTTGGCTTTCTAACTTCGGCAAAGGAGGTCGACGAGTTGACATGGCTCTTGCATCCAGTCTATTCTTTTCACAATACATATTCAATAGCTGTAATTTCTTCTTGGGATAACATGAATGTTTATCGTATAATCTGTTTCCAATTTTGATAGACGTAAAACTTGTGCTTTGTACTTTTTATATATGTATTAGCATTATATATGTATATGCATTTTTTTGATATTGTATTTGATCTGATTGTTTTCAACTTTTAATTTGAAGAAGTTTATTCAATCCTTGAGAGAAATCGCGCATCTAGTAACTCTGATATCATTTTAATTCTTAAATCTCACATTGGTTTTTGCAATTTATATTTTAATTAAAACAAAAGTTATATTTTTTATTTATAAATAAATCATTTCAGACTTGATCGGACTAATTGAGCTGCAAAGCGGTGTACCTGAGCGTTTAATCGAATGTGATATGAAATAAAATTTTCCGTAGTAAGATAATAGAGATGAGTCTATCGTCTCAAAATATTCGAAGAACACCTCTTATTCTATATCTAGCCCACGTAGACAACCATTGATTCGTTTCGTGCTAATCACCATTACGATAATTTAAAACAAATTAAATTCTTCTCAAGTGTATATCCGTAATGTTCACATTTCCGTACTTGAGTAATGTGTATTTTAGATTCCACTTCCCTAATGTTTTGTTTTTGGATATCCGCCAATCTAATTTAATTACCTCCCATATTTCGAGAGTTTCTTTTTTTCAATGTGTCGCCGAAAACTCTCAGTTCCACGCGATAGACTAAATTCTTCACCTTTGACAGGAATGCTAATGATAATGGATTTCATTTTCTCCAGCGTCTACATTTTACTGTTCTTATTGTATTCTTAAGATAATTCATAATTTAATATATATTTCATTTTAATATCGTTTCCTACGCTACTGATCTCCTTCAACTTTTTACATTCGCTGTGAATCTTGATTGTGGACAATAATTTATAGTAATCCGTTTCCATACCTTCCAATCGATCTCGTAAATAAAACCTACGTATTATGTAAATACGTAACACAGTTTATAGCGGAGGCGACATTGACGGACAATAGAAAACTGGGTCTGTTGTAAGCGAAATGTGGTGTTTTAGAATTAAAAAGGCTCTAGTTTATCTATTTTCTATTAAACGTTTTAGGTCATCAATTATTGATCGCCTCTTGTTGCATTATTGAAGAACGTTCCCGGAAGTGGTACATAAATGTAAGTCAATCATTGGATAAAAACGAATAACGTATTCAGCCGCTAATTGAAAGCAATCCTGACGAGATGATTCTTCATTGAAATGAACCTGAAAGCACGTCATAATTCCCCGTCGTGAATACGGACGCACGGCCTCTAATCTAGCACGGAAATGCGTTTCCCAGCCCACGATAATCCGGTATTAAAATCCGGCGAGGGAGCCCCGGGAGAAGGAGGCGTTGGGCTGTGAGGAGAAGAGCCCGGGAGTACATTTAAATTTGACGGGAGAGAAGCTGCTGCTTGCAGCGCAGGGAGGAAGTGCGATGACGGACGACGGCGCGGGGCCGACGCGAGGCGGGGCGGTGGCGGGGCGGGGCGGGGCGGGGCGGGGCGGGTGGGGCGGGGTGGGCCGGGTCTGGCGGTGTGGTCGAGACGAAGCGCATGAGTGGCGGGCGCGCCGGGTGGCGATCGAAGACGGGAAGACGCGGGCGGGCAAGGCCGGGAAATGCGGGCGAGGCGGGGCGGGGAGGGCAGCTCGGAGCCTGGCACGGCGCACGGCCCGGCACGCCGCCGAGCACGCCTCCCCCGCCGCGCTCCGCCGTGCCCTACCCCGCCCCGCTGCGCCCCGCTGCGCCCCGAGCGGCGGCTGGGAAGGAGGCGCCGCGCCGGGCGGACGAGAGCGCCGATGAAGGCAATGAGGCGGCAGCGCCCGGCAGACAGTCGCCCTCGGGCGATTAGGCGCCGCCCGCCGCCCCCGGCACCCGCGCCACCTATTACAGGCGCCCGTGGCCTCAGGAGGCCCACGCCTCTCCTCGCTCCCCTAAGCCCTTAGCTCTGTTGGCACTTCCACATCAGATGGTCTGGCAATATTCCCGTTGTTCCAACAAGCAAGCTATTTATTACTTCGTTTATAAATGCCCATCGCATATGATTAAGCTACCTACACGACCTTTCCATTGCATATGATTAAGCTACCTACACGACCTTTTCATTATGTATTTTGTTCAACTGTAAAAATATCTTTGCCACAACGGCTCGCAATTCTGAGAAAGGCTACACCCGCCTGGTGGCCGCCTTGCCCATTTCTCAGAATCGCCTAGGACAAATCTGAGCTCTGTGCATATAATTCAGTTACTTAAAAGTTAACTATATAAACATATTGTAATTTCCAATATTTAATACCTTCCATGTTTACAAGATTTGTTTAATTAACCAACCAAAGTTATAATCTCGTCATCACATATTACGTGTGCGCTTATTGTCTATCACCAGAATCGGCGCTAAGCGGGTAGATTGCGTCAGTTGCGACGCGTCGCCTGAAAATTAGTTGGGCTCCTGTCCTTGCTGCGCACACCCCGCGTTGCGCAGAGGTCACTCATTGCAACATTTTCACATCGCAACGCATTACATATACGCGTGTGCAAGATCATTTTAACATTCTTTGGTAGTTCAGTGTAACATTCTTTGACAGTTCAGTGTGTTCAGACGAACTAATCAGTGACCTCAAATACCCTGTTTAGAAACATTAAAGTTTCAAGTGAACACTTCTGTGCGTGATACATAATTCCGTTTTTCATGCGTTGCGCAATGTACTGTAGTTCATATTTCTGCCTACAACAGTAGTACTTCATTCGTTCAATATATTCATGCCTCAAGTGAATATTTGTGCGCGTGATGCAGAATTCCGTTCACGTGTTGTGCAATATACTGTGTGTCATGTTTGTGTCTGCAACAGTAGCTCTTCCTACATTCAATTGACCATGTATTCACTGCACACCAGTCATTTACTTCCGGCATGAGAAGCGAACAATGTGTCATTGCTGTGGTGTGTTTCTCAATCGTGCTACGAGTCTGCTACCTACGCCATGTGTCGCGCATGCATCTTTAGGGCCCACGGGGAGAGCGCTGGGCGCGCTCACCTCCCCCCACTCCTCTGAGCGACCTCTCACCAGGCGTCCGCCGGGACAGCTGCAAGCTCGCACATCGCTGCGTCAACCCAACGCCACTTGTAATTGGCCAGAGTAACAATTGCTTATCTTTACAACCTCATCGTCGATTTCAATCTAACTTGTTCGTATTTCTAATCTACGTGCATAAACCATCAATCTTAACAACTTTCAGTGATTCAATCATAACATGGTATTTGAACATAACTACATCATGTCTCTACTTATTTAATATTATAATTCACGTCTTTACGAGTCATCATAATTCCATTAGCATATTTTTATGTAATATTTGTTTGATTCAATTATATATATTAAATTTTTGTCTTTAATTCGTTCTGAGTGATGATGACAGCACCTGAAAGATCAATTTGAGGAACGCAAGACTGGTGACTTGCAACTCATTAATTATTAACGCGTCACCAGTAGTCCTCGAAGGTAAGTGGAGCAATCAGAGGATGAAAGTGCAGTGTGTAATGGCTCCCGCCTTAAATTAATTACAGTCCGCTGATCACAACACACGCGCTGCATCTTCACACGTCATTTTATTATCATGTTACGAAGACACTCTATCAGTAAGAGTATTACCTTCAAATTTGAATGACTCTGTCACCACAAGACCAGTATTGTCACTGCTTATTACCGGTATTGAAATTGGTTTTTGTGGGTCAGTTAAGTATGTAGTGGAACTTCGACGAAAAATTGAAAACCTTTTTCAATTTTTGTATCTTGAAAGTGTGCTGAATGTAGCTGTATCACCGTTTGGCGTATCTCAAATTTAAATACCTTTTTCTCGGGTATTTAAATTTGCCAAGCCCCCTGTCATGGCATACGTCGCTGCCTATCTGTTTATAAAAATTCTCTGGCAATTTTGAATTAAAAGTTAGATTTTCAGTGGAAAAAACTGATAAAGCAGAGGAGGATCTTAGCAAACAGACAAGAACGAAGAAGATAAACATTAAGAAGAAAAGGGAAGAGGAGGACACAGATTACATCAAAGAAAGCTTCTAACCTATTGTACTGGTTGGTGGGGTGTCACAGACACTTTGCAGACCATTTGCCGCAAATTTATTTCCAGTGGGCATTAGTGCATTTATCCAAAAAAAATACTTCAGATAACAACTCTAAAAAATTGTGTCGTACACAACTCAATGTGCTCTTGATATTAGACGCGTTTTTATGTAAATAATCTGTCAAAAAACGTTTTAAAATTAGAAATTTTTTAGTAAAAACTTTACATATGGTAAACAAGTATAACTTTTAAATAAAAAACGTTAATGCAAAAAAATGCCTACCATATTGAAAAATCATCAGACAAAACTGATGTAAAATATCAAAGATGTAACTTTCATTGTTCTTCAGAAAAGTGCATCGGAAGTTTCAAGATTTAACATTACCAAAATAAGCACTACATACTCCCCTGAATACAATATTTATCCCCAATTGAAATTACTTCTATTGACTGCATCTTCTTTCACCTACCACGTTATTTCTATGGTAAACGTGTTGAACTTACAGTGAAACTTTGTGATTGGTTGAGGCACTGCCGAATCGTTGATTGCATATATTCCTTAAAGACATCTCATAAACAAATCATCTTTTACTTTTCCCTTCATATCAGTTGCTAGATTTTTATGTTGCAAACTCGTGTAAGTATATTTTTTAAATTTTCTTCGCCTTCTACATACTTACATGGTAAAGAGAAGGTATTGTAATGCTGCAGCCGGTGATGGCAAATTTTCTTCCAAATCACTCATTCTGGTGCCTCAATATCGAAAACTTTGATAAATCAGGTTTCTGTACGTAGTATATTACTTCCTTCAACATGTGTAGTCAGATTGCACGTTTTCTGAGTTATTGAAAGCGAAAAATAGGTTCACCCGGAAACGTCTATTTATCTGTTGTCTCTCCGTTTTTATCTGCTCGTCTGTCCGTGCGGCAGACAGTCGATCTGCCTGTCCGCCCGTCTGTCGTGCCGTTTGTCCGTCCGTCTGCCCGTCTGTCTGCCCGTCTCTCAGCCCACCCGTCCGCTCGTCTGGATGGCCGTCTGTCCGTCCGTCTATGGTCAACACTGGCGTCTAAACCGTTTAGACGATTTTCCCAAAAACTGGTATTCCTCGATCAATCTGGCCGACTTTAAGGTCCTATGAATTTGAAACGGATGTTTGGATTCTTTTAGATGTCTGTAACAAACTCTTAACATTTTGAAAATTTTCTAAAAACTTGTTCACAAGACGCTTAAAAAGCGTCTCATCTCACACATCTCATTTTCTTGGAAGTCAAAATTTTCAAACTTTAAAATTTTTGAAAATTGCAAACGATTTTTCACAATTCTGTTACCTTTTCGTAGCAACTTCTCCAAGCCTGATTAGGCACTAAACATGGAGTAATTATCGTTTAATGAAGTCAGTAATAAATCTCAAAAAGGCTCCAAATTGTTTATTTTTTCTAACAGAGCAAAGTACGCTGATAAAAAAAACTCAGATTTCATATTTGTGGAATTCTCTGAATTTTAGAGAATATCAAGTTACAAATTATGCGCAAAAAATGTTGTTCTAGCACCACAAGTTTTATCACATTTTCCCCTTTTGTTAATCCCAATTTACTAATAAAATTTCCTTTTGGAATATGAAGTGAAAATTTTTTAACTTTCATTTTTTGGAAATAATATTTGAGTTCAATACAATATATGTATATGATGACCCACATCATATATTTAATTCATCATATACTTAATTGCGTCATCATATACTTAATTGCAGAATTAATAATAAATCTATTTCGAATGCCATTGCTGGAGCTGTAATAAAAATTGTAAACATATTCAGAAGCACGAGTTAGATACTGTGGTATGCAATTGGAAAGGAAATTTAATAGAAATTAAATGAATACTTTAAATATATTTAATGAAATCAGTTGTATTTCGCGTTTACTCTAATACAGGATTACGCAGAAAGAATAGTAGGATTTAAAGAGACCAGCGTATTGTAAGTAATAAAATCATTTGTTTGAAATATTTCCAGAACACAGGTAAAGGTATGCCATTTAGTCAGTATTGACAAAAGTCACTGTTTCTTGAATCTTATACCGGATAAATTACCACCATTACATTGTACATATTCCTCCACGCGGTGATAGAGAACCTGCAATGAAAATGTTGCACTACTAGTTTTGGACAGTGGGTCAACCAATTTCTGTGATCAGGAACTTTGTCGTGACGTCTCAACCTGAAATGGCTACGAAAGATTCTTTGCATAGTAACAGAAAACTATTTGTAAATTAACTTTCCACAGCGCAAGAGCGGTGCTCTGGGGCACACTTTAGTCATAAGTGAAAATGACTACCATTTCTCACTTTATTCCACGTACTTATTTTGAGCATGTGCGTCTGTACTACGGGACACAAAAAAGGCCTTCGTTTCTGCGCAACTCAGTATGTTTTGATTCTATTTATTGAATTTTTGCTACAGTTTTACTTCACACGCCCCTTTTTCCTTTGTTTATTAGATGGAGAAATAGAGAGGGGAGAGAAAGAATATCAGGAGAAAATTGGAAAAACCAACATAATGTGTATTTTTTAAGAAAAAAATGATATGCAGTATGCATAGCGACTGCAGGATCAATTTCTAACACTCTAGAAATTCAAATGACAATGTTTTAGTCCTTGGGCGCGGCGGTTCAAGAAATTGTGTCCAATCCCAGAGTATTTTTTATTTTACGATTTTCTGAAAGAATTATTTATTTTTATTTCTTTATTGTCAAAAATAGTTAAGAACTGTGTAACTTACTATGAGAAGAGCAATCTTTGCATGTTTCTTGACTTCATGGATTTCACTTACTTTCTTTCAGACTTATTGTCTTCCTGTTCCGTGTACCATTCAAATGACTTATAAAGTGTGAACTGTGCACATCGCGGTTTTCTTTTATTTTCTGTTATTTACTGCTTAACTTTCATTGACTTTGAATAAATTGTAAAAGATATACTACTCATATTTAATTATCTCCACACATTTCAATATATGTAGAAATAATCCACATAATTTAATCGCATCTTGTATTCGGAATCTACCTGTTGACATTTTATTACTTCGAGCATATATCTGTAGTTTAGTCGTTACAGGAGCTCAATATGTACTATGGTAATATGAGTACAATATTAAAGATTTTGTGTATTTATATTTTATCTCAATTCTTGAGGTGGAATGTAAATGTAGTTTCGAAAATTAATGCGGCTTTACCAACTGAAATAAAAATTGTACCTCATGACATTCAATAGACTTGCCACAATATTTTTTCTTCCGTCGGCTAACAGTAATAATAATAATAATAATAATAATAATAATAATAATTAAATGTATTATGAAAACTATATAACTACATTTTTATAATATTGTGCATGAATTTAACTGAAACTATTAAAAAACATTTAATTTGTGAAAGCGAACACTGAGGCCAATATGACTAAACACATACGCTTAACTACATGTGACTAAATGCAGGCTACTATTCGCGATTTATTGCTTTAATTTCGTTATAAATTGAAGTAATCACAATAAATCTTTTATTGTGATTGCTCACAATAAATCTTTTAAATAGTCAAGTTAGACACAAACATCGACTCTTGTTCCTTGAGAATATTTCCGCAATTTATGAGACTATCGAAATTATTCTGTGAAAGAATCGTTCGCTTTATGTAATATCTAGACACGCATGTAGTAAGTCAATGTTTCAATATTACTTCTGAAGGTTATTTCGATCCACTTTTGTGCTACATTTATTCTCAAATACAGGCTGAAGGTTACAGGGTCAAAGTTACGTCACGTCCCCCTCCACCGATCCTCGGACAGAACTGATATAAATAGAACTTCGAAAGACGAGTTCTCTCTCGCTGTGAGTAAAGTTCGTTATCTCTCTGAAATGGACTTCATTGATGGGACGATGCCATCGTACTCTGGGATTTTCGTATGAATGAATGTCTCGTAAAGCAGTGTCTATTTTTGGCAAGCAAACAAGCAAGAAGTTTAAAGTATAGTTTAAATCATTTAAAAAGATCTTCGGATTAATTAATTTTATTTTTGTTGATTCTCTCTCGTACAAAATTTTTAAAAATTATTCGTTTTGTTATTTTCGTGTTCATTTCTTTCGATTGAATGATTAACTGAAGCATAAATATTGTCAAATTCGCTTCTTCAAACTAAGGGTCATTTTCCCGATATATTATTTTTGAATAATTAAAATTTATTGTATCTGTTTACTTGTCCTAAAGACGATATTGGGTCATTCCACGTCAAATAGCACAAATGTAAGGAAAATGTGCCAGATTTTTAAAGTTTTTTTTTCTGTGAAGAGTACTAGTAAAAATATGAAACCCGTGTTCTTCATTTTTTCCAAATCTTATTTTTCGAAATTGTATTATTTTCGAAATTTTCGAAAAAATGCTCGCATCACTAAAGTTAATTATATTTTACTCGTGTTGTAATTGTGACAGAAATTTGTTATTTTGCGACATTAAAGAGCCAAAGACGATCTTTTATGGTAGGAAATGGTGTGGAGCTTACGATGTTTGCCGCATAGAAATACCTTTGAGGCGTTGTTTTTCTTGTTCAAAACGCCTCAAATCTATTTCAATGATCTATGATGTATTGAATTTATTAATGTTTTTAAAATTAATTTTTTGACTAATTTTATTTTTATTTCTTAGTTTTTCCCAAAAATCGACAGTTAAAAATTTTGAAAAAAATTGTAATCTCTGAAATGTTCTATATAAGTCTGGTAAGTTACAAAGTGGGAAACCGAGATGATTCTGAGACATTAAATACAATAGAAATATTTACTTGTTTTGCTGCAGCGTCTGTTAGAGAGTCACCCCTCAAGCACATGTCAATTGTCAGCAGTAGACAATTACCATCAATATACTTTCACAGAGCAATAAACAGAAGCATCCCTTCACATCTTACTACGTGCCAGATATATACACATGATCTTCATACATGATTAAATTCAAATTAATAAGTGTCAAACGGATTGAATTTAGTATTAAACGGACGAAATATTTATACGAATAAGAGTATGTGATACAATTAATTCAATTGATATCTCTTTTACTTCACTTTACAGAGAATATCGTTAATTGACCTTTTAATAAAGAAATGAAACTGTATTTCTTTGTGCCTTCTGTTTTTATTATATCGTTGTAATAGTCCTCTTTCTAAGTATTGTTCAGCGTTGCTAAAATGCAAAGGTAATATTCTTTACATTATCATTAGCTCACTTAAATTACTTCCAGGGAAAATTAATAGGTTCCTGTCAGAATTGAAAGCTAGCTTTTATTAAGAATATTACAATTGCTCCCCTCACTATGTCGCAAGGTCCCTTTCCATAAACGTTGCGAAGCGAAGAAATGCCATTCAGCGCTCACATTGAAGACATCTTTGTGGAAGCATAAATTTCCATTGTTCTGTAATACTAGGCACTGACCCCATCCGAAAAATATGTCTGTTAACACTGTCATAAACGTTCTTGGCAAGTGTTACGAGTTTACACTGAAAAGTGTGTATTGAATTCGTGTTGTGTTTCGGGGTTTCTGAATTATTTTTTCAATTCTTTGCTTTCACTGAAGTATAGCACAAAAGGATGTAGCTAAGACATTAATTTACAGCAGTCCCTAAATTACATCTTCAAGTACAAAATAATTATTTTCTAAAAAATGACACTGGGCAATGAAAATTTCCAGCGTCAAATTTTATGTTTGTCTCATGAAGAGAAGACGCCAAACGATGGGCGAAGACAGCAGATTAAACAGAGGACGAACTTACTCGGTCAGCTTCTTTATTAATCGAAGCAGGTGATACGTTAGGGTGAGCAAGACCAGCAATGCACGTTTTTTCATTATAGTAACTGCCCGAAATGTTTGCGACATTAACAAGTATGGCCGATTCTGACTTTCTTGAGAAAACTTCACTTGGGTTTGAAAACCAGTTTTTCCAATAATATAACTTTTCTTGACGGCATACAGTCAATTTTCAACTTTTCAAGACTACTGATTGTAACAACGTAAGCGTACACTTCTTCTACAATTATAGATTTTCATATTAACCTTTGGGTGGGCGCGCCTTTTGTGCTCACAAAATCGGGCGCTTAGGAGCACAGTATGCTGCCTCGAGAAGACAGTCTTGTGCACTCACAAAACTTCTGTTATTTAATTGAAGAAGAAAGAATAAAATCTCAGAACTATTCATTACATTTTTAATATTAATACATTTTATAAATTACAGAAATGTGGCGAGTTTTAGGTATAGAATAATAAATGACACATTGTTTCAGAAAATCTTAGAAAACAAAATATAACAAAAAATTAACTAGAAATTTTGTATTACATAGACAGAGAATTAATTAAAGGAAACAGCCTACTGAACTTAAATTTTTGAAAAGCATCAATTGGTTTTCATCAAGCCGTTTCCAGTAACTCAAGAAAATGCCTGATTCTTCGTCTGTTTCAGCCCTTCAACAAACAAAACCAAAAATAAGACTACAAGTAATAGGAAAAAATCAACAAAAAACATCTTTGAACATCTTTGATTTTGCTTACAGTGATCTAAAATACATGTAAACGAACAATCTGAAAATGTAAAATGTTCGTTTGGAATACTAAAAGTACTTACACGGGTGGGCATGGTAGAGCATGGAGTGCTGAAATCAGAATTTTTTTTTAATTTTCAAATCGTCTTTATGACTGAAAGGGAGAAAACAACGAAACGGAGATTCCCGCGTTTCGTTTAGAATGTTGCAATGTGAGGACTACTGAAGCCCTCTGACATCAATTAGATGTACTCCATTTTAGAACAACAAAAGCACAAAGGTAGCAGGAGTGCTGCCGTGCGCTCGCCGGAAGGTTAAGAAAATGCAAATAACAATAATATATATATTATTTTAAAGATATCTGTGGTTACTAACTTCACAGAACAACGCACATGTTTCGCGAATTCCTCTGTTTACACAATCGACACAGTATATTTGAGAAAGAATGCTGCTCTGTTTCAGGCAGACCCTCCCAGTGTCAGTTGTTTATAAATAAACGTAATAGTCACATTTCGTCACAAGATTTCTATTTGAGACCGTATGTGTGTGTCTGCGATTCATAACATGGCATACGTCTCACGATTACTTTATGTTTGGACGTCACGATGCGTCGTGTCATTAACGGCCCGTAGTTGGAGCAGCAAGTCCGGCGGGCAGCTGGCTGCCTACGTGCGCCGGTGAAAAACATTTTTTAAATGTTACTTATGTTGGTCCCACTTTGAAATTTAGCAGATCTTCACAAAATTAGTGCAGAAATACATGAGTACTTTTTACAATTAATGTAAGTGTCGATCGAATGTAAATATTTTCATTTAAAAAATTGAAATGACTTAAATATTTAAAGAATATGTTTACAAAAATGATCTTTACATAACATAAAAGTACTTCTTATTAAGTTAAATTTAAATGTAATTTTATTTTTCTGATGGAAACGGTATTTACGCAAAAATATGTAAACATTAACCGCGCCCATGATTCTTTAAAAAACGTAATTGGTAATATTTCTAAAAGGGGTGGGATTAGAAAAAATGGTAAAAATTGGTGTCACTAGTTGCTAGAAAATAGTGATGTTTTGGGGGTGAGCGATTTGACGTGAAATGACTCTATTAGTGATATTTTTATCAAGTCAAATTTTTATCAAATTGTAAATTATTTTATAGTTTTGATTTCTACGAAATAGGCATATGACAACATTTCAAAATTCTGTTGGCTTTGTTTGTACTGAAAAAAACATCTTGACGTCCCAAAGCGAGAGAAGTTAGCCATTAACTCACGTACCGTCCACGAATTGTAAAATCTTTATGAAGATTCAGAATAGTTTTATCCGTTTTCTCTTATTAAACCCGAAAGTTTTGCAGGAAGTTTGTCCCAAATATACCGTAAGGAAATACTTCAAACAATTTATTAACATGAACTTCGAAACACGAATACCAACAAGCATCAATCCGAGAACCGTGCGTTCTTGGAAGATCCAACTGTAAGGATTCAGATAGAAGCACACACAAACTAAGTTAGAAATTGGGTTATTCCGCCAAGTGGAACGCTGCAACCTTTCCGCTGAAACGCAGGTACGTGAGGCGGGCGGCCTAGCGGAGCGTACTTCAGGCGTTCTTTGACGGATTACTAACACACAAGGACTTCGCCGCTTAGAGGTCAGAGGTTGGGCGTATTTTTGCTAGCAGCGAGATAACTCTCTATCTGCTGCATGTGCCAAATCTTGTTGGAATCAAATGAATACTGAAGGCGAGAGCGGGTTGCCAAGGAAACATATACGAAAGGCACAAGGCTTTTAGGTAAATAGAGGCCAAAAAGCCCCAATACGACTACGCCACAAAGCGCTTCTGTTTGGCGCACATGCGCAGAGGTCTCGGGACGATGGCTCGTAAATCGCATTCGCACGAGCTCTCGCCGCGTGCCCATCGCCGCTCCCCCACCCCACCCTCATCCCCACCTCCACCCCCGCCCCACAGGCGAGTGGGGAACGAGGGATGCGCGCAGCCGAGGAGGCGGGGCGCCACGGAACGCCAGGGGAGGGGAAACGGGCTCCGCAGGGAGATAGAAAGGATAGGACTTTGGGGAAGAAGCAAAGCAATTGACAAAAATACAACCCCTCCCTTTCATGTGTGATTTAATATGCCATTCTGTTTAAATTAGTAAATTTAGAATGCATTTAATAACTTTGAAAAATATTTTGATGGAATGAATTTACACACATTATTTATATTTGTACATTAATAAATGCATTTATTAATGGCTCCCTTAATGCAATATTTTAAACGAAAACAAATTAGTGATGTAATAACATGAGTAATCTATTTTATTGTTGATGAGATCCTCTTGGTCTGTAAGAACTTCTAAGTTCACAAAATTGTTTCTTAAATATTAACGCTTAATAAATTTTAATTCAGGAAAGAATATTTCAATAATTCTATAATTTGCCACATCGACCGTTCTATATTTTGTCACATTAACCGCATTACACAGTTTGTTCCAAATACATATAAATATAAAATTAAGACGTAGAGAAACGGCCGTCTTTGATACGTAGTCCATCTATAAGGGAAGTCCCAGTGGGAGTTGAGGGAAACGGGAAGAGGCTGCGGCGGCGAGCCAGGCGGTGCGGTGCGGGCTCCAAAGAAGGCTAAGGGCTGCCAGGGGCAGGCACACAAGCAGAGAAGGAGACTCACGCAGGGAGACAGGCCGTTACCGAACGTGCAGAAGTGCGTGCCCGGGCACGTGGCCGCGAAATCGCGAGGAACGACGCGAGGGGACGGCCGGCCCTGGAAGCGACGCGGAAGCGTGCAATCGACACACACACACACAGACCGACCCTGCGAGCGCCAGAAGCGGCGGAGAAACGCAGACACGGGAAGCTACAGAAGAAGCCGTAGACGGCATCCCGTGCTCGAACGAAAAGGAGCAGCGGCGGTGGCAGAAAAGGTGAAGAGTCGTAGACGAACGCAACGTGAACAGTCGCGCAAACGGGCGAAGGAGATTGGAAGCTAAAGGGCTGTGGGGGTGCGAGGGAGTGCTGACGGGACGAGCGACGAACAGAGGGATGGGGGTGCGGGGAAAGGAGGGTTGGCGCGGGAGGAACCGCCGTCCCTCGAGAGGCCTACCCAGGGGTGGCCGCTCAGCGAAGTGCCTGGGGGGGGCGCCAGGGGCGGGGAGAGCGGGGCGGAGAGCGGACGAGACACGCAGAGGGAGAACGGCGGGCGCGCTCGGCCTCGCCAAGACCAAGCGCTGAGATATGGGGCGAGAGAGAAGGACGACCGCAGACGAAACGAAGCCGCGGCGGCAGCATTGAGAGTGCGTAATGGGGACAAGGAGCTGTTAGAACAGGAGCGACGCAGTCGGTGTTCGCAGTAAAGAGCAGCCCACGGCCGCGTAGTATTGCCGCAGACAACTTAATGCCTCCGCTCCGGAGACTCGAGGACACGGGTCAACTCCACAGGGTATTATTCAGAGGGGGAGATGTTTCGCTGCTCTCTGGGAACCACATGAAAGTTATTCGGATCCTAACAAATGTTACGTATGAGCCTGAACCGATTATTTTCGAAATTGTCTTGGTCCTTCGTTTGAATCTTGAACAGAGCACTTCAACAGAAATTTTAGAATCTCTTCACTTTTATTCCAAAAATGAGGTGCTTTCTTGAAAATAAATTCTTTGGCATGTGTTTTACTTAAAATAATATCTTCTAAAATTAGAACCACTTTTAAGTATTAAGTGACATGCATCTTTTAGTAGTAGAAATATATATAAACATTTATTTTGGTACAGTCCAAAAGTTAGTAATATAGCTGTTTAATTTCATGTCGTTAAGATATTTCATAGAACCCCTTCGATGCTCTGGAAATATAGTGTTCCGCGGAACAAAATTAGGACATCTTTGGATTAATTGCGCTAATCAATTGCGTAGTTGCCACCCAAATCAGAACAGCACTTTCATCATTCTAGAATTTCAAGTGAGGCTGTTAGCTGGATTCTAGTTTAATATGTCAACTGGTGGAAGTGATGACAGCTGCAATTATAAATTGGAAGTGGAGTTGCAAGCGCTGTGGAGCAAGGATGAGCCGCGCGAGGCGGAGAAGGGTGAGCGAGGAGAAGCGGAGGACGGGAGTGACACGGAACGGGGCGACGGGGCGGGGCGGGACGGAGCAGGACAGAGGACGACGCGGAGCGGGGTGGGTCTCGTGACGGAAGTGGGGGCGTGGAGACGGGGGGCACGGAGCAGGACGAGGGACGACGCGAAGGGGGGCCTCGTGACGTGACTGGGGGGTGAGGTGACGGGGCGGGACGGAGCAGGACGGGGACGACGCGGAGCGGCGAGGAGGGGACGGCTCGTGACGGGACCGAGGGATGGGGCGACAGGACGTGGGACGGCGCGGGGCGGGTGAGGCTCGCGCCGGGGCCGGGGGACGGGGCGACCAGCGTCAGGGACGGCGCGGGGCGAAGCGAGACGAGAGGTGTCCACCGCCGAGGCAACTGGCGACGGCTGGCGGTGGCAGGAGGACGGCACTGAGCGGTCGGACGCGGCGCGAGACGCCGCGAGGCGGGAGGGGGGTGGCGCGGGGAGTGCGGGGAAGGGCGGGGCAACGGGAGCGGCGCCGACAGATGCGACGGCTGCCTCGCGGTCGCTGCGAGGAGCGGAGCGGAGGATCGGCGCCGGCCGGCCGCCGCGCCGGGAAACGGCGCCCGCGAGGAAGGGGGCGAGCCGAAAGCGGGGAAAGGGGGTGGCGACGCGAGACGCAGAGCCTGCGCTCGCCCCGGCACAAAGGCGCCACAACAAAGGGACGTGTAATTCTGCATTCCTAGCACCAAATATGTATTCTTGCTTCTGGAAGATTCCGCTTCAGTGAAGCAGCTGTACATTAAATCAGAGATACCGAACGGGTCGCGAAATTTGGAAGCGATATCACGGGATAGTCCGCAGCGCGCTGGTGGCACAGTCAAATTATCTTAATACGTGCGGGATGAGTTGCTTTCTGCCAATGTAATCTTAGAGAAACATTTCTACATTCCCCTTTGCACTTGATGTCATGCCGTTTCTGAAAGCGAATGAAACACTCGCTTTTCATTTGGGAACCTTCTCAGAAAACATTTGTTCTATTCATTATATCACCCAGAGCTGTCGAGTGGCGGCAAAAAGTAGTTATGCATATAACACTGAAACTTTACGTGAAAATTAATTTGTAACTTTTTACATTCCGTCTGGAAGAGTCGAATTAAGTTGTGACAATCCATAACTTTGAGGTCTCGGACAATATAATTTGCTGTACGCGTTTCGCAAAGAAATTATGGCCGTTTAACACAATTGATTACTATAAAGTAAATAAAACACTGAAACGACATGAATCAACATGGCTGCCGACATGCAAATTGAGAATTATTCCAAGTATATATTTCTAAGATTCCATGAATCATGCGTATAATCATGTACGCAAATCGTACGAAAGTGCATTTGGCGTACTCATTTCAAAATGCCGGACTCCAGTCCTCGGACGTCAACACTTCATTCCTACGCCAAAGACTCGCTTTCTGTACAAGTTACGTCATCCTCTGAGCGCTCTGGAGACGGTTAAGTAGATACGAGAGTGTTAAATCAGCTTTACTATTTCATATCATCTTTGAAAGGAATGCTGCTTTAGGTTTAGATGTTCAAATGTGCTGTTTCATCCGTAGAATACCACCCGGCGTACAAGGCAGTCACTTGAAAAGCCCGCATGTTTATGATAAGCGGGAGATATTATCTCGTGCACGGTATGAGGAATTTCCTCTCGGAATTACAACAACCATAACAAGGAATGCGAATACTAACACAATAAATAGTACACGTAGGACTAAACGTTGTTTACTAAAAGTAAAATAAAACTATTCATTGATTACTTGCTGCAGGACCCATAGGACGCGGTTTACAATACTGTTGATACAAACAATAAGCACAAATCGTTTGTTTGTTTTTTTTCAACGATTTCATTTCATTTTAAACGTGCTCTCATCTTCAGAAAAGAAAATTAAAAATTTCACGGAAAAGCAATTCTTGGATAACACAAGTGAAAAACAAACATAGTATTTTTTTAAATTTCTAAGCATCATAACGTTTTTCAAGATTTCCACCTCTACTTTTAAAAATACAAATCATTGTTAAGAAAAGTCCTAATAAAGGGTAAAATAATTAAACACGATCAGAATAATTTGAACGAAAATTGGAACTCAAATAACAAAAGCAATGTGGAATATAGTAAAAAAAATACGTCTATATTAACTAGAAACCTTGTAGAGAATGTTGTTTTAAAAGATAACGATAGAAATGAGAACAATTCGGCAACAATGGTTAGTCTTTTAACCAACATTTTTTCGAGAATTGCTGCTGATCTGACTATGGGTTTCAGCCGTAAAATCCAACATTAGGTGTTCCCCAAACATTTTAGACACGATGTTTGTTTCCGAAATGTTTTCTTATGAAATTCTTAAAATAATATGAGTAAGTAAACTAAAAAATAAATATTCATCCGGCTTAGATAATTTCCGGATTGTTTGTTAAGGTTTGTGCGCTTGCCATTATACATACGTTAACTCATATTTAATGCATCCTTATGCACTGCAACATTTCCAAATATTTTCAGAACAGCATAGATTAAGCCACTCTTCAAAAAAGGCATCAAAAATGAAATTCAATATTAGTGGCCAATTTCTCTTTTGTCAGTTTTTTGGAAAATATTAGAGAGATTGTTTTACGAACAAACGGAAATCTTCTCAGTAATCACGACGCGTTTTAAAATTGCCAACATCGATTTTGAAAATCGAAATCTACGGAAACAAACATATTTTCTTTTCTTAAAGATGTCGCTTCATCCACGAATGAAAATGAAGCACCTATTGGAATATTTTTAGATCTCTCGATTCCAAACGGAAGCTCGGTTCTCTTTGCGGATGATACGAATATTCATTGCAATAAAGAAACCGTAAATAGTACAATATTAAGTTTTCAAATAGGTTCCGTAATAACAAATTAATAGAAAATGAAAAGAAAATGGTTTCAATGAAGTTTTCCATTTCAAATAAATAATTCCATGTTCCATTGAAAATGAACAGTGCGCCATTTACTGATGTTAAGATAACAGCATTTTTAGGTTTCTCGATTCAGTCAAACTACAAATGGAATGTCCATTTAAATGAATTGAGCACAAATTAAGTTCATTATGCTCTGCCTTCAGAATTCTTTCAAGTTCAGTCAGCCTTCGTACTACTCATTGTGTATATTTCGCGAATGTTCATTCCCGCCTGAAATATGGAATAATATTCTGAGGAAATACGTCTTATAACTTCCAGTCTTTTAGATTACAAAAAAGAATTGTACGAATAATAAGCAAATCCCACCATGTGATTCTTATAAGCCTCTCTTTATTAATCTTTGAATTTTACCATTACCTTGTTTCTTGATTTATGAATCACATGTTTTTGTCAGAAATGACTTACATAAGAGTGGGCATATATATTCAGCAAACGCCAATGTCTGTAACTGTAACTCTTGGCATAGTAATAATACTCATTAGGTAACAGTAAGCAGCTCACTACAAAGAATTCACATAAAATACATGCACCTGTATTATTTTACAACACTTTGCAAGATGGCATTAAACGATTAAAATCTATACAAAAGTTTGTCCTAAGTAAAACCTTTTCTTCTGCGTAACTGTTTATATACTATTAGAGACTATACCGAGCATCAAAAAGGAAATTAATATTAATTATAATAATGTTATTTAATATATTATTTACTTTACCATTTGGACTGTATAATTATAAACAACTTGTAACGAGTATTATATCTTCGTTTCTGGGTTAATGACCCTCATCTCGATCAGGTTGTTCGTCCAGTTTCCCTGATTCTAAGAGCAAGATGGCCCTTTGTTTTGCTTCTGGACATAAATGTTCAGTGGGAAATTTAGTTATTCAAATTATCGTTCTCCACGTTGTGGCAGAAATATATTTCTTCTCAAGGGACATGATAAAGAATAAGAATCCAAATCTATAGTCGATTTGCCTTTGAAAATAGATTTTATTACATTGAAGGAAATATTTTCAAAAACTTTCAAAACTCTTACCAAACACGTTCATTTCTTTCTGTATTCAGAATTCAACTTGTATATGGCTCAGGGTAGGGATCTCAGAATTAAGAAAACGTGCACAGAATACATTTCTCCCCGTAGCACGTTACACGTAGTTTTTAACTGTTTTTAACGTAAAATAAATAAAAAATAAAAATATAGAATATACAGAGTTTCAATTGTAACAATTTATAATTCTTTCAAAAATCGAGATAATGTATTAAAACATTTTGCAGAAGTTGGTTAAAGTGTTGACACACTTGCACGCTGAATGAATTTGCCGAGTAAATGTAATGGAGGAAGTATAAAAAAAATACTGTAATATAAATATTCCTTGTACGTTTCCAAAAAGTATGTATTACTTCTTCTGCGAGAATATCGTCATTTTAATTTCTGTTTTTAAAATAACTGGATGAATAGAGACAAAAAAATGATTTTCCAGTATTACGTTTTATGAAAATTAACGTTTTTTCTTCGATTTTGTTATTTCATTTCATGTACCAATATCTCGGACAAATTAAGGTATTTTGGAACGCATTCAAAGCTCCTTCACATTTATTTCCTTCACATTTTCCTAGAAATCACCCGTACACGGAATTCATTAACTCACTGCTTGTTACATCGCATTGTTTTTCATTGTGAGATCTCTCCCTTCTCTCCCCATCTCTCTCCCCCATCTCTCTCTCCCCCATTTCTCTCTCCCATCTATCTCCCTCCCATCTCTCCTTCTCTCCTCCTCTCCTCCTTCTCTGTCTTCTCTTCTTTTTCTCCTCTCTTCACTCTCCTCTCTTTTCTCTTTTCATCCTCGCTCTTTTCTCTCCTTCTCCCCTATCCCCTCTCTCCCTCCCACCATAACACAAGCAGTCAGACTTTGTTGCCTCTAGGCAAGTGCTCCGCGGAGAAGCGCCCGGTCGCTCTTTGCCCCCGGAGCGGTCAGCCTGTGGAAGGAGCGGATGACGTCATCGTTTGAGGCTCGACGTTTCGCACTATACAGTGGCCCTCTGCGGATGGATATAAGTAAAAAGTACTGAAATTAATATATGAATATTGAAATAATTTCTTAAGATATTTGTCTGAAATGAATTTTCAAGAGTTAAAATAATACTCTGAGTACGATAATAGTACAAAATTGTTTAGATTGCATTTGCGTAAATTGTTATGTAATATATTATATATCGGGTCTCTGATAAGTCGAAGATCCGCATAATACTGAGCATTACTTTATGTCACAAAACATTACGATTGTTTGTTGTCATATTGGAAAAACATAGGACTTTTGACGAAATAAAAGGGTCAATATACCATATTAATGATTAATTTATAAAAACCCGTTTTAACAAACAAAAAATATTTCTGAAAATCTGCAATGGGTAAGTCTGAGAGAATTTCTCTGAACATACTTTTAAAGTATCGCGTCAATGTATTGTCTTAAATAAAAATAATCCCAATTTATAGAAGATACAACCATAGGGCTGAAGTAGTGCTGTTTGTAACTATGAGGAGATACTTCTGTTCCAATCTTCAGATGCACCAATTTCGGCAGTATCATCTTCAATTTCAGTAGAATCTCCTTCCATATCGCTCTATAAATCAGTTCTATTTTGCATGTTATTCGTATTTCCAATACTTAATGGATTTTCAACACTGCTATCATCCATATCAGACACCTCCACATCCGAGATGTCTAAGGTGATCAAATAGTTCTCTACATCATCATCATCAACATCATCAACATCTTTTGAAGTAAAACAATACGTTAAACGAACTACTAAACGTTCAGTAGTTATTGACAGGGGATTAGGCTAAATCTTATTACGGGATTAGCAGATAAAAATTTGTAGCGATGGTGGGATTCCAACCCAAGACCCGGCATTAGAGTACCACCATGCTAATACGTTGATCAATGACTAGCAAATTATTTTTCGTATTTCGTCTTTCCTTCTTTTTTTTGGTTTCGCAACTTTGGAAACTTGAAATATTTGGATCAAATGTTATGATAAGGATGTTCTTGAGATCAGTGTTAGTGTCTACAACTGATGTTTTTCGTGTAAATAGATCACTGAATATTTTGTTGTTCTTCTCTCTTCCTTCTTGGCTTCTTCAGAAAATTGTTCAGTAGGAAGATTACATTTTTTTTATTATATCCCTTCCATGGAATAAAATCTTATGGAGAGTGACGGGCATGTAATACCTGATGGAGCTACAAGCTAGAGCTCTCAATACCCGCAGACCCGTCAACCCGCCCGCCCGCCCGTCTCAGAAAAGTGCGGGTCGAACCCACCCGCATTCATACGGGTACCCGTATGATACGAGTACCCGTATTATGCGGGTACCCGTAGTATGCGGATACCCGTATTATGCGGGTACCCGTATCACACGGGTCGCTCGTAGAATACGGGTCGGCCGTATAATACGGGTCGCGGGTCTGTTCGAAATATATATTTATGTTTAAGAAACAACGCAATTTCTTTTCAAAAGGGACCAAAAGGACGAAATGGGTGAAAATGAAATGGAAGAAAGGACTACAGAACAGAATGGTTGGAAAGGACGAAAAAAAGACGGAAACGGAAAGGGATATTCAGTACGACGGTACTAAAAATTGTTCAGTTGACGAGTTATAGATATTATTATGTTAATCAATGTTTATGACAGGTGGCAAATTGAAAACGTTAACTCTTGGTGAAAAAAAAAGTAGACAAATTCAAGAACACGAATAAAGCAACACTTCTGTCAAGGTTGTGATAAATAAATTTAAAGTTAGAAAAACTCAAGTATACGACATCTTTAAAACAAAAACAAAATAAAGAATGAGTGGTTATACTTCGCTTTTTCTAACGTGACTGATGACATAAGAAAATTATTAGACCTTCTGCTTTATAAAATGAATCTTTTTCATTAATTCGCGATCTTCCTTCTCAACGGGTCTCGTGGCCTCAGAAATGTGCTTACCAATGTTAAAAAGATTTATTTTATAAGGCAGGAGGTGTAATAATGACCTAATGTCATCGGCCACGTTAGAAAAAAACGAAGTATAAAAGAAATTTTTATAGGTGTGTGATTTAATTTTTCTCTGGTACATATATTACATATAATACATTAACCCGCCGTAACTGACGCGTATTTTTGTAACGCCATTACTCGCGAGTTAGATTTTATCTAATAACTGCTTATGTTATATTTATTGTTTATTATGAATCAAATATTTACATTAATATTCCCAGACATTTGTTATAGGTTTCTATAACTTCTATAGATGAAGTGATACATAAAGATGACATGCAGGCTCATAATGTTTGCTTATAATAAGCACTCGAATCAAAATCCCAGTCGTGAAGTGTTATTTATAGTAAATGCATTTAATAAAGATAAATAGTGGAAAACAATTAATTCAATAAACAATATATAAGATAAATAGTAGAAAACAATTAATTCAATAAACAATATATTTTTACCACATTGAAACATACAGGGACATTTGTGAACAGCCGCGGCTCGTGGTTTTATAAACGGGGAAGGCTGCAAATGCATTGCATTGCATTGCATTGCATTACATTACATTACATTATAGTGCATTGCATTGCCTGTCTTGTTTTTCTATTAATAAATCTGATACAGACTTAAGGGAGAAGCGCTCCTACCGCGTATCGGGAAAACTAGTTAAAGCGCAATGCTAGCCGCTGAACTGCATAGTAATGCCATCTGGTGAGCACGCCCTTCTTCAGACCCTAGACCTCCCACCCCTGAAGGCTGCCTGTCCGCAGCCGTTCGTCCGCCAGTAAGCCTGTGCAGTGAATGACGTCATGCCTCCTCGTTTTACACAGGCCTTCTGGCGGAATGAAGTGGGAGCCTACAGCTTCTCTCTTGCCTGTCAATAGCTTAAAATGCGTTAGAGACGGCAGTTAACGAACCGACAAAGAAAAAGTTTGATATGATTGTTACATAATACAACTCAGAAATTCATTATTAATAAATAAATACATGTTTAAACATATTTTTAAATTTCTTTTGAGGGCGATTTCTCTAGGAGAGGCTCCGCCTTACAGCCTTTAATGACGAGCCGCGCCTGTTTGTGAACTAAAACAAGCTTCCTCAGAACTACACTCATTGCAAACAAAAAGTCTTTCTTGTGAGTTCTTTGCAACGTGGTTGGATCAAATATTGCAACAATGCTGCGTGAACCTGGTTTGCCTCCTTGGACAAAAAGCGCATCTTCTTTTCTTTCTCTCTTCGTTGCTTCCCGTCATAACATTATTCTAAAAAGAAAACAAAACTAAGTAGCAGAAACTGCAGCGACGGAATGGCGGACGATATTCATGGTAAATGTATGAATCTTACTTTTGATTTAAGGTATAAAAAACACGATCAAGGCGCGACACTAAGCTTTTCTGAATTTCACGCCAGCATTCAAGTCATAGAAAACAATCTACAACTGACAGAAGAGTTGATGTAGCATTGTCAAACAATTAAATGTGTTTCCCCGTACAAACCTTCAAAAATCCTGGTACTTACACTACAATTCCTGGTACCAATTACAATGGATTCTGATATTGTTCATATTATAACGGGCACAGAAAGTTTGTTAAATTGTACTCAATATCGACATATTTTATGTCAATAAACTAAATGGAAGCATGGCGGAAAGAAAATGGTATGTTCCATCATAAATGGCAGACTAAGACGTACCTTTTTCTCCTATAGCGTGTGCTGGAAAAATACCATCCTACCATGTCACTCTTAATGTTTTTACGGCAGTTTTTTCACAAATATCAGTTATTTGTAATATTGGTGTTCGTGTTAAATTATTGGATAAACAAAGATTATAGGAATCTTAAATCATAAATTACGTAGACTTAAAATCCTGGTATTTAAGCGTACCAGGATGTCTTCACCCTGGTACATGGTATCTTCATTAAAATCCTGGTAAAAAATATCAGAATCCTGGTACGTCTGGCAACACTGAGTGGATGCAATTATCGTATCGAAATACAAAGCGGTTGCTCGCGCGTGAGAAAATATCTAACACGATGCGCTGCACTAATCAACACCTCATATTGCTTCCCTTCGCAGAACTGATAAGAACGATGAACGGATGCAGAGATGAATGGTACGGAAAGGCATTGCTCAAGCGTCATCTCCGTGCATTGAAAGATGTCAATGTTATTTAAACAAATCCAGAATTGTTAGATGTTCGTCCTTTTCATTATTTCTGTCGTATTTGGAAAGAAATTGCCTTATTGCTTAAACAGACATAAAAATTTAAATTAATTTATATCTTCAATTTTTTAAATAAGTATTTAAATAATAATTTTGTAAATGCTTTAAAATATTAACTATAATGTTTTAAATAAATTAAGCAATTTTCTAACGTACGAACGGCATCTAATAATTACGCAGTGAAAAAACACAAAGCGCCCTTAAGACCTTTTCTTGATTTACTGTTTCGTTCCGTCACTTTCCTACTTCGCTTATTATCTGGTAACTTCAGCGTACATAAATGGATAACTTTACAATCTTCTGTTCGTGTCTATCAAAAACAACCGCGACCCGTATTATATGGGCGACCCGTATTATACGGGTACCCGTATGATATGGGTACCCGTCTGATACGGGTACCCGCATGATACGGGTACCCGTATGATGCGGGTGGGTTTAACCCGTTAGAATACCCGCATATACGGGTCCTGGGTACCCGCATGTATGAAGACCCGTATAACTCCAAGAGCTCTACTACAAGCCTCAAGTGTCATTAATACCTCAAGTGTCATTGCTGGGTTGGCTGGCTTGCTTACGTGACTGACGTGCTGTGGCTGTGCTCCAATACTTTACTAATTTTCAGCTACTTTTCTACATATTTCAGGTGACTTTTGCTGTTAAACTGTCTTCTTTACTTGTTTACTTGTTACAGATAAGCTGAAAGAGATTTATATTGTCCGAAGCAGTGAAAAAAGAAGTAATCCAAATATTTGATTTAAAAGACGGCGTAACGGACAAACGTTCATTTCAACAGTGTAAAGACCATTAATATTAAATTTTCTCTGTAAATTAATTGAAATTTGCGTAAGTTTTAAACTATTAGTGAAAGTGTTGTGAAAATTGTGGAAACATAAAAATTCAAAGTTTCGTAACCACAGTAACGGAAAGACTTGAACTTTATATTTAAATTTGTGGAAGTGGTGAATTTCGTGGCCTTTCAGTAGGTAAAGTATAGTAATCTAATTGTATTTATTAGTTTGCAGCTTCAATCTATTAAACACACTGAACGCTTTTTGAATTTAATTAATCACATTTAAATACTCATTAGAATCAGATCACCGTTATTTTAAATAAATACGTAACGTAATTTAAATAAGTTAATACAATTAAATTTAAAAGATAAGTTAGGGAGTAGTTTTTTTTGTAGTATGCTGAATTATCTATTTACTTATTTTCATATTTGCCACACACTTGACACGCATTCGTGACATCGCTACTAATCGTTATACACTCTCTACTCTCTACGCTCTCAAAGCCGATCTTCTGAAAGCCTTCACACACATCAACAGTAATTTAGATGAACATATCCGAAGGCTCGAAGAGGTCGTTCAAAACACAGACGGTTGGACAACAATAGGCAACACCGCAAAAACCTCCAACCGTCCATTCGCGGAAGCAAAAACACAATCACCAGCACCAATCACGACTCAAAACAGATTTTCTGTATTAGACTACTACAATGAGTTTCCTTGCCTTCCCAATCCTCACCACCCCCACCCATCATCGACACGTCCATTCACAAACCAACGCAAACAGGCTAGCAAGCGCAAAGTAACAAAGACACGTAGAGTTGCGCAAACTGGCTCACCAGAAAACAAGGACATTCCCACTGAGCCCATCAAAAAGGTACTCATTTTAGCAGATAGCCATGGGCGACAAATCTCCTCCCTGCTCAGTGAGAAACTCCCAACCAATTTCTCTGCCATGTGTGTGTTTAAACCTAACGGGAGGTTTGCCGACGTGACCAGTGAGTTGGACACGCACACAAAAACCCTCACCAAACGGGATACTGTAATTATCATAGGAGGGCAGAATGACATTAATTTGGGTGGTCACTTTACACCTGAAGAACATGTTGACAAATTACAACGTGCCGCCCAAAACACGAACATTGTAGTCTCGACTCTGCCCTTCTGGTACAACAAGCCCACACTATGCAAAGAAATTAGTCACGCAAACAACCAATTGAAACTGCATCTGAGAGACACACATGTTAAATTGTTTGAGCTAAACTTTCTCTCAGAAAAACACTTCACCCGACACGGTCTTCACCTGAACCTTGTCGGAAAACATGCACTCGGTAGTGAGCTTGCAAAACACATCATTTCACAAACTTGGCAGTGTCCTGCCCAAGACCCATCCCCACCCACACCTCCTATTTCTCTTCCATCCCCTGGGACCCCTTTGGACCCAATTACCTTATCCCCTGAACCTAATCCGTGTATTACCTCTCCCACTATTCATTCCTCTACATCTGTCACCCCTCCTTCCTCACCTCTTGTCACTGCTGGGACACGATACTTCCTTCGACCACGCACTCGAGGTAAAAATGAAATAAATAAATAGCAACTACAGTCAGATGCAGCAGAAAAACATCCGTGTAGGTACATGCAAAAGATTCGAATAATGCATCATAATGTGCAATCTCTTTCAAATAAAATTGAATTTATCGAAGCAGCATTACAATGTGATCTAAGACAAATAGATGTTTTTTGCTTTACAGAACATTGGTTGTCTCAAAATGATATAAATACACTCCAAATTCCTAGCTTTTACCTTGCAGGATCGTATTGTAGGGCGAGGGAATCAAATAAGGGCCCTGCTTACGGAGGTTCGTGTATTTACATAAGAAATTATATTGATTCTACCTTCTTGTCAGAATTCAATTTATATGCAGTTGAAAAAGTTTTTGAAACAACAGTAGTACATCTTACTACGCTCAAAATTATCTTACTTTGCATTTACAGACCTCCAACAAAGCGAGCTTCAGATTATTTCACTTTCTTGGAAAATCTAGAGATAATTCTGAACAAAATTAGTAAACTCTCTTTTAAATCCATTGTTGTATGTGGAGATTTCAATATTGATTTTCTGAGCGAATCCCACGAAAAAGAGCAGTTTCTCAATTTACTTCATTCTTTTAATTTAGACATTACAGTGAATGTACCTACACGGAATACGCTTAAATCACAAAAAGCATTAGATCAAATTATAATTAACAAAACCACAACTACATATGAAATAATAACGAATAATCTAGGATACAGTGACCACGATGCACAAATTCTTACAGTTACTAAGAGCATAAACACTGACACAATAAATAATACACGCATGTGCAGAGCATTCACTAAAGTTAATATAAAATTATTTACGGACTACTTGATGAAGGAATCATGGGACGAAGTTTATAACGCTGTTGACACAAATGAAAAATATAATTTATTTTTCTCCAAGCTTTCAATTCATTTTAACGCGTGCTTTCCTCTTAAAAAGAGAAAATTAAACATTTCAAGCAAAAGTAATACTTGGATCACACAAGGAATTAGAACATCGTGTAAAAACAAACGTACGCTTTACTTTATTTCTAAACATCATAACGTATCACCCGGTTTCCATATATACTTCCGAGAATATAAAAGAATTTTAAGAAAGTAATAGTTCAGGCAAAAATAATGAAAAATAGTCAGGACATTTTGAGCGCTAGTAACAAAACTAAGCAATGTGGGATATCGTAAAAAATACAACCACATCATCTCGATACCTTGTAGAGAATGTTATTTTAAAGGATAATGAAAGAGAAACGAGTAATCCGGAAAAAGTTGCCAATCTCTTCAACAAACACTTTTCCAGAATTGCGTCTGATCTCACGAAGGGACTAAAATCACAAAATTCAACATTTTACACTTCCCAAAAAATTTCAGATACGATGTTTATTCCCGAAACTTCTCCCAACGAAATCCTCAGAATAGTCAGTAAACTAAAAAATAAATATTCATCTGGTTTAGATGAATTTCCGGATTGTTTATTAAAAACTTGTGCACCTGCCTTTATACATCTGTTAACTCACATTTTCAATGCTTCTTTATGTACAGGAATATTTCCAGATATTTTCAAAACCGCAAAAATTAAGCCACTTTTTAAAAAAGGGAACAAAAATGATATTCAAAATTACCGGCCAATTTCTCTTTTGTCAGTTTTCTCAAAAATATTAGAAAGGCTTTTCTACTTACGAATGGAATCATTTCTCAGGAAAAACAGAGCGTTTTCAGACTCACAACACGGTTTTAGAAAATCAAAATCTACGGAAACTGCCATTTTTTCTTTTCTCAAAGATGTTGCTTCATCAATAGACCAAAATGAAATACCCATTGGAATATTCTTAGATCTCTCGAAAGCTTTTGACGTTATTGACCATAAGATCTTGCTCTCAAAATTACCTTCGTATGGAATTCGTGGTATTGCCCTAGATTGGATAACTTCTTACCTTAAACATCGGACTCAAAGAGTAGAAATACCATACTGGCAGGAAAGGACATTACATACTTATATTTCCAATTCTTTGCCAATTGTGCATGGGGTCCCGCAAGGTTCGATCTTAGGTCCTATTCTCTTTCTGTTATATGTAAACGATATGCCCTCGTCTATTAAAAATGGAAGAACGGTTCTGTTTGCTGATGACACGAATGTTCTTTGCAAAAAAGAAGCAGTAAATAGTACAATTTCAGAAGTTTCAAATTGGTTTAATAATAACAAATTAATTGTTAACGAAAGAAAAACTGTTTCAATGCATTTTTGCATCTCAAATCGGAAATCGCATGTTCCATTGAAAATGAACAATATGCAATTAGCTGATGTTGAGGCAACAAAATTTTTAGGTCTTTCAATTCAATCAAACCTCAAATGGAATGTACATATAACAGAATTAAACACTAAATTAAGTTCATTATGCTATGCATTCAGAATTCTTTCAAATTCTGTCAGCCTTCATGCAGCTCGTTGCGTTTATTTTGCAAATGTGCATTCCCGCCTGAGATATGGCATAATATTCTGGGGAAGCTCATCCTGTAGTATTCAGACCTTCAGATTGCAAAAGAAAATTATTCGAATAATGAAAAAATGCCTTCCACGTGATTCCTGCAAGCCTCTTTTCATTGAGCTGGGAATCCTACCATTGCCTTGTCTATTTATTTACGAATCTGTAATATTTGTCAAAAATGACCTACTTAACGGAGGGAACATATTTTCATGCAATATTCATATTTATAATTACAAACACACGCCGTAGAAATCACGTGCATCAAGTGTCAGTATCAACAGCTCAGTACAAGAAATCAACATACAATACATGTACGTTTACTTTACAACGCATTGCCAGATGACATAAAACAATTAAAGTCGGTACACAAATTTAAGTTAAAAGTAAAATCTTTTCTGCTGCAAAACTGTTTCTATACAATTAGAGACTATACTGATCGTGAAAAAGAAAAATAATGTAACAAAACAAAGATATATAATGAATTAGTTTATGTTTGCATTGTATACATTTAAAAAAATATTTAATACGCCTGTAACAAGTAATGTACTTCAGCTTCCGGGTCAATGACCCCCATCTCGGTCAGGTTTTTGTCCAGTTTCCCTGATCCATTGAGCAAATGCTGAGATGGCCCCTTGTTTTGCTTCTGGACGTAAATGTAGCTTCACTGTGCGCACGTTTTGTTGAGCACTCCTTTTGCTTGTAGTTCATTTACAGTTGAAATTGATTTTCTATAACCCGGGAAAAAACATTTTTCAAATATCTTTATTTTTCTAAAATAATTATTTTCTAAATTAATTTTTTCGTTTTTTTTTTTTTAAATAAAATTCTGGCCCTCAAGAAAATGTGCGCAGATAAATTTCTTTCCCCACACGTCATATACAGTTTTTACTGTTTTTTTGACTAAATAAATAAATACATTTTTAAAATTACTACTAAAAAAGAAAAAAACATTCGAAAACACAATTCATGAATGACTACCGCGATATAAGTGCCAGTTGATGCACACTAGTCTCCAACAAGAGATGTAGTGAAATGCAACCGACAGAGGCGTCCGGTGAACTTGTTCCGGTAACTTATTCTACTGCCACCTCAAGCGATTCAGAAGAAAATCAATTCTCATTTTATGTACTATGGACCTTTTAAAATCAAACAAATACTCCAGATAGCTCTTCAGAATACATTGTAAAATGGACTTTTGTCCAGCTAGATGGACAAAATTACACACTGTGCGGTGGACTTTTTATGCGTTATTATTGGTTATAGCAAGCAGTTTGCTACCATCCTGGTTACAACATGCACTTGCTGACACCTGAATTTTTTCCACGAACAATATTGTGTCGGAAATGAAAATGTTGAATCTAAGATGCGGTGCTTTTAATTGATTCCCTCCGAAACACTGAACTGTTCAACCTTTGCCTGAAGCAAGGATACACTCATAGTTACTTTGATATTGCGCGTTGTTGTTTAAACCAATCTAACAATGCGTTTGTAATACCAGTGATTAGGTAAAGGAACCTGTTTTGTCTTATTGCACTCATTAAATTGGGCTATACTTTTCCTCCGGCTCTTCATCATTACGGCTATTGTTGAGCGCGTTGTGTGGAACTCGTGGGCAATCGACTTCACGGAGTCCCCTGAATAGACGAAAATTTATTCCAAATTACTGCTTGATAATGAACTGTTGCCGCGAGATGTTCTCGTGTGTTAAGACAGAAGAACACGACTGAAGATTGCCTTGAAAATGTCTAATGAACGTGAAAGGACAAGACGGAAGATGATTTCACTCAACATGACAATTCTCACACACAAAATAGAAGACGTTTGGGTTCCGTAGGATCAATAAATATTTGGTGACTTGAACAGCCGAGAGACGGGCAGGGGAAGGACAAAATGCCATACCCCCTTTTTCAGACAACGGTGTGGTAGGGGCGTAAGGGGACGTTCAGGCGATATTGGGCCGCAGAGAGAATAATTTCACAGATTTTCGCTCATGCGTAGTTCGGCTATATTTCAAAGTTGTTGAGTTAAGAAGTTTTTATTTTCATTTCCTAGAAAAGAAGATGAGAACTATGTATTTCAACAGCCAGTGTTCATATAAATATAATGGATCTAACCGATGCGTTTATGGTAAGCAATTTTAATGCTTTTTGCGTGTAGTTTCATGGGACCGATAATTTTCTTCGTTAAATCCGATAATACATCTGGCAGGTACATTTTCAGATACATTTCAGGATGAATGTATACAATGTAGCAGACACATTATACATGTCCAGATGAATAATACTTAAATCATACTAAAATTGTAAGTCATTTAATTGTTTTATGATAGGGAAATGTATTAAATTAGTTCATATTCGTCAGGGTCGGCAGTGCCTACCTTGTCTACTCCAAGAAGCCGCCACTGCTAGCAGAACAGGAAGGAAAATGGTGTAAGGTCACACTGAGGGCAATTATCGGAAGTAAGGGATACGTATTGCAAGGAAACTATAAATTCAATAACGGTGCGAACGACTAATAAGCCTGTCTGTATGGCCGCTTAAGAATTAGTTTATTAAACATTTCCGAAAGTCCGCGTTTAAGTTTATCTCAGAGCTAACACTGGCACTGACTCTGCTGTGGCTCTGAGCTTGAGGTCCTAGGGTCGTGTCCGACGTGATGGATTGTTTACCCTAGCTGAAGCTTGGTTGAATTCAGCAGGTTTCTGAAGGAAGAATCTGCCAGCCGGCTGCGCTCATAGTTTTCCGTGGGTTTTCCGACCAATACCAGGTGAATGCCGGAGCACTACCCAAATTCAGAAGTTGCGGACCGCACGCTATCTTTTCTTCCTATTACTTTTTCTCTACGTCTACTTTACACGCACACTTACATTTATATTCACTACACTACAACATTCAATGTGTGTCCGGAAAGTTATGAACTTTTTTGGGGGGGTACTTAAAAAGGCCGCAGAGTGTTTCCATTGGTTCGATTAGGTGAGCAAAACTTTCAGCTTGAAAGCAATGACTTTGACAGTCTGCTCCGGGCTGTTTCCGCGTATCTCTGTTTAGTGCTCGTGTCACGAAAAACGCGTGCCGTCACACGAGCAACATTATGGCGTAAACGTTTGTTCAAAATTTAACAAATCTTTTGCGAAGACTCACAGATTTGTTGTGATCGATTAATTGGACATGATTAAGGAGTGTTCCAAGCCTGTTCCCAAGGGGTTCTAGGTGAAGCACAACTTGACAACGCTGTCCCAACCTGCCTACGGTCCGAACATGGCTCCGACTGACTTCTTTCCCTTCCCGAGAATCAAAATCGCCCTGAAAGGAATCCGTTTGGATCTACTGATGCCAACCAAGACGCCGTGACGAAAGCCCTTGCCAAGGCCATCATTGGAGCCTTCCATGACGCGTACCGTGCGTGGTAGAGTCGCTGGAAAAAGTTAATGGATACCCAAGGGAACACTTCGAAGAGTATTAAACGTTTATGACAATATATTCAATCAATATATTGATTTAAAAAATTGCGATACTTTCCGGATACACCTTGTATGCCGGGAGATCAGTCGAGAGCTTAGAGCTGGTCACGGCTGAGACGGTGCTTCTCTGGGGGAGATACCTGGAGAGAAAATCTCCCGTAAGCAGACGAGTAGGTAGGCGCCGGATGTCACAATCCAGTGAGGATTGCGCCACCTCCCGGAACATTCACTACATTAACAGGACTAATGCCCTGAGTTGTTGACGTGCCCAAAAATACCAATTACTCAATCAACCGAAAGCCAGCGGGGGGGGGCGGGGGGGCGGGGGGGGCGGGGGGGGCGGGTGGGGGCGGTGGGGGCGGTGGGGGCGGTGGGGGGCGGTGGGGGCGGGTGGGGGCGGTGGGGGCGGTGGGGGCGGTGGGGGCGGTGGGGGTGGTGAGGGCGGTGGGGCGGTGGGGGTGGTGGGGGGTGGTGGGGGCGGTGGGGGCGGTTCGGGCGGTGGGGGCGGTGGGGGCGGTGGGGTGGTGGCAGGGGGCGGTTGTGGCGGGGGGGGCGGGGGGACAGAGGGGGTGGAGTACACGAGAGAAAAAATGCAACGCTATGAAAGCTGCGAAGCGGAGGTACAGAGGGAAGGGGAGGACAACGAGGCGGAACGCGGAGGGCTCGCGTGGAAGCCGCGATGGTCGTTGGGTCCTCGTAGGGCTTTTGTTGCCGAGTGCATCAAAGGTAATCTGCGAGGAAGTAATGGATTCTCGGGAAAGGAGTTTGTGGAATATGTAGTAAATAGACGTGTATATTCCGAGTGAATAAGAAACCACTCTCTGCAAATACAACCTCAAGTAAATCTCTACCGGTTTAAGCGACTCAAGATTATGCGTCAGGTATACTCTTTACAGCGACTACTGATTACTGTGAGTGTCAGTTCTAGCCATTTGGCTAAGTAGCGTGAAGCGGGCGTGAGGAGATCACAAGGCGAAACCCCCACTGGACTCGGCGAGAAGGCGTGAAGGCGTTGCCAACGCTGTGACGCAACGCACAACGCTGGCGGCGCACGCTGGATGGCGGGGATGGTGGCACTGCAACGCAGTGACCTAGCAACGTGTAAGTCTTCGAGACGTGAAGGAGGCGCAAGGACGGCAGAAGGAAGCGATGGGGGCAGAAGAGGCGCAGCAACACCGCGGATAAAGAGGCGCAGAGAGGAGCGTGCGTGAGGCGGCTGCACGGATCGCAAGGAAGTGCAGCATGCGCGGAAGGGGCGGGGGTGGGGGCGGGAATGGGGGCGGGGGCGGCGGGCGTCTGAAGATACGGAGCGCTAACTCGATCACACGGCCGCCTCAAGCAGCCCTCACAACGCAATCACGACCTCAAACATCGTCGTGCCTCGCCGCCAGGCGAGGTGTAACGCCCCTAACCTTATTTCTCACTTCATATCGCACTATTCCATTCGTTTAACTTAGGCCGATCTCATTTTCCGCCCGCGCCGGATGCGCCACGCCCGCGGCGTCGGTGCTGACGCCGGCGCCGGCCCCGCCCCCCTCGGCGGGACGCCCTTTCCGCCGCCGCCGCTACAGCCGTCGCCACCGCCGCCGCGGGTGCTCCCGCCCGCGCCGCCCGCCACCAACCGCCGCCTCCACCTCCGCATCCGCCTCCATCGCCGCCGGCTACTACCGGCCTCGCTTCTCGGTCTTCCCTGTTCCTCCCCTCCTTCTCCCTCCCCGGCCCATCTCCCCCTCTCGGACCGCGCCCGGCGCCCGCTCGCCGCCGCTGCCTGCCCCGCCGCCGCCGCCACCGGCCCCCAATTACCGGCGGCGAGGGGGATCGTTAAAATATCTTCCACGAAGAGTATTTTACCTTTTGCGACTGCTCGGATGAGGTTGGAGCTAGAATTACACTTTTCTCAGCCCGGTGCAGGTCGTGGGGGAGTGAATGCTAGATTTTTGCCGTGCACCTCTAATTTTTCTTTAAAACTCAACCTCTAACCCTTTTCTCGCTAAAGATATTGCGCTTTTTTATTATCTTTGATATAGTTGTGAGGTCAACTTTCGTTAACAGATGATTGCTTCAACGCAAATTATATGGAAGAAAATATTCTTCGGACTTCTCTTTATTATCTGTAATTAAAAAAGTGTTAACCAATGTTACATACGTCTCTTTAAAAAGGTGAAGCGGACGTTTACGTTGTTTATATCATATTTATGGAATACTATATTAAGTGCTGAGAGTCATGATAATAAAAATGTAATGATACATTTCTAAAACTAGAAAAATTCACTTTAACTCATAACGCAAGTATTTCGAGTGATGTCTTCACTTGACTTATATGTTATTATATACACTATATGCTATATAACAATATTTAATGGAGCATATAAAGCATCATTATTACGTAATTTATGATAAGAAATAATGATTAATCATCAGATGATCCTCTAATTTGGTATCTATTGATCTCACGGTTTAAACTTGTAATGAACGTGTGCACTTGCGATAATGATAATACTTCTGTGTTCGTCGTTTCATTCATCAATCACATTCTAATAATCTACTACACTAGTCAATTTCTCATCTAATGCCAACATGTAACGAAAAATATTTATAAAAGACAATGTATAGATCATGTGCGTAAGATCAGATGAAAAATGTTACTAAGCTATTATATTGTCAATTTTTGAATTTACCTTCGTATGTTCAAATAATGTAAACGTAATACTTTTGTATTTTTCTGTATATGAAACATTTAGTTATGTAGAAACACAGAAGGCATTCCAAAAGGTGCTCAAGCTCTGTTACTATTAGAAACAATAGTTTACCTTCAAAATATGTTTTGTAATGGATGTTTTAAAAATGAAGGATGATGTCTAACTCCAATTTGATATGTGGATTCAGAATTCATAAAACGCATCTTTTTGGAGTTTTTCATTCGCAAACGCAGCATTTTGTTGGAGTTTTGCATTCGTTAAGAAATTTACTACAAGTAATTACTCTTCAATTAAGAATAGCATTGATAATAATATTTGCATTAGCAACAAACTTGGACTGAAGCCGCAGCTCCAAATCAGTATTGAAAATCTGAATTTTTTTCAAGAAGAGAGAAACTTTTAACGTGACAACTGCTTCTTAGATTACCTCGAGTTCCGAAATATACCGGAAAAACTTCGCAGCGAAACTTTGGAAAATTTGGATTCTTGTATTATTTTTGCCAATTTTATAGAGAACTAGATGATATTGGCCCGTCTTGAAGGGAGTCGATTCGTCCATGTAGAAAATAACCAGTATTTGTTTTTAAAATTTGGGAGAATTTTACCCTTTCTGAAACACCCTACCAAGAACAGCCATACTCACTAGTTTATTAGCGTATTGGATTATTGTGCGCCTGCAATGAACACAACCTCGAGGGATAAGCTTTATTCTCAGCTCGTCCCCCTCCAATAGTATATGGTTTATTGTGAATCACAAAGCATCTCGACGTGGAGGATGGCGCACTCGTTCAAACAAAGCAATTCCATACTTTTCTCAATAATAAATATTTTTCGTTGAATTGGAGGTGATCCGTTTCATAAACAAATGAGATGGTAAAAAAAAACTTAAATTCAACCTCTAATCCTCTCCTCTTAACTTTAATTTACTGCTTAAAATTCAAAAGCATTGTGAGAGACTGCTTAAAAAATGGCAAAGAATAGCGGTTACAGAACAAACTAAACAGTGATTCACAAAGTTTTTTTTTATTTTCTTTTTATTCAAGAACTTCCTAATGTCTGTTGAAGTAATTGAGAAAACTTAATCTGGACGTATACAATGAATTTGAAAAATTAAAGACAATTTATAATGACAGACTGGATTTTAGGTGCATTTTATAATAAAATAGTATATAAAAGAAACATTTGAATTCTCCACGAGAGAAGACTATCGGGTAATAATTGAATTTTTTTATTTGGATTTTTTAGTGCTTTTGTGACATTCATTCTGAAAACTTGGGAAATAAACTGAAGTACATCACGGTATATTGCGGTAAAATATCAAAATTTCTTTAGAAACATACAGACAAAAATAATAAATTCTAATATCTTTTATATTTTTATAAGAATTAATGCTTTTGTATATCACAACGCACATTTATCGTATTCTTTCAATTAATAAATAATGAAAATAAAATTGTTACTAAAAAATTCCAATATCAATTTAAATACACTGCAGAAAGTATAGTATACTATCAAATATACATTTTACCGGACATTGTACTTAATTGACACCATTTTTACTTTCTCGACGTACTTTATGAGAAAAATGGCCATTCTTCGACAATAAAATTCTTGTTGCCATGCCCTGCTAACGAAAAAGTAGATACGTGGTTTCTACATTGCCTAGTGTGGGTTCTAGATACCGAAAAATTGGTTGACGACTAAATGTCTGCCCGTTTAGTCTGTCTGTCCACCTGTCTGGTAACGCTAGCGACTAAACGGTTCAAACGACTTTCACCAAAACGGATTTTTTTTTCGATTGATCTGCGCGGTCTCAAGGCCTTGGAACTTTGAAACAGATACTTTAATTTTGAGGTTACTTTATGTGAAGACTCAATATTTTCAATTTTTTTCAAAAATTGATCCAAATCGTTTGATTTAACTTTGTCTTCGGATCTTATAAATGACGCTTTAAAGAATGGCACATATCACATCCTTGATTTTTTGAAAATTGCAAAAGTTCAGATTTTTTCGGCTGTCTCCGGGTTGACAAACCTGGGTGGCACGTTGTGAGTAGCGGACGATTGAAGTACCAGACCGGATAGCTGCTAGCTTAAAGCAAGCGAGGCGACACCATTCGGATTACGGATAGGGATGCGACATCGATGCGAATGTTTCAAAGTTTATTAAAGCCGATGTGTTTTTAACATCGATGATTTTTGCTCGATGTTTTTACGTTTTCGATGTTTTATTCGTGAGTGAAAAAGTTCCATAAACAACGTAAACGTTAAAATATGAAATATTTGATATCAGTTCTTGTGTTCGAACAAAGCGGACTTTTATAGTACCTTCATTCTTCAGACTATCCCCTCCCGAGAGATGACTCTGATGCCCTGGTATTTTCTACGCCTTTTCTCATTCTTTCGCAATGGAGAGGAGGCCAACGCATGAGTAATAGGCGTATGGTCTCCTCTTCTCACATTCTTCTAAGGAAAATTGAGGAAACTCTGATATCCTTGAGATATACCTGAGCGTTCAGACTCTCCAACTCAATTTTGTTAACTAAAACAATTTTACTTTCTTTTGTCAGTTAAATCTGAATTAAAATTAATAAACAAGATCACTACAAAGTTAAAATCTCCCTCGCGCGAACATTAATGTTTCAAGTTTCCAAACCACTTTTCAATACACTAATGTTTAAAAATATTGATGGTTTTTGGGCGATGTATTATTCATAGCGATTATTTAATGTTGAAAATCGGCATTTTAAAACACTGATTTTTGTTGCTGTTGATGTCGCTTGTCGTGAGTAGACGCTCTGGGGTTCCGGCATATCTAGATACCAGTCCAATGATGCTCTTAGGCATCCAAGGGACGGTGAAGGTAATGGCCGAAAAGACACTGGTGTCCACCCTCGGAGGCTTGACGCTCCCTAGGAAATTCAAGAAAGGAGAGTAGTAAACTCAGGATTGAATTCTCCTAAGATAAACGCAAGCGAGCGGATCTTCGGACCCTCAGGGCGTAATAGAGCTACCCTCCCGGCGCTCTGCGGGGTGATATTTACGACTTAAGTGTCAATAAGGTTCTTAATACCACTAAACCCAAGAGGAAACGGTACCTTCGCACTGTTATCCCGTTCCCGTCGACGTCGAGAATTCGCAGAGCACTCTGGCAAGACAGGGGAAAGAGGACAGCAATCCGCGGGTCCAACCCCTCCAGTCTCGGTTGGTCCCATGTGAGATGGACTCGTCGTGTCAGTGGACCCTCGACTCAGGGAAGATTAATGAGTGGGGCAATAGGCCGCCCTTAAATCTGGGAGATTGGCTGCCTAACCAACCAATGCGCTGGTAGCTCCTGCAAGGGAGAGGGCGGCTCCACGTTTCTCTGTGGCCTCCATATTTCATCCTAATACAATAATTGATAGCCTTTTGTCTTCTTATTTACAAACAGTAATAACGTTGAGATATATATTTAGGCAGTACCGCTTGTTAGTCGCGCTGGGCTACGGAAAATCCGCAAAATGCGAAACATCGTGGAGAAATGTGTACAATGTAATAAACATCACTCATTAATATTCCAAATTATTACAATTATCGATCACTGTATGTCCAATGCTACATTCAAACAGTAACTTCAGTATCAAGAGAAGAGCAGCTGAGAAGCTGCCGTTCATTCGGAACAGTGGAGAACCTGCGCCATAGCGGAGGAGAGGCAGAGTAGGGTGTAGAATACAAAGAGTTACAGAAAGGCGGACTTCTGAACCCCTACATTTATCACAAAAAAAAACAAATAAATTAGAAATGCTCAAATAACTTTTTCATTTCTCTCACCATTGTTTTAGATTCAAACAAATTCTCTGAAGTTGACGGAATATTCTTGAGTTTACGTCAATAAAAGAATGTTTATAATTTCCAAATGCAAAGATTCGCCTAAATTATTTGGCCTCCTTCAAAGATATCTGTACAGTAAAATATAATAAGTATAGAATACTAGATAGATAATACATAAAAAGCAAACGAGTGGTTCAACAAGAAAAATATTTTGTAACAATAATGAAAAACAGGCACTAAGAAGAAAAGTAAACTTCAAATGACAATCAGGAAAAGTGGTATACCATCAAGTGTCTACTTGCACACTTAACGTGCACTTACACTATTCTATCTTTCAAACATTAACCTAGAGCGTAAAAAAATATGTGAATCCAATATCGAAATACAGTGATACATTTTCTCGATATATTAATTGGGGATATTTTATTATTTCAAGTAGTTAAACCATTTATTTGATGTGCCTTTTACAATATATCATCCAATAAAGCCCTTTTGTAGCAAGGATTCCTGATTCAGGAATATGGTTCACGTTAATTAGCAAAGAATAGTATATCACTGGATTTGTGTTTACAATACATATTCCTGTGCCACAAAACAAAATTTCAAATAAAAATCTTGATTATTCAACTAATGAGTTTACTTCTACCTATAAAAAAGTATTACATGTTTAGCTGAATTATCATTGATGCTTTCTTTACATGGAACGTCAATCGTCCTCACGTTTACTAGTATATCAGTTATACATGCCAAACTTTGGAATGCTATTTCAATCCATAAAATATGATTTAGTTCCGTTGTAGTTCCAAATGCGAAGCACATAGGTCGTCCGTTACTGACTTGGGAAGGCCAAGGTTGAAATTTCTGCAAATGGAAACTTTTTTCCCTTGCCTTAAGCTCCTATTTCGGCATTTTGGGCTCATTCATCATACTAGTCATAACTTCTTACCTTAAGCATCGGACTCAAAGAGTAGAAATACCATACTGGCAGGACTTTGCAACATTACATACTTATATTTCCAATTCTTTGCCAATTGTGCATGGGGTCCCGCAAGGTTCGATCTTAGGTCCTATTCTCTTTCTGTTATATGTAAACGATATGCCCTCGTCTATTAAAAATGGAAGAACGGTTCTGTTTGCTGATGACACGAATGTTCTTTGCAAAAAAGAAGCAGTAAATAGTACAATTTCAGAAGTTTCAAATTGGTTTAATAATAACAAATTAATTGTTAACGAAAGAAAAACTGTTTCAATGCATTTTTGCATCTCAAATCGGAAATCGCATGTTCCATTGAAAATGAACAATATGCAATTAGCTGATGTTGAGGCAACAAAATTTTTAGGTCTTTCAATTCAATCAAACCTCAAATGGAATGTACATATAACAGAATTAAACACTAAATTAAGTTCATTATGCTATGCATTCAGAATTCTTTCAAATTCTGTCAGCCTTCATGCAGCTCGTTGCGTTTATTTTGCAAATGTGCATTCCCGCCTGAGATATGGCATAATATTCTGGGGAAGCTCATCCTGTAGTATTCAGACCTTCAGATTGCAAAAGAAAATTATTCGAATAATGAAAAAATGCCTTCCACGTGATTCCTGCAAGCCTCTTTTCATTGAGCTGGGAATCCTACCATTGCCTTGTCTATTTATTTACGAATCTGTAATATTTGTCAAAAATGACCTACTTAACGGAGGGAACATATTTTCATGCAATATTGATATTTATAATTACAACACACGCCGTAGAAATCACGTGCATCAAGTGTCAGTATCAACAGCTCAGTACAAGAAATCAACATACAATACATGTACGTTACTTTACAACGCATTGCCAGATGACATAAAACAATTAAAGTCGGTATACAAATTTAAGTTAAAAGTAAAATCTTTTCTGCTGCAAAACTGTTTCTATACAATTAGAGACTATACTGATCGTGAAAAAGAAAAATAATGTTTAATGTAACAAAACAAAGATGTATAATGAATTAGTTTATGTTTGCATTGTATACATTTAAAAAATATTTAATACGCCTGTAACAAGTAATGTACTTCAGCTTCCGGGTCAATGACCCCCATCTCGATCAGGTTTTTGTCCAGTTTCCCTGATCCATAGAGCAAATGCTGAGATGGCCCCTTGTTTTGCTTCTGGACGTAAATGTAGCTTCACTGTGCGCACGTTTTGTTGAGCACTCCTTTTGCTTGTAGTTCATTTACAGTTGAAATTGATTTTCTATAACTCGGGAAAAAACATTTTTCAAATATCTTTATTTTTCTAAAATAATTATTTTCTAAATTAATTTTTTCGTTTTCGGTTTTTTTTTTTTTTTTTTTTTTTTTTTTTTTTTTTTTTAAATAAAATTCTGGCCCTCAAGAAAATGTGCGCAGATAAATTTCTTTCCCCACACGTCATATACAGTTTTTACTGTTTTTTGACTAAATAAATAAATAAATAAATAAATAAATAAATAGTCCCGAAGCTTTCCCTGGGAGAATCAGAATGGCCAAGTCGTGATGCTTCACAGCATGTCCATATGTCCACTTGTCTGTGTCGACATCTGAAGAGTATTCCTACACTTGCCAACTTGATCATAACTAATGTTTTCAGTTGAACAACAATATTTAACGCTCTATCACGTCTCAAAGTATGTTTCATCCAAAAGTATATTAATATATTGTGATGCTCAGTTTAGATTAAAAAATGGTGTTTTGTTACAAGTGGAACACCGGCACACGTATAAGAAACAGCCTGTTAGTTTCGTACTTTCTCCCGCATGCGACAGGTTTGTCCCTATTTTTAAAAGAAATGTAATTTTTATAAAAACAAGAGTTTTTCTAACAATAAATTGATTGATTGGTTCCTTGTGTAATTTGGGGGTTAATGATTATCATTTATTAGGCTACTGAGGTCTACGAGTAGTATCAGTCTGATATCCGCTATTACTAGTATTTTTTACTAGTTGTTGATGTTTTTCTTCCTCACCTCATGTTGTGACATTTCGTAGCACCACAGCAATAGTCGTTTTTGTCGGGTCTCTGTAGGTGTGATTGTACAAACCTTTCGTTGACAAGTGCTTACGATGTGAAGTCTTCGACTGTACTTGCTCTGATTTCATTATATGGTCCTCTGACTTAGTTAACAACATTTTCATGATTAAGCAATTCCTGAATTTTTTGCAGAAGTAACACACGAACAGGTGGATCGAGAATAATTATTGGAGATATCTTAATTGGTTGTGAGGAAGGAGAATCGTTGCTTGAGGCACCTTGCTCCGGGTCAGGGTCGGGGACAGGATCAAGGGTGAAAAATCTATTGCCGATTGGGATGTTGTATGAAGGCACATTTGCAATATAAGGTATGCTGCTGGGGCTCTCTACGTACGAAGCTTGGTTACACACTACATATTTCAATCTAGGGCGCTACGAGAAGGAGGATGCGCTGTACTTATCTGTGAAGGCGGTTGAGAATATCCCATGGGTGGTGTGGACAGCTGTAGGAAGGTTGAATTTGCAGGTTGACTCGCTGCATATAGCTAATGTTGCTGCTGCTTGTAGGTGATTGATAAGATGCGGCTTCATATAATGAAAGTCGTTTAATGCGTGTAGAGCTGACGACACTACATCTGAGAGCGGCGGAAATGAATCATTCGCGTTTTCTGCCATTGTTGGATTGAACATTAAAACTTACGATATTCACTTCTGAAAACTCGTCTAAGAGAATCGCACTAAGTGGCCTGATAGGGCCCTTTGTCGAGGCAGCAACAACACGTGCTGATGTGTCTAGTAATAAAACACTGATTAATATGCACTTCACTGCACTGAGATATTTACACAAGTCACTCACTTTCTGAACGGCCGTTTCTCGGCCCCGCTAGGGCCTTTCATATCACTGGTCACGGTGAAGGTACTGCGGAGCGATAAGCAGCGAGCGAGGTGTGCACCGTTCGGTGAGTATGAGTGCTTACAGCAATGATAATTCCTTTATAATTTACGATTGAAAGCCAATACGGTGCCTTGGTTTCGCAAAGTTCTAACTAGCAAAATTGGCAAAGTCGCATTTTCCCTCATAAATCTCTTACGACAAGGCAGTCTAGCTTCCAAATAGATATCAGTACCATATGTTGAAAAATAAAGGAATCAGCAGTGTAACATACTTCTATCTGGTGATTTTTGAAAGTAATTATTTCGAGAAAGTTCTAACTCCAAACTGCTACAAGATTTCAAGTTATTTTAGTGCTAAGTAGGCATGAAATAATATAATTTATATTATTAATATTGTTCTGTTCTTTGTGAATAATGTATTTGTCCTGTACTGCTCTTTGATCTTAAAAATGTAATTCTATGCCATAACGTCAATATTAGATTTTTTCTACTCAAAACATTGAATGTATACAATCGAACTGCATGTTACACTGCTACTAAGAACGTGAACGGATGCCATTTGTCGTGAGATGAGGACAGGGCGCGCAGAAAATGATATAGCGTGGGAAGAATACTAGATGTACTCGCCGAGGAGAATTATTTTAGTGAATTAGTAACTTGGTTAAATTCATGCGTTCCTCAGAACCAAAATTTCATAATGTCACATGATTTTCAAGAGAGAACCCTAATGTCTCATCAGTGACAATGAAATATTCTGTGCCAGGACATCCATGCGTCCAGAAAGTAGATAACGCCCATAGCGTAACAATGGAAGCAGTGGCTATGACAGGTTTTTATTCATCTCTTGGACTCGTTGGATTGCTGAAACAAGTGAACCGACGTAATTCTAATACAGATTCAAGAGAAATATTTCAAAGATTTTGCAGTAACATTAAAATTGCTCAAATTCCATACCATTCATTAAAGTAACCCGTCTTCAATTTGGTTTGATCCTGAATAAAGTCAGTTACATTATTCACAATATCCTGAGCATATTGCATGCATTAAATACAGCGCGAAAAACGAAGGACGTCTCTCATCAAACCATCTGGGCATTTAATTACCACTTTAATGAGAGGTCCAAATAAGCAATGAGCATATACAAATGTAAGTTCATTTCTTCAAGATATTGTACAAAATTAATTGTGTCGAAGTAACAAAATGTTCATATTTTAATAAATTGTAACTTTGAATCTTTGTTTCTCGAAATCATGATAAAGTTATTTGCAACTTTGTCAAACCCAAGACCACGAATAGTCTAATCGGTCTGTCTAATAATTTGGTATGTTTTAACTCTTAATCACCTTTCCTGACTCTGAATTACACATAAGTATTTGTCCATATAGACGGACCCAAACATATTATTACTTTAACTTAAGCCATTTGCAAATCCTTCATTTTCAAAAGAGCTTAAACCTTCTTTTTTAAAGACATTACATTCCATGGTTTTTCTCGTTCAAGAAATATTTTGAAGAGGTAAAGTGTGATGGTTTGGACAAACATCCCGATCCTCCTAATTCGCAATCCACTGGCCGCCAGTGCTTCCAATATAACATATCTTGTAAGTTGATTCTCCAAAATCGATCAATGCCTGTGATGGTGGAGATATGATTATTCCCATTTCTGATGAATGTCAGCTTAATAAGTACTTTCAAAATCCCTTGAATTCAAAAATTCTTTAAATATTCCCTGCGTGCAATTAACGTGCAATAGCCATTGGGAAGAGATAAACAGTTTTTTGTGTCTCTGCCCTTTCATTAGATGACAAGAATTAATTTAATTTTAAACATTAGGAGTGAAAGTCACATGCGTGAAGGCATTTCCTTATGTTTTATTAAATTTGTTCTTTATTTCATTGTCAATAATGTATTCGTTTTAGTTACCTTCTTCTTTTTTGGAAACTCAGCATTATAGGTATACTTGCTACATCTTAAGTGCATCACACACACGCGCGCACACAAACTTTCCTGTTCACGCAAGCTATATACACGCAACAGTACACAGTACACGCAAGCTATATAGTCTACTCTATTGACAACTTGCTGATGATATTCTGTCTTTGACACCCACTTATTTGTAAATGAATAGGCAAGGCAACGATAGGATGACTTGCCCGATAAAGACTTGTAGGAATCATGTAGATGAATTTTACTTATTATTCGTACAATTTTCTATTGTAATCTAAAAGTTTAGGTCTGTTCAAAGTATTCCCAAAATGTCTGTGTCCAAAATATTATGAGGTATATCAGACTGGAATGCACGAGATGTGCAAAAAGTTGAATCAAATTATATGAAGGCAAATTATATGAATTAGTGAAAATTCAGAAAGCGTATCATAATGAACTTAAGTGTATATTAAGTTCATTTATATGGGCATTTCAGTTGAGACTTGAGTGAATAGATTGCACTCTTAGATATTCAAAAACATTGAATACATTTTCACGTCGTTCATTTTCAATGGAACTGTTTGACATAAAAAGATGCATTGAAACTGTTTTCTTTCGTTTAGGAGAAACTAGGGATGGTTAGGAGATTTTGTTGCTTACTGAAAAATAAATTTAAGATATAATTTTCACAAAGATAGAGAAATTGTTTTTCTGTATTTTTAAAATACCACAATTTTCATGAAATAATTGTAGACTTTTGTAAATAATCTTTGGAGATTTTATATTAATGAACAGTAGAAGAAAAAAGTAATCATGTAGAGTGGATCTCATGTTAAGAATTGAAAACTGCCTCAACTTCTAAGATGTGCTGATAAGTACAGAGTTTAGTTCAGTGGATTATTTTAAAGATAAAATCACATTTTGATTTTACTGAATGTAAGAATCATAGAGGCATATAAAACTCCATTCCTACTAATCAGTCATGCAACCTTCTTTTCGGAAAACTCGAAATGAAAAGCTTTGAGCTATCAAATGAAAACATGTGATCTAGAAAAACACTCGTGAACAAATGTTTTCTTGAGTATGTTACAGGAAATGAAAGTTCTTACGTGTCGTGAAATAAATAGGACGCGAGTAAAATCGCGGAGAACTCACAAGAAGCAGCTCTATCGCATTCGGTTTGCAGCACTGCAGCGGGACGCGCTTCGACGGAAGTCGCCTGAAGAAACAGATCAAAGCGCGCACCGATATCAGCGCCACGACTCAGCGGCCAAATGCAATATCTTTCCCGTTCGTGTTGCCTTTTCGGCGTGTGGCGCTGGTTGCATACTCGACGAGGGAGTGAGAGAGTTGGGCGATAAATAGAACACTGTGTAAAAAGAACCCATTGTCATTGGTTATGTAGCATAAATATGTTGTGTCTCTTAGATCATGTTGTATATCACGTAGTAATTTCTAATTAAGTACAACAGGATGAGTAAATTGATATTGTCGTGATTTTGTGAATATTTAATAATTTTCTTCGCATATTCATTTTTGCTTTCTCGCACTTTTTTTTTCCACTTTCACTTTCATACACTTATGTACTTACGTGATGAAAAGAAAGTATTGTAATGCTGCGGCAGAAATTGATGTGATACAAAACTCGTACTGTAGGGCCCACATATAGAAAAGTGAATAAACCTTGTTCCAATATGTAGTAACTTACTACTTCGAACACACTATGTATTCAAAATTCATGTTTAATGGACTCTAAAAAATACTGAAAAATTGACTACTGAAAAATTGATTGACGGAAAAATGTGAATGTATGTTTGTCTGTCCGTCTATCTGTGCACAAGGTTAAAGCCTAAACCGTTCAGACAATTTTCCCCTACATTGATACTGCTGCTGCGATGGTGTATGCGGCGGCGATGGTGTAACGGTTAGCGTTTCAAACCCGATCGAAGCCGTCGATTTTTAAGGGCAAAAACATCCTTTGAACGCCTTCCTTCGGAGAGGAAGTAAAGCTGGCTGACCCATGTTAGAAGATTTACTGCATGTAAAAGATCCTCAAGCCTAAATGAAGGTTATGAGCTAAATTCAAATCGCCTGTTTCGTCGCCCAAGGAATACCTTTTTTCTGAAAGGAGCATAGCGAAATTTGCGTAGTCAGACGAAAGAACAGGCCTCATGGCCTGAGTCTCGCCACATAAAATAAGGCGTTCAATTCAATTCAATATTTAACAATAGATCTGGAAGAAAACAAGGCCCTGCGAGTTTTAATTTCTGTCCAATAAAACTTGAATAAAGGTCATTGGTCATCATCTTCCCTGAATAATTTGATTTTAATATCTATGTCTGGCAAACAAACATTTAATTATTGCCGAGAGAAGCAATTTACGTTTACAGAAAAGTATATTTTCAATTCTCTTATGACACTTTTATATCTTTTAAAGGCATTTTTAAGATGATGTTTCTGATGCTTGTAGTAAACACATAGGTAGCTGATATTTTTATTTGAAATAAAAAAAATAAAATATTTTTTAAACTAATCAACAAACTAAAATAAGTTACAAGAACATTAGTAAAAAATACATAGCGTAGATATATTTAAATTTGAATATTTTACAAGCCACATGGAAGCAGGAGATAGGCCTAGGATAATATGAGCTCGGCAATGCAGCCGTGTCGGAAGACTCAAAAAGACTAATGCATGTTGTATTGTTGTATGATTTATTTTTATATATTATTGATCTACGATGACGATTAAGATTCATGAAATTATTATTTCGGTACATTTTTTCTCAGTTTAATTGATGCAGAAAGTTCTTTTTCAGTACTGTCATGACGCGATCATATATAACATTCCTTATTATATTGTAACTTTAATTTAAGATAAAACGATAAAATCGCTACTTATGTTAGCATCAAACTAGCACGCTCAAAATGATTGTAATGTGTGTTACTAACAAATAAAATCACAAACCATATACATGTCAGGTGCTAAAGAGTAGTCCCAGTCGAGTCTCGAAAAATATATCTCGACTGAAAATGTAATCTACGCAGTTAAAAGCAAGTTACAAAATTTGAAAATTCTTACATTACCATGCCTAATACATGAAATTATTCTAGAACAGTCTGTGCGAGAGTTGATTGTTATCTGGTGGTAAAACTTAAAATTGGTTAATCCTTATCTAATAATTTCTAGATAAAAATAATGTCATTATAGTACACAAAACAGCCTTATAGATACTACATTTAAATGCATTTTCGAAAGAACTATAAAAATAAAATATAAATTATTACACAGAATGAAAGATAAATTTGCAAACTCAGGGAAGCCACTATAATTTTAATTTATCTCAGTTTCTATTGAATGAATTCTGCCGACTAACAACATCGTTGGCGGTTTTCGATCCAAAGTTTGATGCACTAACAGAACTGTGCCATCAATGCAATCACATGTCAACAACTCACAAGAAACGAAAATATTACGAAAGGTTAACTATATTAATAAGAAGTTCTAACAAAATCTTAATATTATACTGTAAACGTATATAATAGTGGCACAATTTAAATGATAAATTAAGTGTTAACAGGAAAGATTTGATATCTCGTGCCCAGTTACAGGGACGAGAGGATGATTTTAAAGTTTTTACCTGCGCTATTTCTGGTGCTTCCACTACGACCCTTCAACGGTTTTTCGTAGGAAGATTAGTTAACAAGCAAATAAAAACTTAGTCCAAAGCAGGGTAATGTAGTGACGATGACACTGGAACGGAAGAACAACTCAGAGTCTCCGCGAGCCCAAGCCATCGCAAGAATCAGCTCCGTCTGCGCGGCGACCGTCGTCAGCTCGCAAGGGGACACGAGCCGCCTCGGGCTCTACCTGCGCGTGCGCCAGCGCAACCGGCGGCGCAGCGCCAGCCTCTGCAGCTCGGCGGCCATGTGCGCCTCGGGGTCGGCGAAGGCGGCGGCGGAGGGCGGCGCGGGGGCGGAGGGGTCGTGCGGGCACTGCGTGCGCAGCGGGTTGCCCGCGCAGCGCAACGCCGCCAGGCGGCGCGCGTCGTCCAGCACGGAGGCCGGCAGGCGCTGCAGGCGGTTGTGCGCCAGGTCGAGCGCGCGCAGCTTGCCCAGCCCCGCCAGCGCGCGGCTCTTCACCAGTGACAGCGCGTTGTGCGACAGATCGAGCAGAGCCAGCCGCGCGGGCCGGCCCTTGCCCGACGGCTTGTGCGCCACCACGCGCACGGCGTTACGTGACGCGTTCAGCACCTCCAGGCCCGGCAGGTCGCGCAGCGCATCCAGCTGCGCCAGCCGGTTGCCGCTCACGTCCAGCGCCCACAGCACGCTGTTGTTGGCGAAGGCGGCCGCCGGCAGCGCGGACAACGCGTTGTCCGACAGGTCCAGGTACTTGAGGAGGCGCAGCCGGTGGAACGCCTCGGGCCCCACGACCTCGATGGCGTTGCGCGACACGTCCAGCAGCACGAGCGACGGCACGCCGGCCGCCGCGAACGCGTCGTCGTCCAGGCGGCGCAGCGCGTTGGCGGCCAGGCGCAGGTGGCGCAGCTCCGACAGGCGCAGCGGCGGCACGCGCGTCAAGCGGTTGCCGCGGAGGTCGAGGCGCAACAGCGCCGGGCAACCCGCCAGCGCGTCGGCGTCCACGCTGGCGATGCGGTTGTCGGCCAGGTCGAGCTCCTGCAGGCGCGCCAGCGCCAGCGCCGAGCTGTTGTCCAAGGCCGCGAGGGCGTTGCGCGCCGCGCGCAGCACCCGCAGGCCCGCCGCGCCGGCCAGCGCGGCCGCGGGCAGCGACGCCAGCCGGTTGCCCGAGAGGTCGTAGGTGCGCAGGGCGGGCAGCGGCGGGAGCGCCGGCGCGGACGCGAGGGCGTTGTCGCTGAGGTCGAGGTGCGCCAGCGCCGGCGTGGCCAGGGCCGACGCGGGCAGGGCGCGCAGGGCGTTGCGGGACAAGTCCAGGAACTCCAGATGCCGCAGCCCGGTCAGGGCGCCCTCCTCCACGGCTTCCAGCCCGTTCGCGGACAAGTCCAGTTTGGTGAGGACCGTCGTGTTTAAGTTCGCGAACACGCTATCCGGAAGAACGGTCAGAGCGTTGCCGGAGAGATTGAGTTGCCGCAGACTGGGAATGGACAGCCACTCGAAACTGGACAGATTGTTCAGGCTGAGATTGAGGTCCCAAAGGCTAGTAGTATCCTTAAATGTATCAACTGGGAGGAACGAAATGCTATTATTTGACAGGTTCAAATCCCATACATTTTTTAAACCTTTAAATGCATTTTCTTCGATTTCAGAAATAGAATTCGATGAAAAGTCAATATAGAAAAGAAGAGGAATTGTGGAAGCAATAAATGTGTATTCCGGTATTGTCGTTATACTGTTGTGAGTCATGTTCAGTTGCCTCATACTAGAAACATTGCGCACGAAATTCAATTCCGATATCTTATTGTAACTCAAATCAAGATCCCAAATGTTGCTGAGAGTTCTGAAAGTGTTGTTATGGAGGTAGGCTATGCTGTTCCCTGACAGATTAAGGGAAGCCACCTCCTCGAGGCCGTAGAAGGCGTGGCTCTCCACCTCCTGGATGCCGTTGTTGGAGAGGTCGACGACGAGGTGGTCGAGCGTGACGTTGGCGAAGGTACCGTTGGCGAGCGCGGGAACGGCGTTGGCGCGCATGCGCAGCCTGCGCATGTGCGGCGTGCCGTGCACCGCCACGCCCACCAGCCGGTTGTGGCTCAAGTCGACGTCGGTGAGCTGCGTGGCGGCGGCCAGGGCGTCCGCGTCCAGCGCCTCCAGCGCCGCGTGCTGCGCGCGCAGCACCGCCAGGCTGCCCAGCGCCGCCATCGCCTCGGCGCGCAGCCGCTTCAGCGGGTTGTGCGACAGGTCCAGCACCTGCAGCGTGCGCGCCGCGCTCGGCAGGTCCTGCGCGCGCACGCTCGTCAGCGCGTTCCAGCCGGCGTACAGATGCGTGAGGCTGCTCTGCCGGAAGTCCAAGCGCGCCAACAGGTTGTGCTCCAGGTTGAGCCTCTGCAAGTACGGCGTGGAGAAGAACGCCAACGTGGGCAAGGAGCTCAGACGATTGTGCGACAGGTCCAAATCACCCAAGTTCACCAAATTGTGGAAGGCTTCATCTGCTATAGTTGAGATCTTGTTGTGAGCTAGATTTAAATGATAAAGTTGCGTTGCTCCGAAGAAAGACGATCGAGGTAACGTAGAAATCGAATTATGGGACAATATTAAGTATCCTAAAGAAGAAATGTTCTGCGCAAATTCCACTGATACGATTTTGTTCCTATTTAATTTTAATTCAAACAATTTTGTGTTTCGGAATGCATCTTTGGGAAGGTTTGTGATATAATTGTCCGACAAATCGAGCGTTTCTAAATTCGGGCAATTTTCGAACGCCCCTGCCTCAATACGCGAAATTTCATTTTCGGCAAAATTAAGGACTCTTAAGTTGGGGCTGTAGAAAGAATCTTTCTCAAGGGCAGATATAAAATTGCCTTTGATACCCAGGAGAAACACTTGCGGCAAATAATGCAACGCGCCGACATCGGAAAGTAAATTGTCGTTGAGGTCGAGTGTGTTGAGCTCATCGAGGCCGACGAACGTGTCGCGATGCAGGTTGCGAATGTTGTTGGAGGCGAGCTGCAGGAAGTGCAGCGAGCGCTGGCCGTGGAAGGCCTTGCGGTGGACGGCGGAGATGCCGTTGCCGGAGAGGCTGAGCACGTGCAGGTCGAGGCCTCGCAGGGCGGTGTCGCTGAGCTCGGGCACGTTCCCGTGCTGCACGCTGAGGTCGCGCACTTGGGCGAGGGCCGGGCGGGCGCGCAGGAAGGCGAGGTCGGCGTACGGAGCGCCCTCGCAGCTCAGCTTCTCGGAGGAGTGGGCGTGGCAGTAGCGGTGGTGCGCGGGGCCGCAGGCGCACCCGCTCAGCAGGCTCAGGGCGAGCAGCAGCGCGGCGGCGCGCGCCGCCGCCCGCGTCCCTCGCATGTCGTGCGGCACCTCGCCACTCGCTGCGAAGTCACAAGCAACAGGAGGTTAAAAAAGATAAAATAACAGGGCCAAAACATGAAGAGGATACGATAGACGCATACTACCAATCTCAGATCGGGATATAGGACCCGGAACAATATTCTATAATAAATTTAAATATAAATATTAATTAATACAATAATTGAAATAAATATAAACTGGATAATATGAATAATTTATCAGCTAATGTAAATACAAATCATTTATATTTATTTTATAGTATTAGGTTTTATAAATCAATATACTCTTGGTAGCTCGAAATATTTTCATGGAAATTCGAGTAGAGAAAAATTTGTAAACTTATAGCGTTTTGAAGCTAGTTGGAAGCAATGTGCACAAAATTGAGGAATTCCAATATCTTTTGACTGTCTTTGGGTTTTAATAATATTTCCTTGTCCAGTTTTTTTAAGACAGTCTAATACTAATCAAAAGGTTAATACAAGACCATATTTTGAATTTGGAAATTTATTCCTCTCGACGTTTCGAGCAGCACTTTTCCTCTTCTTCAGGAGTCTAACTATAAAACAGAAATTCTTTTATGTTTAGTTACAATTTTCATTTTCTTAACATTAGAATTTAGGTAATAATAATTAAGTATAGTACATTTCTAACTTATTTAATTGTAGTATTTTTTCTAACTTATACATTTTAATTCACTTGCAATTTTAATTCATTAAAATTTTAATTCATAAATTTTAGTACATTTGTACCTGGTACACAATTATTAAATTTATAACAAATTGTATTACTTAAAATTATAACAATATTAATAACAAACTTTGAACGTGTGATAAATAAATATTTCGCATTTAGTTATTGCTTTTTCAACATAAACTACTTTCAGCTGTACAGTAATTAATAATAAAATCTGTATAAAAAAACGAGACACCATCATTCCATCGGTTTTTTACTTTCTCGCCTACTACGTACTTATGTAATAAAGAGAATATATTATACAGCTGCGGCAGAAATCGGCGATTTTTTGACAAAAAGCTCGTATTCTGGGCCATGGTAACGAAAAAACGTAAATATCTGATTCCTATGTGTAGAAAAGTACTTCCTCTAACACGATGTATAGTCAGAATCCACGTTTTATAGGTTTATGGCACCAAACAATTGATTAACATGGAGTAGCTGGAGTGGCTGCTATAATTCTCCTCAGATAGCAGCTGAATTCGACTTAGCTATTTATCTAGTATCGATCTGAGTATCGATCGATACCCTACGTACTACTATTTACGAAAACCATTTTAAAATTTAGAAAACAAAAACCTCTCAAATTTCATTCATTCCACTTTCATGCCAAATTACTAAAATGCCGTCAGTGTTCAATACCAAAGGAAAATTCCAACCGAGACCATTTTAGCCTCCATACAATGGTCTCTTTGTTTCTCCGTGTAATGCTATCAGACCGCAAGCAGATCGATAAACCTAATTTGAAAGTAAATGGGTTACATTTAATTGCAGATCCATGGTCAACATCAAATTGGAGGTCAGAAAGTAGTAGAACTGTTCTCTTGATACCAGAAGTGGACATCCCAATTACGCATAAACGCATTAACCGCTTGGTAATGTGGTTTCTTCCCTTCCTCATCTCAGTCACATCCATATCATCTCTCACGGAGATAAAACCAGCAAATAGTTCCCGCTGCCCTATTTACATAATATCTACTCAAAAACATTAAATTAAAATAAAATATCAAAATTTATCATCCGAGCGTTGTATTGACATATAATGCATGACTGCACATTTCAATGCTTTCAAATTTGGTTTCATATAATAAGTGAGCAATCATCATTACTCAAGTTTACTTTCGATATCAAAGGTACCTATAACAAAGAATGTCTTCACAGAGATTCAAACTATTTTATTTTAAAACAGAATGTCTCCTCCTGGCAGATTTCAAACATTTTTAGTGTAGAACTGAAATAGATTCAGTATTTCAGTGTAGAGATTCAAATTTCAGCTTCGTTTTTAGATATCACGAACAAGATCATTAAAATAATCTCGAGTGAAAAAGAAGGTGCATTAGCGCTTATTGAGAGCTAATGTCAATTTATTCCGTTTCCAAGTATTTTTTTCCCGAATCGTTTTCTATATCTGTTGGAGATTGAAGTGAAGTAAGTTGTATAATTTGTAAGCGGAGGAGATTTAAGTGTATAAGCTAGTAGTTTCATTGTATAGAGCATATTTGTGAACTCATGTGTTTCATTCTACTACGTTTTCCTTTAATATGATTTTAACCTATCAATCCAATTACAATTTTAAGCAACCCCTAAGCGTGGAAAAAGTCATGGATCGGTTTTTCTCTCCCCCTGCGTTAGACGTATCAGGCGTATCAGTACTAAGAGGATGATTACACTGCACAACAGGGTTCTGTCCTCTGGAAAATATTCCTTTTTGTACTTGGTGATTTCCAAATATGATTGTAGTTTGTCTTTTACACGTACCGTTCGCTTACATTTCTTATTTCATTATCCGGTATAAACATATCAAATTAATTATTCACAATTAACACTATAATTTATTTTAATTTCCTACACGATTAAGCTCTATCATTAATGAGTGCTGCCATCTACCTATACAGATAAAACACTAATTTACAAAGCTGTATTGTGCTGCCACCTGGTGAGTATTTTCTGCAATTGCAACTGGAAATATCATGATGGTTTCTCGTGCTCTCATAGTGGTTGCTACAGGAATGTGTCTACATTGATTATGTGTAATTTATGGTATTCTGTGAAATACTGTTGTGCAACATGTCTCGAAGATGTGTAACTAACTTGTAAATAAATCCAAAACGTTTTCTTACATTTCTGGGGAATTTACAGTGAAAGGCCAAAAAGACACAATCTCATGCCGCTGGTGAAAAAGGCATATCGCTTGTACTTTGCCTGCCAAGTTGATCTAAATAAGTCTTTTGCACCACTAGTTAGTTGTGACACATGTGCAAGTACTTTGTGATAACGACTGCAAGGCTCACGATCATCACTGTCGTTTGCATTTCCAATCGAATAGCATGAATCAAAAGATCACATGTCTAACAGCTCTCCCTGCTGAGTATGTTTTTTATGCATAATCCAAGCATGCCGTTTAGTACCTGATACTAGTTTCAGCCATGAGTTTCCCATGATCGTTATCCGATTCCTATGACATCAAGTACACTGAATCATTGATGAAGACTGTACAGTCTTCCGACAGTGAAACGCTAGGCACCAAACAATCAACATAATATTGAGTATATGGATTGTTTCCGGGCATGTAAACTGCTAAGGCCACAGTCCCGTTAATGTAGTTTATGTTTTTTCGCACTAGGTAGTGGTGTCCCTCCTCCGCTGAACGGTGAGATCCGCTGCCGACCTACACGTCGGTATGCGGGGAATTCTTCCTCCAAGTATCTTCTCCAGTGAGACACCGCTCCAGTCAGGAGAAGCTATAAGCTCCTGATTGGTCTCTTGACATGTGTGGTAGTGTCACGCATGTAGTGTCAAAGCTCCGATTACATATTATAATTGGCGTAAAAAGTTGTCTAAGAAACACCAATCAATTTACATCATTCATTAACTTTACTAACTAACTTTAACTAACTACAGTGGCATAACTTTACATGCCCATTGATATCGTCATAATTTCTTATTCATAACAGCCAAAGTTTTGCTAGTTTAAATTCTTACCAAGAATATTTGCCCTCTGGATTTTTTTCCTTGGCCGTTGATTCCAAATTTCGGAAGATACCATGTACTGGTACTAAATTGCTGTCACCTGCAAAACAAAAAATATAAATGATTCCAATAATACATTGAAAGTTCTTAATGCGTAAACATTTTGTAACTTTTAAAACCTTTGTGTTGAATGCTGTGTTTAGAAATTGTTGGCTTAGAACGAATATTATTTTGCATTGATATAAAGTTTTTTCTATCACCATATTATCCGCATTTTCATCCTCTACAGCTCTGAGGGTTTAAATGTTTTTGGGCAAAAAGTGCGACAAATCCAAAAAAACTATTTCACGGAGATTACGAACTAGCCGATAGAAGTAGATGTACCCCCTCCAACTTGCATTGTTGGGATTCATTAACAAGACAAACATCCACATACTGCAACAAGATGTTTTGAAAGAAGCTATAGAGCAGACATGACAGACAATGGAGGCGGTTTGGAGAGTTACAGTAGGGTATCAGAGATGACCACGACAACAAGACGCAATAATTACATCTTTGTGGATGGAGCAAACAAAAGCTAATTCATTCTGCGTTTTTTACATTCTGTTTTTATTCAAGACGACAAGTGGCCTTGTAGCAGCGGCACAGGTCGAAATTATTTTGCCCGAAATGTAGAAATACCGAAAACATTTATTCCTTTATTTTATATTTTTTGGTTAGGTGGCCTTTACGACCCAACGGTCCTTTCGTCGACCCACCCATTTCAGCTTTCGTAACCTCCGTTCTTCGCGCATTCCCAAGACATTCTGGCATGTCTCCCTTCCTAAATTTCCTCTTTACGTTGTTGGGATGGTTCCCTCTCCCTCTTCGTCTTCCCGAGATGACACTTGTTAGGTTATTTTTTCTGAGGTTCCCCGCAGGCCCTCCTCGGCTGCAAATGGCCTGTTCTGCAGGAGAGTTCCGAAGTCTGGAAAGGGAAGAAAACTGTAGTGTGGTTGTAGCGTAGTGAGAGAGCCCCACCGTGCCATAACACATTACGTCCATGTCGCAAGCGGGATTCGAACTCACAGCTCGAATGTAACACTTCCTTGGGCGCAAGTGCCCAAGCCGCTGCGCCAAGCAAGAAGGCCAGAAATGGTAGGATATGGGTTGGAAGACACTTGGTCATTTTCAGAGCTCCACCATGCCACAACACGTACGCATACCCAAGACGGGACTCGTACCCACAATCTTTGAGTCAAGACGGTGCAAACGCACCCGCCTTCATGATCTCGACTACAGAGGTACACAAATAATTAAATTTTATAAGCTTTCATAAAGAACAATGTAAAGAAAAGGTTGAAGCGTAGTATCAAAGTAAAGAAAATGTTGAAGGCAAGTATCCCTCTCACTCATTCTTCAAGTTCTCATTGTTATTGCGTCATCTATCATAGGGTGACCAGCGATCTGACTTTTGGATTTCAAGGCTTTTTCCCGGTTTTCCAGGTCTAATAATATAAATTTTCCAGGTTCTGTTTCGCACATTATAACACATTTATTTCTGTTTATTACTTAACCGTACTATATTACTCACGCACTTTTTTCGTAATGGAGTATTATAGTGAAGAATTTTGTACAAAAACGAGCTATAAAGAAAATGTGGATTTTTTTGTTTTCTAGGAATTATTGTTTCTAATTGATATTCAGAGTCCGGAAATGCTTAAGAAAGTATTTTTTCACCCGGAAAGTCGATTTCGGAGCTGATGCCAATGCAGGGTTTTGAGTACCGTATTCCTTAGAACGGTTTCGGAAAATGTCGGTCCTACCGTACATAACAGTTTTCAACACGCAAGTACGAATATTATTCAAAATGTATATTCAGTTGTCCATACTGGGCCTACTAATAAGTTCTCACAAATTTAGAAGATAACTGTAGATTACAAGATATACCTGAAAAGTACGCTTAATAACACTGATCATTTTTAAAATTTTTGAATTTTTGGAATGAATAACTCTTCATATTTGCTTGAAACATCCCAGATGTTTTAAGTTTTGAATTTTTGAAGATCACATTATCGGTTTTACAATGCAACAATTTTAAAAAATTATTCAGTATTAGAATTTAGGATCGTAATAGCTTTCTCACCGGTTTAAATTCTGTTACGAAATTTCCGGATTTTTTCAAAACAGAGATTTTGTTTTTTATCCTTAACAAAATTTGAATAGGTAAATAACATATAATTATTTGATTTTATCTGTTTTAATTACGTTTGATTTTCAAAATCATAAAATGTTTAAATGTTTTTGACTAGAACATTTAGACTAGTTTTCCACATAATTAAAATGGGACTGTATCCAGCGTTGCCAGACGTCCCGCTTTTTAAGATTAAAGTTAATGTCTCGCGCGGTACAGCGCAAATCACGCTTTTGTAAAATCTTTCGATTTAAATTTCCCAATGCAGGAAAAATATAACGAAAAGGAAAACAAGAAAAAATCACGTGAAAGAAACCTCAGCGACAGTAGCGGGTGAGTCGGTCGTCGCATATTGCAGTGGGTTGTGTCGGATCATCGGGTGAGTAGGAGGTCGCAATGCATTATGCTTCGTGGGCGGTGTTGACACCATTGCAGATCGCAACTCGCTGTTCATTTTTCAACGAAATGTTGTGCGCTCGCTTCGCACATTGAATACGCCAAACTCCCTACTTGGAGAATAAACTGTACTTTTGTGCTGCCATTCCTTCACGCTTTGTTTGAAGATGAGTAAACAAGATGATAGTTCTTCAGACAGTTTAGATTTGTCGGCGCAAGACACACCCATTAAGAAAATTAAACTAGGAAAATGTCAATAAAATACAACATTAAATGGGAACGTGATAACAATTGGCTGTGCTTGGTAAAGTCAAACGAGTATAAAGCATGGTGTCAACTGTGTAAGAAAGAGTGGAGCGTTTCTCATGGTGGATTCAATTATTTCGTAAAGGACCCGAAAACAAGCTCTCACATGAACATTGCGAGCCAAAAAAAAAAAATAACAGACTATTTCGCAAAGCCAGGTACGTCATCTTCTGATTACGAATATACCTATAAAATATCAGCTGTTGAAATTTGGTAACTTACTTACGTTGTTTGTGACTGAAATCTGTATAAATCTATCTGTTTTGATATTATTAAAATATTACTATTATTGTTTTTTTTATTTTGTCCCGCATTTTCCAAACAAAACACCCTTTTTGTCCACTAAGATTTAATAAAAATCACGACTTGGACAAAAAGTAATCTGGAAACGACTGTATCCAATGATTTAATGAATCCACAGTTATAAGCTCTAGCAGTTATCTCTCATGTATACAATGAATATGAAGACAATGACCATTTAAGCAGTTTCTCCATTTGTTAATTGTATGCATTAACTTAGCAACATGTGACAGCAATAAACGAGAAAAAATCTTAATTGATTTTTTTTGTGATCACAAAACACAGGTTTAACATTATATTTACGATTCACCAAGGTCGTTTTGCTTGACGATTATCAAAATATTCGTTACATTTTCACCGATCGGTACACTCTGCCGTCGACGACTAGATGTCTCATTAAACTCTTGTTAGGATGTTAGAGTGCATCAAAAGCTTACACTGCATTTCGTTGATTTTGTTATTTTATTATTTTGCTATTAAAGTGGCGCGTGATATACGTGTACGTTTCCTTAAGCCTTGGAATACTTACCCTCACTCCTTTACCAACATTAGTTGAATTATGAATAAGTGATAGCAACGAACATTGCTAACAAAATCCGATAACCAGAAATGTTCGCTTCCGTACAATAGAAACTATTTTGCATTGAAAAACGAACTACAGACTTGATATTAGAGACCTGTCGTCAAAATAATCAACCCGCACTAATCACGCATCTAGCGAAATGAGGGCTCCAGAAAACACGCGTGGATGTTAATTAAAGGCTTCAAACATCGTTTACCATTACATGTTTTTCACAGAGTATTAAGTTAAAATTTAGGTGTAGGTAAATGAGAAAAATATATTAACGATGTTTATAAAGAAAGAAAACTTCATAAAGAGTGCACTGGTCAGAGTCCAGAGCGCGAGGAGGCCTATTCTTGATACGAATGGTCGCGCAAGTCACGAAATGTTAACAAGGGAGAATTGTTTTATGCGTAACTTTTAAGTAATGGTTTTAAAATAAGTTCAGAATAAGCAATTTCTCAACAAACAAAAAAATTTATGACTTCTGGACAATGCTCAGTTTGTAACCAGATGCTGAATGTCGAAAGCAGTGTCCCTGAAGATTTTAGAAGATAAAGAACCGCGTCTGGAATAGCCTTCAAATAGCAATAAACCTCTAACGCCTACGCAGCAGTACTTGATAGCTTTAAGCTTTTGTGCTACAGGATATTTTCATCTTGTGGCTGGCGATTATAATGGAATTTTGACATTTGCAGGATACTCTATGTTGCACCTACACACGCGGCAGTATTTAAAGTTGTGTGATGCGCGAGTCAAGGACTATCCAGTCCTCAAGCATACATTTGACACTTCTCATACATATTTCGATTTTCATTCGCCATTATCATGTACTGAGTTGAATGAAACAATTTACTGGATACGTAGCAGTAGATGAATTTGTGCTAAATCTGAAAATAACGAAAAATCCTGGTTTTCAAATCGAAGTCCCGTTTTTTCCAGGTTCTTCCAGGTTTTTTCAAATTACCAGTTTTTTCCCGGTTTTCAAGGATTCCAGGTTCGCTGGCTACCCTGTTTTAAAACATCAACCAAATGTTATCAATTGATAGATTTTGTATATCTGTCAACTGAACGAGATGTCCTTGCAAAGTCAGTATATCATAGAAACAGAGCAGAAAACACAATAAATTAAATAAAACTGGAGGCACTAAAACAGGACGTAATTGCTCCTACAATTTTTAACTGTTAGATAGTATTAAAATATGAGTCGAACCCGCAAAAACGACTTTTCTGGCCTGAAATTCAACCTGTTAGCCTAATAATTTATTTTAACTTGTTACCATGATTCATTCATTAATAATTTTGTTTCCAGCTGCGTCAACTGCTTAGATCATTACTCCACTCAGTGAAGTGCATATTATACCTCAAGAGGTGCCGGCTTTCCTCCTCCTCCTCCCTGAACGTCAAATCCGTTGCCGATCTACACAGCCATTTGTGGGGTTTCCCTCTCCAGATATCTTCGCTTGCGGCCGGGACAAGCTGTAAAGAGGTCTCCAGGCATATGTGGTGCATGTGTGTGTGTGTGTGTGTGTGTGTGTGTGAAATAGTAGAAGAAAGGATAAGGATGAGCAAGGAAAGCGGTCAAGGAGCAAGGGCGCGGTCCGTGGCCTATATCTTAAGGTACTACTCTGGCATTCGACTCGTATTAATGGGAGAACGTGTTAGATATGGAGTTATTGATCTAGAAGTTGAAGTATATTTGCAAGAAGTGCATATTAGAGTTCCATTACTCGCGAGCGAAAATATTTAGTTTCCAATAATGTTACTAACCACACTTTGTTGATACCCTTTTTCATCTTTCAACTATTTATTTATTTACATCAAAAACAGTTTAAAACTGTTTTAAACTGTTTAAACGTATTTTGCTATACTACGTATAGCAAAATAGTTACACAAAAGCAAAAGAAAACGTGCATAGATTATACTTCTCCCCCGTGCGTCACATTAAGTCTGATACTGTTTTTGACGATAAAGAAATCAAATCGAATGTTACACTCATATTTTCTGTTTTAGAATGAATGTAGTACAGATGCAAACTATTACATTTATATTATATGAAAATAAATGTTTGTTTTTATGGTGAGAATACTCCCTAATTTTATAAAAACCGTTATGCGGCAAAATAGATTTTAGTTGGTATTTAAACTTGTACATCAATTTTAATTATTTAATGCTATCTGGATATGTATTGTAAAATAGCGTACGACATGAATTCAATGTATTTTTTTTTAGTTTTACTGTTGATTCTGACTCCTAATGGAGATGTTTCGTAGGTCGTGAGTTGTAAGATACCTGTATTACTTGAAGTTATGTACTCTCCCTTGAGTAAACCAATACTAAAAATGACAACTATCACTGATGCCACTGATGACAAATGCCACTGCTTCTTAAATGAATCGTCAAGGCTGTATGCGACATTCTATGCTCAATGAATCTAAATGTCTGGTGCGAGACGAGCTGCAATGAAGGCTACATTAACTACATATAAATAAACACATTGAATACCATTGGAAGGTTATTTACTGAAAATAAAATAAATCTTAGCAAAAAATACTTACTGCTAAATTTCATTATCATGAAATATTTTCTCTTGACACATTATTTTTTAATTTAATTCCTTCATTTAACAATGTTAGTCCAATTCAATCCGTAGAGTTCAAAATAGTCATAACACACAAGAAAATAATTCTAAAGAACTCAAGAGAAGAGCTTTTTCTTTTATATACAATTTACAGAGGGAAAACCCGCTTTCAGATTGTCAGTATGGATTAAAAAAATTAAAATTCATGAAAAAGATCAAACGACATTTTTTCTTTCATAATTACCATGATATGAAAAATTTGGCAATGCCTTAGATGACATATTTCCTTAAATATCTATTGCAAACAGAAGTACCTTGAAGTATGGCTTGACAGGACTCGACTGACTGTTTATTCAGATGTTTTGGAAAAACCGTACGAGAGAAACATTTCATTCTGGTAAATCATAATATAAATTGCAGTTACATTAGAAAAGAGTTTCGAAAAGTCACGAATGATAAAATAATTCAATCCACACGGTTTTGCAATTCTCTTGTCGTTTATTAAACAATGGAACCTAAATCAGTGGAACCTGTTTTAAGAAACTCTTGTCGTTTAGCTTGAAATATTGCCGTTAGTCATCCTCCTCAATTACGAATAAGTGGTTTGTGTCAAAAATATTCCCAAAATACAGCACATTGCAGACATACCAAGAAATAGAATTCTGAATAATAGAAAACACAAATATTCAAACAAAAACAAATCTGACGCCAAAATTTATGTAATGAATGAAGAACAAATGAATGAAGAACTACCTCCAGAACCGCGGAAATGAATATTATATAAAGGAAATTACACATTTTAAAACGAAACGTGAAAATGATTTATAATTTCTCTGATGTTCTAAATGTCAATCTTTTAGTTCTAATATCTATTTTTATAATAATTACTCACTGTAGCTTCAAACATTTCAAGAAAAAAAAATCTGGACAAAATCAGGCAGCGTCAAAATATACACAGAAACAAAATTTTACTAAGTATTTACATAAAGCGCGAAAATTGTATGAAAACAAATTTATGAAGGACAAAATTACAACTGGACGATATGCTAAGGACCAAATAACAATTGAAAGAAAACCTATTGGACGAACAATCTGTTAGCATTGGTTACAAGGCATTATTTGCGGTTGAATGAAAGGAAAGTTGCTGAAATCACAGAGATATGTTACAGTCTCCGTAGATAGCTTTTGTGTCCTCAAAACATTTGTGCAATTCATAAGCAGTTTTCTCAGAATGCAATGTCACATATTAAGCAAGAAAGTGTATTTGAAAAATATACCATGGCGGAAAGAATGGGTGCGAATTCTGAAAGCTTTAAAGCGTTTCAATTGCTATCCATCAATGCGTGTTCCATTTCAGTACTTATCGACAGGCGCTTTGTGATTTGAACCTCAACCAATTACCCATTGTTCGTTTAGGAAATCACTTTCTGAGCCACGAATGCTCTTTGAAATTGTTTTTTCTTCATTAACTCTGTCATTTCAAAGCCAATTGAAAATATTAGAGACGGTGATACCAGATTTGTTTTGTTTAAGGAACACTGCTCTTTACTGAAAGCAAAGATATCGTGTTTCAATGTAGTATGATGAATAATGATGAATATTAATATCAAAAGGGAGGAACAAATTTGAATCTTGTAGAACTCTAATTAGTATAGAAAGAGAAAGGCCTGTGGTTTCTGCATGATCGAACTAAAAATTCACCTTTACTGTCAAGACAGCGTTTGTGGTACATTACTGAAGTTTCATAGATTGATAAGCATCAGATTCAAGTCCGAACGGTAGCAAAAGCTTACGTAGCTCAGGGCATCAATTGATTTCACTGCAGTGCTTCCGACAGGGAGGTTCGTGTTCGACTTCCGACACGGGCAGGATTTCTGAAACTACCTAAATATCTCACATTCAGCCGCAGTCTGGAGAATTCTAGCGTACGGCTGCCCTGTTCGGTACATTTCCGGGGTTTCTCCGATCAACGCCAGGCGAATGCCAGAGCAGTAACCTAACAACCATACACAGTTCTCTATCTTTCCTTGCTAGTACTTGTCTTATTCTCATCCCTTACTTAGATACACATGCATGCACTAGACAACTACACACGTCGAGGGATCAGTCGGGAGCCTAAAGCTTGTCCCTGTTGGGGTGGTGCCCCGCTGTTGGGAAATACCTGGTTGGGGAGAACTCCGTAAGCCGACGTAGGTCGGCGCCGGATCTCACCATCCAGTGAAGGAAGAACAACACCACCTTCAGTGATAAAACATGCACTTCACTTACGGAACTAATGATCATAACAGTCGACACGCTGAGAAAGACCAATCAATAATCAATCAACCGAATGATGGTAAAGCCGCTTTCTGAAGGAACAACTTGTGCATAGAGATTGCTTTGATGAATCGTCACCACGTTTGTTCTCTAATCAATTCCAAAAAGATAACTTCGCGAAAATAACGACCAGCCTAGAGTGCAATGATGTAGCTGATGCAATTAACTAGTGATATCGGTTTATATCTCGTTGAGACCAATCACACTTTCATTTTCAATGAATGGTACACCTTGACTCCAGCATTACCAGCGAGGAGACCTCAAACTCACCGATGATTATTTTTTTGTTTATAGGTTTGAATTTTTTTAGGAAGCTGAAATTCATTGATATTATTTCCGATGTACGTGTGTGTTAGCCGCCTCGGTGGGTGAGGGGTTAGTAAATGTAAAAGAACCCTAGCAGATGCCCGGCAAAATTAAACCCTCCGACAATATCCCGCCCTAACGAGATCTTACTTTCTCCCAGAACGAATAGAGTTAACTGAGACCGACATCTGGCGGAAAAAGCGAGAGTTAAATTCCAGGCGTAATAGGGGACCGCCCGTGAGGTGCGTCTGCTCAGATAAATAGTCCCCAGACCCACATTGGAGGTAGGCTTCCAAGGAAGCTTGAGTCGAAAATTCGGGTGCGAGTTATGTACGCATATAAAAAATGTATTTCTGTGTTCAAAATGTGATGCAATTTAACAAATTGTCTGTTATAATTTAAATTATTACAGCGTATTTGTCTGTGGGTAAAAAATATTCCGGATTGTTCACTCTCAAGCTGATCATTCAGAATACATTTTGGAAATATTTGTAGATTTTAAGTGTTTGTACAAAATATTTTTATGTATTTCTCTTTGCCTCCTCCAGGAGACACCGCCTTGTAGTACTGACCGTGCGGGAGACGTGGTTTGTGTGCGCCAAAGAATCTAAACGCTGCGACAGGAATAGCATTTCTAATGGGTTGAAGAATCGATTATTTCTGTACTGTCCATACTGTCAGTAGGATTACCCAGGCTGTACAGACGTCAGGTGGGGAGCCAGGCGAAGAGTCCTCTAACCTATCCTCTAACCTACCTCACCATACAGCATCTTATGTAATGTCCTCCCCCATTCCTCCTTCGGCGGCGCTGTCGCAAGTGCTACCCTTTCGTCTCGTTTTCCACTTGATTGCGCCTCTATTCTATTTTTCCTATGAGATACTCTTGGCCCCTTGTGTTTTTCGACAGCGACGCTATTAGGTTTTGAGTCCTAGGGAGTCGTTCATTTCTCTTCTTCTACTTTTCTCACTATTTATTATTTTCTCATCATCCCATCAACCTGTCCCAACTCACTCCTAGCCGAAGCTACTCCATCAGGCCGAAGGAATACATTACCGCTTTCTCTAAAATGTCCCCTTTCTAAGAAGGCGAAAGAACAGATAGTTATAGGTAGGGACTTAGTGATAAAAATATACTAAAGAGAGGAAAAAAGGAAAGGAGGACCTTATATTCTATATCCTAAGAAACGCAAGAATTGACTGCACAAATGGGCAGACACAGCTCAAAGCTGGAGAGAAAGTAGTGCGGTAGTACATCCAGGATGAGTAATCCGAAGAGATTGCTCTACATGTTTAGTAGCAGTGAGATGACGCCCCATCACCAATCTTACCCTCCGTGGCGCCCGTAATGCAACCAGGGGAAATCTAAATTACTGGTAATCTTCAAGAAAATAGCTGTACTAAGAACATTAAAACTACCACTGCTATGAATAAGGTTAAACGAAAATTTGGAATTGCGAAACGTTGTAAGACGCTTGACTCAAAAATAGAAACAATGAATGATGGAACTTAATTGCTTTAATGCAAACATGTGTATAATAATAAAAACCAAAAAGGAACTGGAAGACTCAGCAGATTTGAAAGATTATTTATTATTTTATAGTGGTGTCCGACAAAACATAAAAGCAGCTGATGGTGTAGAATTTATGCTAACACACATGGAAAAATAAAATTTATAGCTTTAACTTTATATCTGATATATATATATATATATATATCAGATTAAAAACTACAAGAGATCATTTGAAAATCATAGGAATAAAATTATGCACCTGAAATGGAAGAAAGTATAACGTTTTATGATGCATTGGAGGTACATTTGAATTCTGTGAACAAGACTAACTACATTAACATAGCAGGAGATATGTAGAATTCGCTAGAAAAAATAATATGCTGTAACGGAGAAAGGATCATGATGGAAAACGGAAACACCTAATAAACTTTGCGACCTACAATGAATTAAAAATCACAAACAGATTTTTCAAACACAAAGATATACACAAACATACATGGGCGACTGGAGACACAAAATCAATAATTAATTATATTTTAGTAAATTATAAATTAGCTCCTTTTGTAACCAATTCATGAGTATGTGGAAGCTTTGACATATTCTCAGAACACTGCATGGTAGCGGCTCGTATAAATATTCCCGTTAAATGGATTAAAAATCTACAAATCAATAACAGCATGAAAAGCACTGTTTCAAAATCCTTTTATTACAATCAGACGGTATAAGGAAATTATATCGCAAAAAACGTTTACCAGAGTACTTGAATCATAGAGCAACCAGCTTAAATGCTAATGGGAAGATTTGAAAACATAACAAAGCTGCAGGTAAAACGTAAAGGGGCAGAAGAAAGAAAAAAATAAAAATTTGGAATGATGAAATAAAAACACTAATTTAAAACAGGAAGAAATATGATTTAGGATGTTTACATCACAATCTGAGCTAGACAAAATAGATTACAAGAGTAAATGCGCTATACTAAAAAGGGAAGTGAGAAAATTAAATTAGGAGAGTTGGGACAAATAAATTAACGGAACAGAACCTGTTTTGCATGGTACTCAAAACAGAGTATATGCACTTTAAAACGTTTAAATGTTGAATAAAAAGACACTTTGCGCATAAATAACATGTCAGAAAACGTGTGGCTAAAGTATTATGAAAACAATATGGTTATAAACATAGAACAAGAGGAGAAAAACTGTCTAGGATGGTTTTCTTATAAAAACCCACTTGAATTCAGGAAACTGGAGGAATAAATCCATACATTTAAAAACAAGAAACCTCCTGGATGTGAGGAATTGAATAGGGTAAAGAGAGGGATGATTAAAATAATGTACCTAATGCCTGTTGGAATATTTACGAAACTCCAGAATGGTGCAAGGCAATAATCCATCCAATATTCAAGCGATAAAATGTTACTGTAACAGTTTTTTTTATTTTTTATTTATTTACGTCAAAAACAGTTAAAAAACTGCGTATGACGAGCTATGGGGAGAAGTGAATTTTGTGCAGGTTTTCATAATTCTGTGGTCTCTATCCTAAACCATATTCTAGTCGAATTTTGAATACAGAAAAGAGAGGTTTTTTTCGAGTTTTGTTGACAAAATATTCGCTCCTATATAATAAAATATATTTTCAAAGGTAAATTAGCTATAAATTCCTGCCCTGAACCCTCATGTTCTTCATGAAAGAATAATACTTTTTGCCGCGATAATATGAAAACGATAATTTGAATAACTATATTTCCCACTGAATTTCAGAAGACGTGCACAAATAATGAAGTTACATTTATGTCCAGAAGCAAAACAAGGGACCATCTCAGCATTTGCTCAAGGATCAGGGAAACTGGACGAAAAACCTGATCGAGATGGGGGCCATCAACCCAGAAACTGTGGTACAATACTTGTTACAGGTTCTTTAGAATTATACAGACCAAATGATAAATAATTACATTAACTATCATTGTTAAAATTAATTCTACTTTCCTTTTTGATGCTCGGTATAGTCTCGAATTGTATAGAAACAGTTATGCAGCAGAAAAGATTTTACTTGGGACTTAAACTTTTCTATTGAATTTAATCGTTTAATGTCTTCTGGCAAAGTGTTGTAGAGTAATGTACATGAATTGTATGTGAATTTTTTGTAGTGAGCTGTTGATACTGCCACCTGGTGAATATGATTACTACGTCGTGAGTTATACTTATAGACATCGGCGTTTGCTGAAAATATATTCCCGTCCTTAAGTAAGTCATTTTTGACAAAAACTACTGATTCGTAAATCAGGAGACAAGGTAATGGTAAAATTCCTAGATTAATAAAGAGTGACTTACAAGAATCACGTGGGTTGGATTTTCTTATTATTCGTACAATTCTTTTTTGTAATCTGAAAGTCTGTGAGCTATAAGATGTGTTTCCCCAAAATATTATGCCATATCTCAGGCGGGAGTGAACATTGGCAAAATATACACAACGAGCTATATGAAGGCTGACGGAATTTGAAAGAATTCTGAACGCGTAGCATAATGAGCTTAATTTTGTGTTCAATTCATTTAAGTGGGCATTCCATTTGAGGTTTGACTGAATTGATAGACCTAAAAATTTTGTTACATTAACATCAGTCAATGGCACACCGTTCATTTTCAATGGAGTACAGAATTTTTTATTTGATATGGAAAACTGCATTGAAACTTTTTATTTTCATTTACTTTTAATTTGTTATTACGGAACCAATTTGAAACGTCTGATATTGTACTATTTACGGTTTCTTTGTTGCAAAGAATATTTGTATCATCCGCAAAGAGAACTGTTCTTCCGTTTCGAATCGCTAAGGGCATGTCATTTACGTATAATAGGAAGAGAATAGGGCCTAAAATCGATCCTTGCGGGACTCCACGTACAATTGGCAAAGAACCGGAAAGGTGTGTACATAAAGTTCCATCATTCCAGTAAGGTATTTCTACTCTCTGAGATCGTTGTTTAAGGTACGAACATAGCCAATCTAGAGCAATACCACGGATTCCATACGAAGGTAATTTTGAAAGTAAAATGTTATGATCAATGACGTCAAAAGCTTTTGAAAGATCTAAAAATATTCCAATAGTTGCTTCGTTTTGATCCAATGATGAGGCAACATCCTTAAGAAAAGAAAAAATGGCTGTTTCCGTAGATTTTGATTTCCGGAATCCATGTTGGCAATTTGAAAACGCGTCGTGTTTATTGAGAAAGGTTTCCATTCGCACATAAAAAAGTCTCTCTAATATTTTTGAAAAAACTGACAAAAGAGAAATTGGCCGATAATTTTGAACTTCATTTTTGTTGCCTTTTTTGAAGAGCGGCTTAATCTTAGCTGTTTTAAAAATATCTGGAAAAATTCCGGTGCATAAGGATGCATTAAATATGTGAGTTAACGGGTGTATAATGGCTGGCGCGCACGTCTTTAACAAACACTCCGGAAATTCATCTAAACCGGCCGAATATTTATTTTTTAATTTACCGATTATTTTGAGAATTTCATAGGAAGAGGTTTCGGAAACGAACATTGTGTCTAAAACTTTTAGGGAAACGTCAGATGTTGAATTTTGTGGCTGAAAACCCTTAGTGAGATCTACAGCAATTCTCGAAAAGTATTGGTTAAAGAGACTAGCCACTGTTGCCGGATCGTTCACATCTCTATCGTTATCTTTTAAAACAACATTCTCTACAAGGTTTCTAGTTGGTTTGGGCGCATTTTTTACTATATCCCACATTGATTTTGTTTTGTTATTTTAGTTCAAAATATCCTGATCGTGTTTCATGATTTTAGCCTGCCTTATGACTTTTCTCAACAATGATTTGTATTTTTTAAAGTACAGGAGGAAATCTTGAGATACGTTATGATGCTTAGAAATGAAAGAAAGAACTCGTTTGTTTTTACATGATGTTCTAATCCCTTGTGTTATCCAAGAATTGTTTTTGCGTGAAATATTTAATTTTCTTTTCTGTAGAGGAAAGCAAGTGTTAAAATGAAATGAAAGCGTTGAAAATAAAGAATAATATTTATCGTTTGTATCAATAGTATTATAAACTGCGTCCCATGACTCCTGCAGCAAGTAATCAATGAATAATTTTATTTTACTTTTAGAAAACACTCTACTCATACGTGTATTATTTATTGTGTCATTGTTCGCATTTCGTATAATGGTAAGAATTTGTGCATCGTGGTCACTGTATCCTAAATCTTTTGTTTCAATTTCCTGTCGAGTAGTGGTTTTGTTAATTATAATTTGATCGATTGCCTTCTTTGAATTTACTGTGATCCGTGTAGGTACTTTTATTGTAATATCTAAATTGAAGGAATTAATTAAGTTAAGAAACTGCTCTTTCTCGCAAGATTCGACCAGAAAATCAATGTTAAAATCTCCACATACAACAATGGATTCAAAAGAGCGATTGATGACTTTGATTAGTGTTATCTCTAGTTTTTCTAAGAACAAAATTTAATCTGCAGCTCTCTTTGTTGGAGGCCTGTAGATGCAAAGCAATATCATTTTTAGCACAGGAAGATGTACAACAGAAATTTCAAAAACATTTTCAACGGCATACTCATTGAATTCCGTCAAGGAGATAGAATCAATATTATTTTTAACGTAAATACAAGAACCTCCATATGCCGGACTTTTATGAGATTCTCTTTTTCTACAATAATAGCCTGCGAGTTACAGGAGAATTAGACTCCTGAATACTGCATACAAGAGCTGTGTTAAATTAACTACAAAAAAGCTAAATAAAGGCGCGACAGGCTTCTGTCACACACACAAAAAGGATTCCGCAAAGGAGGCTCATACTCAGATCACACATTTGCTTTACAAGAAGTAATTGAAAAAATATGAATACAATGTACCTAAATACATCTTTTTTATAGACTTTGAAAAAACTATTCATAAGGTCTCCAGAAGTAAATTATGGTTTGTAATGCGATTACACAATACCTAAATCACATGATAAATATATTTCGAAGCATATATTCCAAAACTAAAATATATATGGACAAAGAAACTACTGAACACATGATTGAAGACGTATCAAGGTATCAGACAGGGATATGTCTTCTACTCTTATATATGAATTGGACACAGCGGACATTCCTGTTTGGCACCTACATTTATCATGCTATAAAAGAGTGACAAGAAAATACAAACCCCCGTTTTAAATTAAATAAACTTTTAAATACAATTTCATTCTCAGATGACCTGATAATGTTTAGTACCTCAGAAGATTATCTCCAAGTAGCTACCCATCAACTTTAGAGAATAGAAGAAAACTATAATCTACAAATTCCAGCAAAGAAAGCGAAAAATTTGGCATTCCAGGGAAAAAATCATCTGAGATGTAAAATAGTAATTAATGGAAACTGTGTTGAAAACGTAAACAACTTCAAATCTCTAAGTTGCAATATTTAATGTTGTCATAATAAAAATGAAATTAATATAAACTTGTGGTGCTACCTCAGCACATACTTTCTCACATTGTTCCTAAATACTCCTCAATATTATACTACTACACAAACCATCAAAAGTGTTTTCAACCTGAATTTTTTTTTATGATCCGAGACGCGATCTCAAATCCTTAGAGTTAACTTGCGAGCATTGATACCACTATGGCACATAAGCGCGCATGTCTTGAACTCGGACCGAGGCATAAAAACGTAAATGTAAAATGTTCATATAAAAAAAGCAACAAATCATTCGGAACAAAATATAAAAAATTCCACAAATGATATATTTTTCTTTTCTCATTCAAATTCAAAACGTCAAATTCAACATGTTAAGTACCCCCAAAATTAAAATATCGGTTACAAATTCCAGGAGCCTCGACATCAGCAAAAACGATTGCGGAATATCAATTTTGAAGAAAATCAGTTGAACGGTTTAGCGTTGACCAAAGATGGACACACGGATAGACGGACAGACAGACAGACGCACGGACAGACAGACAGACGCAAGAACAGACAGACAGACAGACGCACGGACAGACGGACGTTTTGCCGTCAATCGATCTTTTGGTATCAAGAGCCATCAAAACATGGATTCTGGCTACACCACGAGTGAGAGGATTTTTTTTTAATTTAGCAACAGGATTTATCCACTTTTTCGTTACCAGAGCCCGACAATGAGAATTTTTCTGGCTAAAATTCACCGTTTTCTGGCGCACGATAACAAAATTTTCTCTTTCTATAAAGTATTCGTAAGGCGAGAAAGTAAAAATCCACGAATTTCAGAATGTGGAGAACTAGACGAAAGACTCAAACAGAAATCACGAACAGATACCGAGCTGAAATTTTATAAAAGAATAACAGTACCAACGATAACCTACGGATGTGAAAATTGGATCCTCAATAGGGCAGATAAGAGACAACTTCAAGCCGCTGAAATGGGATTTTTTGTCCATTAGCAGTCTATTCAATATTGGAACATAAAAGTAACTCGGATATCAGGATGAATTAAAGATCTTCAACCTACCACAAAAAAAGTCATACTAAGAAAGAATTTGCATGATCATTTGATGAGAATGCCGAAACGACCTGAACGTGAAACGGTCCAGGGGCAGTCCAATAAGACTATGGAAGGAGACTATTGAAGATGGCCAGTAGGCTCAACCCATGATAATAATGATGACGTCGATGACGATGATGATACTGATGACGATGATGATATTTATGATGATGATGACATATCTTTACTGTGAACTTGCTTATTTACTTCCTCATACGCCATATTACTTCCTCAATTATGGCGTATTTACGTAGTAAATCGAGATATTCAATAATACAGAGCTGGAATTTTGAAAGCGTTTTTTACAGAAAAGCGCATATTATGGTCTCCTGTCATCAAACACATGGATAAATCTGGGCCCTACTATGTAGTAAATTAGTTCGTCTAATAACTTGTGTTGTGGAATGTATGTTTTGTGTGTCCTTTTTAACGAAAAATTTGTTTAAGTTGAAGCGTCTGCGCGTCTATCTGTCCGTCTGACCGTCTGTCCGTGGCGGAAAACTAGCACCTAAGTCGTTTCGTTGATTTTCTTCAAAAATTGATATTCTCCAATTAATATGGCTGAACAAGAAGCACTTAAAATTTGAAACTGATATTTTTTATTTTTTGGGGTGCATTACATGAAGCCATGACACCATTTTAATTTTTTACTTTCGCGATACGGAGTAGAGAGAAACTTATGTAATGCTGCACGAAAAAAAAGTCGAATTTTCGGTAGAAAAACTCTTTTTACAGGGCCCTGATAACGAAAAGTGGATAAAGACAGTTGTTAAATTTAGAACCAAAAATACTCTAACACGTGATGTAAATAGAATCCATGCGTTTTGGGTCCTTTATACCGAAAGATCGAAACACGGCAAAACCTGTCCGTTTGTCTGTCTGTCCGACTGTGAACAACGTTAGCCGCTAAACCGTTCAGCCGATTTTTCCCAAAATTGATGTTCCCCAACCAATCTTGCTAATGTCACAGCCCCTTGAATTTGAAACCTATGATTTCATTTTGGAGAGTACTTTACATGATGCCTCTGGGCCATCTTCAAAATTTTCAAAAAAAAAAGTTCCATTGTTTTCGATTAAATTTTATTGTTGGATAGTGTAAAGGACGTTTAAAAGAATGGTGCGGGTGTCATTTTTGTTAAAAAATCTTGAAAGTCCAAAATTACAAAAATTTGCAATTTTGTGGGCGTCTTGCTACAAATATTATTATAAAGATAGAGATTTTTTGCCTTAATGAAATCTGATCCTTAAAGATAGATTTTGAAATAAGATCATGTACAATATTTCGAAAATTTGAGTACTTTTCATGTAATATTACATGAAAGTACGGGCGAGAAAGTACGTGCTGTTTTAGTACCACAAGTTTTAAATGGCTCAACATTCTTGAAATTTTTTTCTCGGACTCAGCAAAATATGCATAGTTGCAGCGCGGACCTCAGATTCGTTAAAATAGGTAGCTAAATTTTCGAAAATTGCGAAAATTCAACATTTTTTGGAGTCAAATACAATATTGTAGATATGGATGTTTTCCTTGAATAAATCTGTTTTCAAAGATATGTTTTTAATAAAGCCATGTACAAATCTGCAAAAGGGGGATTAGTTTCCGCGTAATTTTGCAAAAATTATAGGCAATTTTAAAAACGAGATGTTCTCAAAACAACCTCCAAATAGTTTCTTTAATGTTTTCCTCGAATAGAGAAAAGTGCTCTAATATAAATTGCGCAGGACTTATTTTTAATGAACTCTAGTCTATTCAAAATCTGCAAAAGTTTAAAATTCAGAACTATTAGCGATGAAGATTTTTTATTATATTTCGATTCGATACGATTTTCAAAAATATGAGTAGTTTGCGGTTATTTTTTCTTCAAATGAACGCAATTTAAAATACATTTTCTCAAAATATAGCAATTCTTTAACTGATGCTTGTGAAAATGGCGAAGTTACATTTTCGATTTTTTTACTTTTTGGAAAATGTTGGGTTTACCTGTAAGGATGGTAGTATAGGGGGGACGTGAAAGGAATGCAAAAAATTGAAACGTGAGTTCGAAATCCCGGCGCGAAAAAATCTTTCCTGGATGGAAACATTTTGCAGGTCCAATAAATATTTGCGTAGCTGTTATAAATAATGGTTGAAATCACTACTATTAGCACCACTTGTCCTCACGTAATAATGTAATAGTTATTGTTATTAAATACAATTTTCATGAGAGAAATTCGATTATTTTTCGTTTGAAATCACAAATTGAACAATATATTTTTGTTTAAATAAATACAAATGTATGTTATTATTTTATGAATTCACATATATTTTAATAGTAATTAGTTTATTAGTAATTTATTACTAATTAATTTAACAAACCCGTCAAAATCATTAAAATCAATAAAATCAAAATTTAAACGGTGTGCCCCGGACATCCATAGCAATGCGCCAAATATTTTATAATTTGGTTAATGAATAATTTGTCTCAAGACATTTTTAGGTTAGTAATTTCTGTATTTTCTGTTATTTCTGTCTTAATTAAATTCAGAAGCTTTGGTTGTAATAAATTAAGAATATTTTTCGCTCATTGTATTGTAATTTACTACTCAATGAGTGGATTTTTATTCGGAAACAATTTTTTTCTCTAAATTAATATTATCAGAATTAATAAGATATACGTTAGAGGGGGTAGTGTGGTCTGGGAGCTACTGTAGACAAATGTGGTATTCTATAGGTAACGAACACAATCTGTCAAAATTATTCCGTAGATGTTGGCCTCACAGTCTTCTTTACGCCTGCCACGTTTGGCTGGTAGATCCCAAGGGGGCTAGAAGGGACAAATGGATGTTTTAGAAAAGTGTATGTAAATGTATTTAGGACGGAAATGTTAAAACTGCTATTATAGAAAAGTAAAGACGAAATACTAAGATATACAGCGGGGACAGAATGTACTTTAAATTAAAGAAAGAATTTAAGTTATAGAATTCTGAATGGAAATGGTCACTCTATCACCGCTCTTCCCTACTTATGTGAACCTAAGAACGGTAAATGCAAAAAAAAAGAAGAAAAAATCAACACACCGCAAGATACATCGTGTCTCAACATTTCTTTCGTTGGATGGTTTTGTTTTCAGCTGCAGTGAGTGTTCGAAAACATTTGACCCGCAGATTAGTACTTTTTCTATTCGCTTTTGGGTTATCACAAAATCTGACCCAATAGGTTAGCGCTGATAACTAAGAATTAAAATAACAAAAACCTCCGTAAACAAGTGAAGTTTAAAACAGTTTCCTCTGTATTATGTTGCAGCATTGTGTTAAAAAAACTGTGTTAATAAGGATCATTCTTGTGAATATTCTTGATGATTTTGAAATGCGATGTACTACATACACCTTATAGAAAATGTATATAAAGTTTCAAAGGGCAAATGACAACGACCAGCGTTGTGATGTAAATTAGAATACAATACTTATGCCAATACGTAGCATTTTCAAAATATAAAAATAAACCTTTCTCTTGCACAACGTATTGCCAGGCAGTCTCATTGAGAGCTAAATATAGATGTTTAATATAAGTGAAGTGAACTGGATCTTCAGACCCGGACAATAATAGGTGAATATATATCGTATTTACTCGCATCAGCTAATTTGATTCATTCTAGAAAGTGCATATGGTGCGGTAAGCTACAATGTTACATTCTCAAGATAATGTGAAGTGTCTCTGGAGGGATATGTTCGATTTCTTATTAGGCAAATGCAAATTAAGTACAGAATACAATAGTCAACATCTGCGCGCAAACATTCTTAATTCCATCCTTCTCTTTCTTACATTTCTAAATTCTGAATATCTGAACTAACAAAAATGTCTTATGCCTACAGGTTGTTGAATATTTTAATACCATCAATACACTATTTATCTTTCCTTGAGATATGTCTCATTTTTTTAAAGTCATAGAGAATACTTTGCGAGTCTGTACATCAACATTTTTTTCAAGGAATCAGACAGTTCTCTTTACCAAGGACGATCCGCTATTTTAATAAGTTCCTACAATATTCTTGCTGAGATCCTTTGTCAAACGAAGACACTACTTCTCTTTGCCTAAGAATCCAAGATCCGAAAACAGTCTCAGACACAAGAGTTTTAATACTCGATCATAACTTTGGAAAGTCATCAGATACAGTCGCACAACTCAGATTCTAATCATTCCATTAAGTATTAAAAACAAATCTTCATTCCCGTAAATGGATATTCTACCATGGTTAGAAATTCTATGCTGTGCAATAACTGTCAATTGATCAAATGATCTAATCGTAAGCTGCAAAAACTCCATGAAAATACATGGCCATATTTGTTAATCGAAACGAACATAATTGTGTGTACTACATCGAAATGCGAACTTTACTTTTTAAACGTTATCTTCTAATAAGGAGTTGGAACGGAGAGCCGCGGTGTCCCAGTGCCAGGGCACTGGCTTTCTGATCTGAAGGACACATGCTCGAATCCCGGCGTACGCTGGGATTTTATCTGGTGTTTTCCCTTCAGGGCGGCTCTGGGGTCGACTCAGCCTCCTTTCCAAGTGAGTACCAGGATATTTCCTGGGGGTAAAGGTGGCCGGAGCGTTGTGCTCGCCACACAACCTCCTCCTTTTGCCGACGGCGACGAAAAGGTGGAGCCCTGCCTTCACACATCGGCCTTGCCACATCGGCCTGTGTGCAATGTACAGGGGATACCTTTACTTTTAATAAAGAGTTGGAATATTGTTGAATATTCTCAAAACAATATTTCCAAAACCTGTTGCTCGACAGTAACAGAAATTATATTTTTATTACTCATTAATATTTTGCTAAAATGTCCATAAAACAATCCAATAGCGCTTTGGTGGGTGTGGGGTTACCATACTGGCCTCTGAACTCCCAGTGCGCGGGTTCGATCCCGTCCGATGTGCGTGGATTTTTGAAGGGGGAAATCCACAGTAGCCATGTCACGCTCGTGACATATAAAAGAACCCGGGGTGATGCCCGGCAAAATTAAACCCGTCCGACGAGATCCCGCCGTAACGAGATCTTACTTTCTTCCAACCAGATAGCCCGGATATGGTTAAGTGCGACCGATATCTGGCGGAGAAAATGAGTCACACTCCACGCGCATCAGGGAACCGCCCCGAGGCACGCCAGTTTGATAAGACCCTCAGATCCGCGTCGGAAGTAGACTTCCAAGAAAGCCTGTATCAAAAACTGGGATGCGGAACACTGCCTAAGGGCAGTCTCCCCGCTACCAATCCCGTACGCAAAAAATATCACATGTGAGATCAAGAAGAACTAATTCTGCTCCAACCATACAAACTTTCTTGCATAATTGGTAACAGTTAAGTAATATACTATTACAATTTTTATCCTACTAACATTTCAACTATCACTTGAAAACTCAAACGATACAACTAAAAATTACGCAAGAACTACTAATATTTTGAAAATGCACATAAATTATTTAATGGTTTAATGAACATTGAGAAAGAGATTGCTTTAATAAAACAGAATGATTAAGAAATAGATTGCATATCTCTAGCTTCAATATTGAAGGGCTACGCCAAATTCGAAAAAACGTGAACTTTAGCAATTTATCGTAATTCGAAAGATTTGAATGAAAATTGTACCTATGCCGTTATATTAAGGGAACTTTGCTCCATTTTAGAAAAAAAGTTTGATATTTTTCTAGCAAATCTTGTTTAGGTATTTTTATTGTGAAGATTTCACTCAAAATTACATGGAACCTACTTTTTTTTTCAAAGACCTATACATGAAAATGTTGAGAGATCTAATTTGCAAGATCAAATTTCATTGAGAAGAAATCTCTATTGCTGTTAACACCATCTCTATCACAAAAAAAATTTAACTTTTGCAATTTCGAAATTTGAGAGGCTTATATGAAAACCATACCAGCACCATGTATATAAACATCTTTTTCTCCATTCGTGCACTGGCTTAGATGGCTCAGGGTATCAATAATGTCACTGCAAGAATGAGCAGAAATCAAACTTGATAGGTAGGATGGAAGGCAGGTACTCTAGTCATTGCATAACATATTTTCTCACGGTCACTACAGACACGACGAAGAATTGCCGGCATAATTGGTCCTCGAAAAAGAGTAAATCTTTACAATACGTTTGGTGTTATAAATAACGTATCTCTATCGCTTATATAAATGATGAAGAACAGTATTATTAACGTAATTCACTATCCTCGAGATGCATCATGGCCATGACTAACAAAAATTTTCCTACATAATTTTTCCTCCATAACTCGAGAATATTAAATGTTCTCGCACAAATATCTGCTCGGAACCTCTCAAGAAACCCGGTCTTCAGAAACCTTATTCTTCGGCGTGGTTGTAAAATGACTAAACTTGCATTCCAAGAACTCTAATTACGGGAAGTTAACGAGAAGAGCGTTTCTGACACTTAGAAAGCCAGAAATGAAAAGGAACAAAAATAGGTAAATGGACAATCAAGAGCTTGCGAGAAGCTTTTAAAAGGCCGACAAAGAAAAGGATGAAATGTCTTAAAGGAGGTGAACAATACATCTTTCTGAGCAAAATTCGCAACAGGATTATTTGGAAAATGTAAAGCAATCGAATCATATTCCTATTTTAATGGACTTCGAAAGGAAGAGTTTATACAAATCGCCGTGCACATTTTATTTTGTGTTTGTTCAGCCACAACATTCGCCAATGTACTTCACTTTCAAAGATCCTTCCTTTGTCTAAAATAATATAATCTGATATGAAGGTGATTTTAGGATATTCTGAAAAGAAGTCCCAAACAATGTTAACAAATTTCAATAAAAAATAACAATAACAATAATCTTGTGTATTATTTTAACCCTCTGGCAGACGCGTACCTGCCCAGTGTGCTGCATGATCAGTTCTCTGGATTGACATTGTTTTTAGTATTATTTATGACACACACAAGGAGAGCTGGGGAAAACGCGTGCACATCTTCTGACAAAACTCTGGAGTAAAAACGCAAACGTCTGGACTTCAAGAAAACATGCATAGATTAAACCTCTTCCCTAAGCGTCACATACGGTTTTTTTCTCTTTTAGAAGATAAATAAAATTAAAATTATCATAAACTTACAGAGGGTTTTGTTATAATGAACTTTTTTGACTGTCAAATATGGCCACTGAATTCTTGAAATCTGGGAAGTAGCTGCATAAAGAAGCGGACACATGCTAAAACATCGAGCAGTTTCAAATACTAATCAAAACTGCTCATTGTTTAGATTTAGTAAACTTTATTGTTGAATACAATGACGCGCACAAATACGTTGTTCCAAAAAAGGAAATAAATTCACAGAGAAAATTCCATAATTTTCAGGTTAGCCTCAGAATTTTGTAAGAGCCGCCCAAGAACTTCAAAAGGGACATATTCATTATAAACTCGACATGAGTATACTTCGCACATCCGCATTTTCGAGTAATCCAATTCAGAAAGATTTGCAAAGTTTGGCATATCTACTTTTCAACTTGCCTCTCGAAGACAGATAAACTATTTTACAAGAGCCTATAGTGACTCGCGAGTAGCGCTGTGGGTACCATTGCGTTTCAGTAAAGATGGTCGTATTTACAATCTGCGTATTTTCGCTGACATCACTGATTGATTGCCCCCCGAATACATTCAGACGCTCGAGATTTGAGAGTTCCTGGAATTTCAGACATAGCAAAATCGTACAATTATTGCAAAATACTTCATGGTTCGTCGAGAGGCTAGTTGAAACATAGATATGTCAAACTTTGCAAATCGTTCTCAGTTCGTTTACTTGAGAATGCGAATTTGCGAAGTGTACTCATGTCGAACTGTAATGAAGGTGTCCCTTTTGAAGTACGCAGAAGTCACATCGGATATTGCCAGTGATAACTAATTGCAATATTCTACGTGTTCTTATTGTTTTAAAAAATTGAAAATACCATAGTTAACATGGTGAATTTCACAAGAAAGAAAATAGCGAAAATTAGCCTTCGTAGTTTTCATTACAAGATGTTTCATTAGTTTGTTTTCATTAGCAGTGTGATTGAGCAGTAACAAGTATGCAGTATGTACTACAAACATAAGCCGACATTTTCTGTATCCAGTCTCACCATCTGAGTCTTTCAAATTTGGTTTGTACTGCGCAGATGTACTTCGGGCATTTATGTGACGTAGTATATCTGATTGAGATAATTCATTATTAGGAGAAGAAATCCCGACCAAGAAAATAACTTAAAAAACTGGCCTTCAAGTACTACTTTTCGACTTCACGAATATTGTTGGTTAGTTTGGCGACAACAAATTCAAAGAACGCACAGGATAACCACATGTAGCACTGGCCACTGCGATCACTAAACTACTTTTTGCCCATTTCGGATAGCTTTTGTAACACGCTACATGGTGACCGTCATGTTGCGGGAGGCGAAGTACTGTAGTTCCAATCACACACAGATGGTTCTCGTGAAGTGCAAGTCTTCTCAAGTCGTGTCCCTTAACATATTTAAAATATTAAAGAAAGTTTTCACACCCCGGATCACATCCCCATTAAGGCTCCATGGCCTACAGTTCTGTATGGAGCTGCTGGGAATAGCAACTACAACAAAAATACTACTTTACGAAATGTACTCATTTGTGTTGACACAAGTATCGTTTTCTCTTTTTCAATAAATATTGAAAAATTGATTAATATCAATGTTCATATAACTACAGAAAAATATTTGTCATATAAATAAATGACATAATGTATAAATAATTTATGTGACAAGTAAAACATTCTTCTAAAATTATATGAACATTAATTGTCGGGAAAGAAACAAGGGTACCTATCGCAACTTATGTGTATAATTTTAGACAGTCATACCGTAATATATACTTCACTGCTTAATAGTTTCTTAAATAACCAAAGCTTAGTCGAACCTAAGGGTCGCCAACTTCAATTTCAAAAGTTCTAATCTGCGACCGTTATTTTTCGTCCTGTTTAATTTTTATAAAAACTTGTGTATTAGGCATGCTATTGCTAAGTCCATGGCAAAAGCAAAATCGTTAAGACCGTGCATCTCTGCAGACATAACAAGAGTAATTGATGTTCTTCATAAAAAGAAGAGTGGCTTATAAAAGGCGAGAAAAGCTACAACGTGGTATGTAAGTCAACAGTGCAAAGATTCCTAAAGAAAAGTATGGAAAAAACTTAAAGGCAACTTGAAATTTTTAATTTATTTATCCACATTTCTAAGTGAATTTGCATCAGCCGACATTAGGAACCTTTATTTAACATCTAAAAAATGTAATGTTAAGTAAGAAAATTTAGTTTCAAAAAAGATTACCAAAATTTTTAAGTAAAACATATACATTGTATTACTAATTTTACTATGTATTACTAATTTAAATTTGATTTTGAAAAAAATTGTACTTAAAAAGTTATAAAACAAAATTTGTTTGGGTATTCCCTTCATCAATATAAGCCATGGATTTTGAAGATGTAAAATATCATTACAAAAGACGAACACGCAAGTACACCATACCTTTGATTCAGAGAGGTACGACGCTCCGACGAAGGACTTCGACTATTTAGATCGGCATATTTATTTCTTTCTTTATTTCAATTTTTTCATCCATTGTCTCATTGTAATTCTCATCAATTTTCTCATTCATTTTCACTACTGCATTGTTTACATGGCTCAGCGAGTAAAGACCGTATCTTGTTACTGGTAAACTAATCGTCAATTATTTATTCACGGTATGTTCATGGAAAGACAACGAAATCCTAATATAATTGCACAATTTGTCAAGAAGAAGAAATAAGAGAGTGAAGTGATAATTCTCTTCAAAATATTGGATGAATTATCGAAAGTGGGAATATTAACATGCGTAATGTATCTGACACTATTGTAAAATGCTTGCTTCAAACATATTTTGAAAGGTTATCATCAAAAATCTGTACAACTGTATGTGACGGCTGGGGAAAGGAAGAATCTGTGCACGCTTTCTTGAGCTCCAGAATCTCTACTCCCCTATATTTTACCATATCTACTTGAACTATGGATAAAGGTTCCACCGAGCGTAGTTGGAAACATTTCAAAACTCAAAAGGTGCTTTTCCGTGTAACAGAAAAGTGTTTGCAGAAAAAAACGAAGTATAGATTAGAAATTATAATATTGTTGACGAAATAACAACCCCTTCAGTCCCTAAGTACGAAGAAATTACAACAGTAATGTGATATACCAAACTGTATTAAAATAAGTATTCACGACAAAGGTTAGATACGGACATATTGTACAGTAAAGATTTGACAGTTGAGAGTGGTTGCCATGGAACTCAATAAACATTGGGTGTGAGATTCCAACAACAGGCACATGAACGCTGTAATCAGTGTGGAGTAGTCGGTTGGGTAACCTAAAGTTTTTTGCATTGATATATGCTAAATAACCGGATGCAAAAAGGAACTGTGGGTAAATACAATTGAAGGTTTTGTCACCTATAGAAAAGGAGGAAGAGCCTCTTTCACTTCGTTATGACATCGTGACCGGTGAGGATCGGATAGGTAATTATTACGTGTGACGGGCATCTTCAATTTTGAAATTGAACTTTAACATTTCTTGTGGAAGTTATCAGCATCGGACACTGAAATAATGTAGAAGATATTATCATTCATTATAACTTCGCGTGTGGAGAAGATTGTTTAAAATTATTGTAGAAAATTTGAACTTTAGAATTTTTGGAAATCGTGATATTGAACATTGAAACTATTGAAATATTAGTACTCTTATGAAATATTGTGTGCGAATGTTATGAACATTGAGATTGGACAAATCTACGATTATTGGACTTGAAATCATTATATTTGAGATAGTAGTTATTGAATTTGGTTGCTGAACTTTTATTCAAAACTTAAATGAGTTTCGTATCACATCGGTGGATAAGAAAGCGAAGACAGAAGTATTGCGATAATTGAAACAGTGTCGTTTAGATAGTTCAACTGAGCTCGAGGTGATTATGTTCGTGGGCAGGTGCACATCCGATGCACGAAATAGCAGTGCTCGCGAATAGGAACTATTATTAGTGGATATCAACGATCCGTGTTAGAGAAGATATTGGTTGCAAAAAAGAAGAGCGAACGGCGTGGTGTCCGGCGGATCGTCATCAGAAGAGTTCTGCGTGGCGACGTCCGAGAAATGAGCTTATGGTACCGTAATTGATTAGACATTTACGAAAGGGTCATGACCAAAAGCATTAATTTTCAAAAGTAAATTTTAAACATTAAAGTAAATGAAGAGTGATCTTAGATTCATTGTTATTAATAGTTAAGAAACAAAGTTAAACTGAATAAATTAATTTGTTATTGTTTTAACGAATGGAATATCTCATAATTATTATGCAATCTTGCATAATCAGTAGCTAGCAATCTTTGCATAAAGAAAACTTTTAGATGTTTCTCGTCTTCCGTATGGCGGGAGGATCGAGTAGCCCATGCTGTATATTGGTAAGCAAATGGCAGATAGTGGCAAAGTACTAACCCATTGAATCGTTGTTATTTGAATCTTGAGCTAGCTAGGGCAATAAAATAAAGTAGATTATAAATAAGAAAGTTGATTAACACGTTTATTAATTGGATGATTAATTAGTGAGTTTAGTAGGAGATCATTTTAAAGTCATATTACAGTAAATTATGATATATTTACTTAATGAAATTTCTATAAACGGGGCTATTTAACTAGTATTCCCACCTTCTTTCACAATACAATATAAAATACAACAACGTGATACATTAGGTAACAAATCCCATAGAAATCATAAAATACCGCTCTCAGCTATCTATATCGCATATATCAAGATGAAAGAAAATGATTTTGTATATTACGATCATACACACCGGAATCAAATATAAAATATATGTCAAATTCTCATTCAAAGTTATATATTCAAAAGAAAGAATTGGGGCACATATTCGGTACTAGCTTTTAATAACGCGACCTGGCTTGTGACTGCATTTTGCTTTCAATAAGTATACAATAAATATTTGTATACAATTTGGGAAAACGTCGATCTTGTTTCCAATTTCAAAGGTTCCGAAAGGCGACTTTTTCATTGAAAGATAAAGTAGTACATTTCTACAGTAAATATGTAGTAACTATTTGATATACAGCAAGGAAGATGTGATTTTGAAAAGAACTTCTTGATTTAAAAAAAATTGGTATATCCGAAATTTGAATCTCCGGACAATGTAAGAGGAAAGAGAATATAAATGTAATGTTATTTGTGTTAAATGTTGAAGAACTAAATCGATTCATTCAACAGAATATAGCAAATGAATCTCTTAACACTTTTTCATACGTAGTACCTACCATATTATTTTAGAACACGCTCACTTTTCGTGCACTAGCTAGAAAATTGCATCCTGCTAATAAATAATATCTCTACGACAGAAATCTACTGCATTGGATTTAATTAATAATTAAATAATACATAAAAATATACTATAAATGCGAAATATTTTTATTACAAAAGTGCGTCAAGACGACATCAGTGTTTTGTTCAGTTCCAAAATATACATTTGCAAGAGTCTTCTAGATAAAAAAAAAACAATTCATCACTCTAGGAGAATTCCATTTAATTGTAGGAAGGTTTTTTGTAATCTATTCTGCACATTCAGCATAAGCCTCTTTGGCAAGGAGTACGAAGACGTTCGCAAATTGATACGCGCTATCTGCGACGATGTCGTAGCTAAGCTGCGTAAAAGCAATGCTGCACGGCTGATCACATTAGGGAAACGTTTGCGAGCATTTAAACCTCATCAGGCATTGCTTTAGGAACATTGAATTCGGTTTCATGAATACGCATGCTTCAGTAACATCTCTACTACATGCGTTTGTATTTTGAAACAGTAATCAATTACTTAATTTTGTTAATTTTCAAGTATGTATGTAAATTACACCTACGCACGCAATAAGCAAAAATGGCCGATGACTCACAACGCCCTTCCACGTGACTCAAAGGTTCTTCCATGAATATGATTTCTTCTGACTCAGAAGGTAGCGTGAAATTCGATACTCTGCTGCATGTCTGTAAGTTGTCCTCCGCTATGATAAACAAGATGGAAATAAGGTTCTGGATGAAGTTAATGCATCATGGACATTAGGTTCAGTGTAGACAATGTATCATTTAAAAGTCCAAATAACAAGGAATGACATAAACAGATACATACTGTCTCTGAAACGATCTAAGTTCAACTGGACGAAATGAAATAGGATAGACTAGTGCTATGATATATTTTGCAAAGCAAACATTTGCATTTGATTAATAGCATGTTGTATTAATTATAAGCTCGAGTTGTCCTACTTGAATGATATGCATTCCACATCAACATTCCAAACGTAATCCACTGTCACTAAATGGATAAACGCCGGATGCTTGCGCAATGTCGAATAACAAATCAAGAAATATCGGTCAAAAGCGGTCATTTCTAGAACGACTGACCTTCATTACACGCTATGGAAATTAGCGTTGATTGGCCATGAGGTTCAACGTTTGTTTTCCACACGTTTCCGCGCAATTCCTCGCGGCAGCAAGACAAACAAGCTGTACTTACGCAATGCGAAGGCAGGCGGGGGCGTGGGCGTCAAGTGGCCAGCATGCTGCCGGCGCGGTGCGGCGCGGCGTGCGCGGGCGAAGGCGGAGGCGGAGGCGCAGGCGGGCGTCGTCGCGCAGCCGAGCGAAGCAGCGCGAGGCGGGCGAGGCGTGGGGCGACTGCGGGCGGGCGCCCCGGTGCAACGGCGCGGGCGGCGTGGGGCTGCGTGGGGCGGCGGCGGACGTCGCGGACGCGGGCGACGCGACGCCGCCTCCGCCGCCGGCCGCCACCGCCGCCGCCGCCGCCGCGGCCGCCCGGCCCGACGCCAGCGCCGCAGCGGCGGCGACGGCGGCCGCCAAAGACTGGCGGATAACCCGCCCTGACCTCGCGCGCCGCGGGCGCTGGCGCCACGCGTTGGGCGCCCGAGGGGCCGCCGGAGGCTCCCAAGCGGCGCTCGGCCGTGAGCGGCGATGGACAGCGGACACCCCATTTATTGATTATTTCGTGTTTCCGGACGCGGCAGCTGTTAAGGTCATTCGTCCCGTAAGTGTAGAGTATTTTATTGCAGTCGATGAATGGTGAGATCTGCATCCGATTGATTGATTGATCAGCGACTCCGGACGCATCAATTGCTAAGGCCATTAGTGCCGTAAGTGTAGTGCTTTTTTTTTCCTCGGGAGATAGCCAGGATCTTCCCCCGCCGGATGGTGAGATCCGGCGCCGACGTGCCTATCGGCCAGAGAGTGTTCCCAACCAGGTATCTCCCACCAGCAGGGCACCGCTCAAGACGGGACAAGCTCTAAACTCCCGACCGGTCGTCCGGCATGTGTGATAGTGTAGTGCATGTAAATGTGTGTGTAAGTAAGAGGTGAGGATAGGACAAGGCATGGGAAAGATAGCTCGCGCGCGGTTCATGAGCCGTTTATTAGTGTACTACTCCGGCATTCGCTTGGTTTCATGGGAGAAATCACGGAAAACTACTGATCAGAGCAGCCAGCCTCTAGAGTTTTCCTCTAGAGAGCGACTGAATTCGATCTTTTCAAGCTAGTGTCCAAACTGCATCCACCGTCGGGACTCCAATCATTGACCTCCCGGCAGAGGCACTGCAATGCCATCAGGTGATGCCCTGAGTCACCTCTCCCGGTCTGCATCCGATCTACACGTCGGTTTCCGAAATTTTCCACAATTTTCTACATTCGACCAGCGGGGTAACGCCCCAGCCTACGTGTGTGGTAGTGTAATTGCATACAATTATACATAGATGTACGATAGGACAAGGAAGAGGAAGGAAATAATGCGCGCGGTCCGTGGCCCATTTGTTAGAGTACTGCTCTAGCATTCACCTGGTGTTGATCGGAGAAATTCCAGAAAACTGCCGAGCCGGCCGCTAGAATACCTCCAGACAGAGGTTGAATTCGACCTAGCCCCAGCTAGTGTCCAAAGCGCGACCTAGCGACCTAGCTCCAGCTAGCTCGCGCTACCGGCGGAACACTAGACCTAGGACCTCCCGGTCAGAGCAGTGTATGAACACTAGATGCTGTCTTGAGCCACCTCAGCCGTCGGCGGGCGCAGGAGCCTCCGAGCTGCGGCCGGTGGCGCTCGGAGGAACGCCGGCGGTGTTCCTTATTACATTGAGGAAAAGATACCATCTGTTACTCTTAACCCGAGAGAGGTGGCGCGGGGTCTCTTGTGACCCCACGCATCTTTGCTTAGCTGCAGTTGCCTAATTTTGCGAGTCAGAAGCTTTACATTTCACATACCTTTCACCACATTCTTTAGCTTTTGTCTCAAAGATTTTCAAAATTTAATATGTAAATATTCATTTATAAATATTTGTGAAACCAATACAAACATCTTAAATTTCGTACTTTTTATAAGTTGTGTTAATTGGCTTTGAAGCATTTGCAATAAATTGTTTGTTTTATGTGAGAAAATGTTTGAAAATGTAACTTACTGAATTTTCTGATACCTTTGTCGTTGAAATATTCAGGTAAATGTAAATGGAGTCATTACATAAAATGAAAGATAAATGAAAATTTTGCCATTTTATTTGTTTCAATTCCTCTTTTGCATGTTTGTTTATAATAGTGAATTAAGTAAATACAACCTCAAAAACGATTGATTATTATTAAAATAAGTAATTTCGCACTTATTTCTTGCTAAGTATAATTTTGTAAAGAAATAACTTAAAGGGGTCAGAAATGACCCCGCGCCACCTCTAACGTAACTCCGGCAACCACCACCTCTCCAGGGTTAAACGACGTTAGCATAGTTGGAATGAACGTTTGTGGAAAAAAGGAAAATATGAGATTGAACTGATGCCTGAATTGTCTACGCAGTTATATAGTAAGCGTCCTCGATGCTTCATCAAACTGAATTCCAGTTTGGGCTGTTTTTCGCTAACCGCTTGTATGCAGCATACAGAAATTTGATAGGTGTAAACAAGTACTTTCTCAGTGAACTTACCAGCCTACTGTGCTACTGCAGCTACGGTGGCGAAGGCAGCAGTGTGATATGTGAGGTCGCAGACTCGAGTTCTGCATAGGCACGAGCGTTTTAATTTTTCTGTCGTGGCATGATTGCCTTTCCAACCTCTCATGCATCTCATTTCCTAACGCATTTTGTCGTTCCGTGTCGGTGCCGGTGACGAAGGAGCTTGCACATGAGATGTACACCCGATGTGTTTGGTCCGGCTAGCTAAACCCTCAGTTCTGTTGGTGGCATGGGATATACTCCCTGTATAGCCAACATGAGAATGATGTTTACAGGAGCGCGCCACCGTCTGTGTTTACAACCGAAACGACAGAGACGGAGATAAAAGGATACTCAATTCAAAATTAAAATGGTACCGTGTCAAACTATTGCGAAAGAAAGCGTGATTTATTTCGTGGCAAATCTAGAATCTTCGCAATTAATATTTTAACTGTATTTGGACATGTCTGCACTTCATATTGGAATAAATAAAAGTATACTTTTCTCTGCAAAAAGATTCAAAATTTTGAAACTAATTCTTTCGATGAGCAGTAACATTCATATAAATCGTTTCTTTTAACTTATGTAGTTTCTCAGAATGTATACCAAATAAAAATATTTTTTATGTAAGGAATAATACCGTCTTCTTCTTCTTCCCAACAGAGTTTAGGTCATGTGACCTGTTCCGGCACCCATTTTTCTTCTCGGTCTACCAATGTCCCTTCTTCCTTCTGTTTTATAGTTCATAGCTATGAATGGAAGTCTGTTCATTGGCATTCTTGATACATGGTTGTACCATTTTAACTTGTTTTCGAGAATATTCTCGTACAGTTCTTTGACTTTTAAAATATCTCTTATTTCAGAGTTCCGTTTCTTGTCGAGTAGCGAGCACCCTAGTGTGTTTCGCAGAAATTTCATTTCCGCCGTTTGTATTTTATTTTTGATCTTTTTCGTGTTCACCCATGTTTCGCTGGCATACATGAGTGTGGGGACTGCAATTGTCTTATAAAACTTAAGCCGTGTCTCCTTTCGTGTTCGGTTTCTCAGATACTTGTGTATAGTTCCACATACATTTCGGAATTTTACTAGCTTGTTTTCCACGTCACGATCTATATTAAACGATATATCACAGCCTAAGTACCTGAAGTTGCTAACTTGTTCTAAATTGTAGTTTCCTATTACTATTTTAGATCTTACTGGATATTTGCCTCGAAATGCCATGACTTTTGATTTTTGAGCAGACATTTTCAGTCCATATTCTTCAAGGATATTTTTCAAGATGAAAATGGACATTTGGAGCTTATTTTCAGTCTCTTGTATCACCACTTTGTCATCAGCGTATAAAATTGAATTAATGTAAAAAGAACCTTTTAATTGCACACCTCTATCGACTTTATTTTTCCATACTCTATATATGTCGTCCAAATATATATTAAAAAGGGTTGGTGATATTGAACAGCCTTGTCTTACTCCTTTATTTGTAGAGACAATTATATTACGTTTACAATTTCCTAATATGATCGAAGTTTCTCTGTATACACTCTTTATAGCTTCAATAAGATGTTTTGGGTAACCTCTTCGTTCTAATATTTCCCATAGAAGTTTGCGTCTAACATTGTCAAAAGCCTTTTCAAGATCTATAAATGCAAGATGCGTTTCTTTGTTATGTTCCCTTCGTTCTTCTATCAATCGCTTTAAGATAAATATTGCATCTGTACATGAACGACCTTTTCTGAATCCCGTTTGCTCTTCTGAGAGAAGTGCTTCTGCAATTGTCTTCAGTCGTCGATTCAGAATTCTAGCATATACTTTGTAGGTAGTGTCTAGCAGACATATTCCTCGATAGTTCTGGGTGTTGGTTCGGTCACCTTTCTTGTACAGGGATACCACTTTCGCCTGTAACCATTCCTGAGGAGTCTCAAGCTGCCTCCAGCACACATTGAACAGCTTTAAAAAGGTGTTCATGCAATGCTTGACCTCCATACTTCAGTAATTCACTGTTGATTCCATTTGGTCCGGATGCTTATCTATTTTTTAATCCTTTTAAAGCGATTGTCAGCTCTTCCCATGTGATGTCATCAACTCCCGGATACGTTTCTCTGTGGTTAACTACAGAGTTTTCTTTATCATCGTACCACAGAGATCGATAGTGTTCTGCCCACTTATCTGTTTCTATGCTTTTAACATTTACATCCTCTTTAATAGATCTATTTAGGGACTTTATGACTTTGTACGCTAAAGACTGCCTTCCATGTACATCGTGTTCAATATTTGCTATAAATCTTTCCCAAGATGCATTGTGGGCTTTATTTATTGCATTATTTGCTTGATTTCTTGCGATGTGGTACTCTTGTTTATTAATGTCTGTTGGGTTGCTTAGATATTTATTATGACATTTTTTCTTTTCTTCTTCTTTTTCTTATAATACCGTAATGAAGAATATTGTAGATACTTATGACAGTAAAGTTAATGTTTTGGTACTTTATTGCATACCTAACAAACCGTCTAAAGCCTATGGAAAAAAAGATGAATGAAGGAGAATACAAAATGTTTAAATTCGATGAATAAGTATTGAAAATTCAATATAAATAGAACTTTTATAATAGTCTTGTACTAGAACGGTGAAAAGTAAAGAAAGGAACTTAAAGGGACAAAAATTAAACAGTCAGTGCAAATCTTGCACGATGTGTCTCTGAAGTCATATTTTATCAGCTGATTCACAACCTCTATGAAGTAGGCTATGGTAGGAGCAGTCTCTGAACTCGCTTCCCGCTCCTGGCGACTTTTGTTAGCGAAACTGACTGTACAGACCCATGTTTACACTGTTAGTTCCACGACGCGCCTCAATCGCAGCCTTCATTCTTCGCTTGGTCGAGTTATACCATGAATCACCTACCGTATATTCTACATGAGGGGTGTCCAACTTGCAAGGCCTCAATGGCCTCAACTAAAACCTACGGGCCATATTTTCATTACCCGGGCGATCAACTCCTTCCCCTATCGTTGATATCGGCAGTTTTCCCGGCTGCTCTGAAACGGGGGGATGGAACCATGCGTGATCAAGCCTTACCATGCATAACGCAGTGAAACACGTTGTAGTGATTTTAAATTTCCGAATTTACTAGAAAAAAATCTTTATTCTAAACTGGACCTATTTTTACATTACGGAGGTGTTAACTCCGGCAGGGCGCGTGCGCTGGGAGCACAATGTTCTCGGAAAAAGGGTCTTTCACTTTTGATCTTTCGCGGGCCACAGTAAATGACACCGAGGGTCGCTCGTTGGACAACCCTGTTCTACATCATAATCCATTGCCCTGGCCGTCAACTATGTGCGTCTTTGAGAAACTGGCTCCCTATATCTAAATGAATGGTACAAGTACAGAAATGATTCCACTGGCTACGTCGGCAGGAATTGTAAAGACCGAGATGGGCCTAGGGGCTACCTCAGCGTGACGCTGGGTGCAGGTGCGCACTTCTCATTGCGAAGAGTTGCATTGGGACAGGTAGCGACGGCGAGAATCCCTGGTAGCGCTGATAGGTGACAGCAGGGACAGGTGTGGAGCAAAACCGACAAGTATCACCGACCAATAAGAAAACGTAAATCTACTATCTATTCAAACTCCACTTACTTTTCTGCTATTCTATGGCTACGCTACAGATAACGACTGACACTCGTAATTTTAGACATCCAAAACGTATTTTGCAGAGAGCTATTGACCACCTCAACAGAGGTGGTCAATAGCTCATTTGATTTCTTTCAACAAAAAAAAGTCGATTGTAACTGTATTTAGCCGATTTCTTCTAAAATATTCTAGAAAGATTCTAGAATCACGGATTTTCGGTGGGTTTTAAATAACTATAATGGTGAATCGCAGTGAATTCCTGACACCACTAATTCTTTACTCCCAAATGACATGAATCGTTACGTCCTGGCTCACCAGACTGACATAATTAAGCTTTGTATTTGTAATGCAACAAACATGTAAAAAGTATTTTTATCAATATTTCTTGTCTATAAGTTTCCATAACGACGGCCCAGGCATTTGGCTGTTTAAAACTTGTTTTTATTATGAACTTGCTCTGAAGAAATAAAAATTTTATGAAAATACCCGCCAGATATGTCGTGTTCAGCTAATTAAATGTAATCAAATATTTTACTTTCGAACCCTTACATCGTAAGAAGAGAAAGTATTGTAATGGTGCGCCGGAAAACGGCGAATTTTTGATAGAAAAACTCTTGTTGCCGGATCCTGGTAACAAAACTGAATAACACTTGTTCCTATGTATAGTAAATTACTTCCTCTAACACGTAGTGTACTCAGAATCCATGTTTTGTGGGCTCTTGATACCGAAAAATCGATTGACTGCAAAATGTTTGTCTGACTGTCTGTTTTTTTTTTTATTGATTTATGTTGGTTATACATAGTTCAGTAAAATTACTACTTTAACATATGTTTGAAGGCTTACATGCTAACTTACATTTAAAACTTACTTCTAACTCTTAAATCTAACATATGGGTGAGGATGCCCTTTTGGGTCCTCTAATATGGTTCGAATTCGGAGAAGGTTTTCAGGAATATGTTGTAGGGATATCTGTTTTTTATTCTGGTGTGGTTAGGATTTATTGCGAGTCTGAAGGTTGCAAGGGAAGGGATTTGGGGTAAATAATGGTAGAAGTTAGTGGCTAGGTATGTGATGTGATGCTCAATGGGTTCTAGGCTGAGTTCTTTATGAAGCTGATGATTCGTGACAAACCATGGTGCATTAGATATTGTTCTGAGATACTGATTCTGTATGATTTGTAATTTTTTAGATTAGTTTTTGAGGCATTTATCCAGATGGGACAGGCATATAGTAGTAATGGTCTTATGATGGATTTATATATAGTGATTGAAGAATGATATGGTAATGGGCTGTTTCTGTAGATTAGAGGTTTTAATTGCTGTAGTTTTATTTTAGCTTGTTTAACTTTTTCGTCTATGTGCTGTTTCCAATTCAGTTGAGTGTCCAAGTTTAATCCCAGATATTTAATAGGTTTGTTAGGAGGGTACCAGTTTATTGTATTGCTATTTATTGTTAGGGGGTGGGAGAGGTATAGGGTCTTAGCGTAAATATTTTTGCCGCGGTTTTGGTTGGATTTAGTTTGATTTTGAGTTTGGATGCCCAGCTATCGAGTAAGTTGAGGTATATTTGTGTTCTATTTCTGATTTCAGTGATAGAGTTGCCAGAAGAGAATATTGCTGTGTCATCCGTAAATTGGGCAGTGTGAATGTTCATTAATTTTGGAAGATCTGCAACGTATAAGTTGAATAGTGTGGGGTGAAAGTGGTGAGCCTTGAGGGAGTCCTGCGTTAATTAGTCTAGGGTTGGAATGATGATTATTGACGTTAACGGAAAAAGTTCTATTGTGGAGAAAGCTATTGATAATGGATTTTATGTAGTATGGGGTGCCAATTTGTTTTATCTTGTACATTAAAGCTTGGTGCCATGTCCGGTCAAATGCCTGAGTGATGTCAATGAATACCCCTATTGTGTGATGTTTCTTTGAAATGCTGTGTACATATGTTCCGATATTCTTAGTAACTGGTGCTGTGTAGACAATTTTTCGGTAAATCCAAACTGTTCTTTAGGGATTGTTTTCGTTATGTGTAGGTGAGAGTTTAATCTTTTTAGTATAATTTTCTCGAAAATTTTTGATAAAGATGGCAATAAACTGATCGGACGATAGCTGTCAGTATTTGCAGGATTTTTACGTGGTTTACAAATGGGGATAATGATAGCATGTTTCCAGGTATGCGGAAAGTAATTTGTTCTGAAACACGAGTTATATATGTTTGTAAGGGTGGCTATTGCTGGTGCAGGTAAATGTTTTAAAACAACATTATTTATATTGTCGTGGCCAGGTGATTTTTTGAGTGGTAGTTTGTTAATAATTTTTTTAATTTCGGAGGGTGATGTGTAATGTATTTTTTGGTGCGGTCCATATTCTTTTTCTAATGTTGATTTGGTTATGGTGATGTGTCCCGGATGAAAATTAGTGTTATTAACAGTAAAAGTTGAGGCAAAATGGTTCGCTAGTTCTTCTGATTTTTGGTAGGATGTGTAAGCTTTATCTGTTGCTGTGTTTATAGGAGGTATCGTATTTTTCTTCTTCAGAATTTTTCTTGTGAATTGCCATAGAGAATTATTATTTGCGCTGAGTGATTGGATTAAGTTATAGTAATGTTGGTTATTGAAGGTAGTTATAAGTCTTTTTACTATATTTGTTATTAGGTTTAGTTCTCTCTTTAGTTCAGATGTTCTTAATCGGTACCAAAGTCTTCTGGTTTTATTTTTTATCGAAATTGCTTTTAATATTTCTTTGGGTAGTATTTTATGTCTGGTTGTTTTTGAATTCGGTGGAATAGTTAATTGTGTATTTTTTAGCGTGGAGTGTATTAATTCGTTGAAGCGAGAGATTGATTGATCTATTTCCAACGGGGTTTCTAATATCTTTATTTTGGGCAGAGAATTTCTTAGAGTTTCTTGAAATTTTTGCCAATTAATTTTTAATAAAGTTGGTTTTGGGGCGGGGGCGTGTTGCGGTGTGAGTTGGTGTGTAGTAATAATTACCGGTATATGGTCGGAGTCGAGTTCGAAAATAGGTGTTGAGTAGAATTTAATATTAGTATTTGTGATGCCTATGTCAAGGATGTCCGGTTTCCGAGTGGGATCCCGAGGGTGATATGTTGGTTCCGATGGAGTCAGTATTCTTAGGTTTGTAATGTTTAATAGTTGTGCTAGTATTTTTCCGTTATGATTATTTGTTTGACATCCAAAGCTTAAATGTTTACAATTGAGGTCACCTAACAGCAAGGTTTTCTCGGTAGGGTGAAATAAATTAGAAAAATTTGCATTTAGAATTTTGGCTGTTGGGGGCTTATAAGCTGTTATTATTTTCCATGGTTGGGCGTTAATATAAATTTGAATAGCGACAGATTCGATGCCTGGTGTGTCGGGCAGTTTAATTTGGTGGTGGTTGAGGAAACTTTTGACCGCGATAAGTACACCTCCTCCTTTATTTCCCGTTCTATCAGTTCTATATAAGTTATAACCTGGGATAAATAGTTTATTTTTAATATTGAGGTGTGTTTCGGTGATACAAGCTACGTCGATTTTATGATGGTGCAAGAAATGAATGAGTTCTGTTTTTTTATTATTGATGCTGTTGGAATTCCAATTCATGAAGGATATATTATTACTGGGTTGTGTTGGCATTGTTATTCCTTAAATATGCAGTGACTGAATTTTGAATGGTGTTGATGATGGAAGGGATTAAAGAATTTATAAAATTAATGATACAAGATGTGATTGAATTAATTATTGTATTGAGAATAGGATTATTAGAATCAGAATTTTGTGGATGAGGAGTTGGCTGGGAGTGCGTGCGGGAATTTTGAAAGTTGGATTGGATTCTATTATTCACATTTGATATATGGGTGAAGTTTCGGAGATTGCTAGTTTGGGGTAATTCTGGGAAAAGGTTCTCTGGATTGGTTTGGGGGAGAGGGTGGTGGAGAGGATTGACTGTTTTGACGGTTTACATTACTAAGATTTTTGTTCCGAACATAGTTTTTTTCTTTCAAGGATTTCTTTAAAATAGTTACAGTTTGGGTTTCGTATGTCCGCACGGTGGTTTCCGTTGCAGTTCGCACAAAGAGGGGTTTCATTTTTTTGGGGGCACGTCACAGAATAGTGATTTCCGGCACAAAAAGCACACTTGACGACATGATTGCAGTTATTCTTCGTGTGGCCGTAATCTAAACATCTTTGACACTGCAAGGGACCTTGAGGTTTTCTACGTCTTTCTGTTTTCACACGGTGATTACATATTTGCACTATAGCTAGAATTGTTTCTATTGGCTCGGCTCCGTTGAACTCAGCGGCCACCACCGGGATAGGGTTATTGTCTTTTAATAGTCTTGTAACTTTGATAATTGATGGATGACGCTGTTTTAAATCTGAGAATATTTCTAGTTCCGAAATAGTCTGATGAACATTTTTAAAAACGACTGAATATTTTTTATTGGATGGATCTTTGAATGAAAGCTTCTCTGGGTTTGAATTAAATATTTAATTATGCTACGAAAGTCTGTAGATGTGTTAGGGCTGATTTTAACTTTGTTGTTTTTAATGTCTGCTACAAAATTTGGCGTTACTTTTGATTTTAGTTCTTTGATGAAATTATTAACTTGAACGATGTGGGCAACAAATATTGGTGGGATTCTATTTGGCACACTTATTTGATCTTGTTGATGATTTTTTAGGTACTCGAACCTTGTGTCCTCGGGCATGGTATCTTTATCAGCAAGCGGGCCAAAGCTGTTTCCAACAGGGACGTTATATTGTAGGTCACCATTATGTTCACCATCACCATTATGATCACTATAATTGCTGGATTCCGCACTTTTTTTTTTATTCTGAAAGTCATCAAGTTCACCTACTGACCTTTTTCTGTTCACCGCACCTTGCAGTGGAAGATGTTGCTCCATGCTGAGTAAAGTTGCAGTTGACTGGGTAGCCTCCGTGCTACCTTCAATGCTGTTCTGGGGCGGGGCCATGCCGAATCCCTCTTCCATGGCGACCTCTGATGATAGAATTAGCGGCGTCGAATTTTCGTCGCCGTTGATGAAATTGTTGATGTCACTGTTGTGAAGAGTTATCAGGGCTTGACTAATAGCATGCCCTGTTGATGGGTCAGTGCCACAAGACATAGACTGGTTACTCGTTAGCGTGAAACGTTCACTGCGAGCACCAGTCTCTGTTACTTCGCACTGCGGGAACACAAACACTAGGCACTGAGTTCACTGGCAGACCAACCAAGCGCTACTGAGCGCTAGCAAAGAATGAGCAGCGGAGCTGGACACGTCCGCACACCACCGCTGCTGAGCTACAAGTGTCTGACTGTCTGTGTTCAACGCTAGCGGCAAAATCGTTCAGCTGACTTTCTCCAAATTTCATATTCCTCCGTCGGTTAAAAAGGAGCTCAAGGCCCTTTGAGTTTGAAACGGATGTTTTGATTTTTGTGGTACTTTATACGAAGCTATAAAAACATTTTCAACGTGTTCTAAAAATGGCTCCCAATTTTTAATTAAACTTTGTTGTCAGCGTAAAGAGAGCTTAAAACAATGGAGCAGATCTCATTTTCGTTGAAACCCGTTTTTTTTTTATAATTACAAAAGTTCAAAATTTGTTCGGCGTCTTCCTACAACTACAATATTGAAGGTAGAGATTTGTTTTTACTTCATGAAGTTTGCTTTTTAAAGACTTTTCAACCAGGGTCATGTACAATTTTTCGAAAATATGAGAAGTTTTACTTAATTTTGCGTTAAAAAGGGGAATTTTTAAACAATTTTTCAAAAACGGCTCCAAAGTTTTCTTTAAATTTTGCCCTCATTTTAATAAAAGGAATGTAAAAAATGTGGTGCTAGTCTCATTTCAGGCTATCTGTATTTTCGAAAATTGCGAAAAGTCAACATTTCGATACTACGAAATCAAATATTGTCATTTTTGCCTCAAACAAAATCTGTTCTAAAAAAATCATAGCTTTTAAAAACGTACAATTTTTTGAAAGACCACGTGCCCCTAACCGGCGCACAGTTTGTCCGACATAACACCACAACCACACATTGCACAACACGCTACAAGCGGAAATTGTCAAAGAACCAATTTTGTTGTAAGTATTTTTCGACTCTTCTTATACCCAACACCGGAAGAAGTGGTTCAGTGCATTAACTCATGTCACTGCAGTGCCTCTAACTGGGGGGGGGGTCCTAGGTTGGAGACACGACTGTGGCAGAATTTTCGATTCTACCGAGATAGGTAGGTCGAGTAGTACTGTCTGGAGGAGAAGCGCCGGCTGCTCTGATCGGTATTTTTCCGTGGTTTCTCCTATCAACACCTGGCGAATGCCGCAGAACTACTCTAAAAAACGGGCCACAGACCCCGCGCGATCTTTTGAAATATCTTTAAACTTTCGCAATGATCCAAATTTCAGATATTGTTCTACCTAAATTTGAACCTGCGTTTTTATAAGTGTACTTTACTTTATTCGGGACAAAAATAAAGGAATAATTTGAGAAAAATTTCAAAAAAGTGCCTCCAAAAAATTAAAAGATTCATTTCAAATTCGAAGGCCGCAACTTCATCCAGATCGATAAAGAAAGATCAGTTTTGGTGAAATTCCTGTTTAGGTGCAAGAGTGTATTGCTAAACTGAGCCATGTATAACCTTCAAAATAATAAAAATTATTAAAAAAAAAAAGGTGCAAGAGATTAGGTTTAAAGTGCAAGAGGTTAGGTCCTGTTTAGGTTTAGGTGCAAGAGATGTTCACAGACAGATGGAAGGACAAATGACGGACAGTCAGACGGACAAACACAGGTTTTTTGAAAAACGCTTTTTGTTTATCTGTGACTTCTAAAACGTGGATTTTGACTGTACCACCTACACAAGCGATGTATACGTTTATGATGTAAGGAGCAAGAACACGATGTCCTATTGTTATCAGGTACCCTAAAATGTCACAAACTCCCGGGATGTAAGATACTTCATACATACGAGACTAATGATCAGTCGCGGCTCGTGGTTTTCTAACTGAAGAAGGCTGCAAATGTGTTATATTACATTTAATTTCATTGCCTGCATTGTATTTCTACGCATAATCTCTTCTGATCACGAAGATTGCAGTACTTCGCACTTCCGATACAGGCTTAAGGGAGAAGCGCTCCTACCGTATATTGAGAAAATTATGATGCGCAATTCTACTCGCTGAGCTGCATTGTAATGTTATCTGGTGAACACACCCTTCTTCAGATTCTAGGTCCCACCCTTGAAGGCTGCCTGGTTGCAGCCTTCCTCCGCCGGTAAGCCTGTGCAGTGAATGCATGACGTCACACCTCGTTTTACACGGGCCTTATGGCGGAATGAACTCGTTTTACACAGGCCTTATGGCGGAAGCTTAACGCTTTTCTCTTCCCTGCCAACAGTTTCAAATGCGTTACAGATGGCCGTTAACGAATTGACAAAGAAAAATGTTGATATGATTGTTATATAACTCAGAAATCCATTATTAATAAATAAATACAATTACAAATATATTTTTAAATTTCTTTTGGGGACGAATTCTATAATAGAGGTTCCGCCTTACAGCCTTTAATGACGAGCCGCCCCTGCTAATGATCCAAGAAGTTTACGCGCCTGAAACAATTATTCACTCACCCACAACATACGTTTTCTGAAAAAAAGAAAAAACACACTTTTTCCTGCCGCAAAATCTAACTTTCTCTCCAAGGAGTAAACCATCTTTATCCTACATTTTCGTACTGATTACTGACGAAACTTTTGGCGAGACTACTGAAGAGCGGGTAGTGGCCTGGTGAACAACGCTCGCCTGCTCGGTGGAATGATCGGAATTTGATAGCGGCCTCCGCTGCATTGTCTAATCGCGGGTAGTATTTCAGAGCAGTATCGTTTTCGAGGTAATGGGCTTCCGGCTCCCCCGCGAGGCGCTCGGCCCGCCGCGCCGCCTCCCTGGGCCAGGCTGCGCGGCGGGGCGACGCGAAGCGCAGAGAAGACAGTGAGCTCTAGTGGAGACTGGAGACAACACTCTGTGCTCACACGCAACACTCACCGTGCTGGATACTCGGATTGACATGAAATTTCACCAGCTGATAGAACACCATGCAAAACCTACATACGCAAATTTTGAAGTGTTATGGAATATTATAAATGGTGTTTTATAGGCATTTTGTATCAGGACCTTTCGTAACCTTCGCGCTTTCCGCAGCGGGCGAGCCGTTGCTTCGGCAGCGCTAGGAACGTTACTCGGCGTCTATCAGCCGGTGTCAGATTTCCAAGCGCGTTCGTTCCATCTGAATCTGCAAAGTAAACACCCGTTTTTGTCACCCCGCCTGCCTTTCAAGTAACTGAAACTTTGCCGATAGGCCGATAATGCAGGCGCGGTGTATGAGTAACGTTCGCAGAACCAGCGGCGAGCAGCGATTTCCGCCCTTCCACGGTCGGTAAGGTCAAGAAAGGTCCCATTACTAATTATCGCAAAAACACTACTTGCAATGCTCCATAGCACGTAAAAATTTGTATGTAGGGGTTTTGAAAGGTGCTGAACAAGATGGTAAAATCTCAAGTCAATCCGAGTATCCAGCAGGTGAGTGTTGCGTGTCAGAAATCGTGACGGTCCGCCATGATGGTCTTTCCCCATGATTCAGTCTAGTTATCTCAGAACCTAATTGTAGGAATTGCGTAAGGTGACCAGATCTTAAAAACTAAACAAGGGTACAGTGTGACTTTTTCTTGACTAAAAACGGGACACATACCGATATCAACATTATAAAGTTAGCCCATATTCCTCAATTAAGATTGCTAGCTACGTCACACAGAAACTCACAGATGCACAAGGTTCGGATTATTGAAGTTCTCGGAAACGAAATCGATAGCGATAAAGCATATACAAGCTCAAATGACGCGGCTGCTCATATTCCCTTCCTAGACCCATCTCTCCCTTTTTGAATTCATACTCTTGCAACGCGGTTCATGAGCGTATGATGTAGTCGCGCTTACTTTTTGTAAACTAATGCAAAACCAATGGAATACATTATGATAAAATTAAAATTGTTGTCGGCATTCTATGCCCATTAGTGATTATCACAAAAACGGGTCATTTTGGCTTCCCGTTTTCCTTACGGAAATACGAAAAATACGGAACTGGGACTAAAAAAGGGACTGTCCCCGCCAATATGGAACGCCCGGTCACCTTAAATTAGCGTTTCATTTCAATTTTTAAAATGTATTCTTTTATGTTCACTAAAAGTTAATAAAAATAGAAAGTAACCAATATGTATTACTTTGAAATTACAATTTACCTACAATACTTGAACAAAATCCAATCCTTCATTTCTTGGAGACTTTTTTAACATTCATGCACGGGTAGGTTCGTGGTTTGCTTATCTTTAATAATTTTGTTAGATCAACGTGTAGCAAATAATAGTCAGTATTAAAGTAATGATAGCGTCACATTACTAAAGTAATGGCTAACAAATAATAGCTCATCTAATAACATTCGCGTCCAGTTTACAGTTTGTTAGCGTTCTTTACAACTGAATACTTTGGAATTTGGAATTAATTTGGAACCGCAATACTTTGGAATTTCGTTGACAGGGACGGTTGTAAGCATCACTGTTACTCGACCAAGCGAAGAATGAAGGATGCGATTGCGGCGCGTCGTGGAAATAACAGTGTAAACATGGGTCTGTAGAGTCAGTTTCGCTAACAAAAGTCGCCACGAGTGTGAAGCGAGTTCAGAGACAGCTTATATGAAATCACCATGGCCTCCATAGAGGTTGTGAATCAGCTGATAAAATATAACTTCAGAGACACATCATTCAAGATTTGCACTGACTGTTTCATTTTCGTCCCTTTAAGTTGCTTTTTTTACTTTTCACTGTTCTAGTACAAGCATATTGAGTTTTAAAACTTATTCATTTACTTTAAACATTTTGTATTATTCCTCATTCATCTTTTTTTCATAAGCTTTAGGTGGTTTGTTAGGTATGCAATAAAGTACCAAAACGTTAACTTTACTGTCATAAGTATCTACAATATTCTTCATTGTGGTAGTAGTTACTTTTTGTATAAAAGGAATTTTATTTGGTATATATTCTGAGAAACTAAAGTTAAAATAAACGATTTATATGAATGTTCCTGTTCATCGAAAGAATTAGTTTCAAAATTTTCAATCTTTTGCAGAGAAAAGTATACTTTTATTTCTTCCAATATGAGGTGCAGATATTTCCAAATACAGTTAAAATATTAATTGGATAGATACTAGATTTGCAACGAAATAAAACGCGCTTTTTCGCAATAGTTTGGCATGGTCCCACTTTAATTTTGAACTGAGTGTCCTTATATCTCCGTCTCTGTCGTTTCGGTTGTAAACACAGACAGTGGCGCGCTCCTGTAAACATCATTCTCAACGTGGTGGAGATATAACAACTCACAAGACACATTGAATTCGTAAGAAAGTCTGTAGCGACACGTTCATCGCAGCCAACCTAACAAAAAACGATCATCCCGATTTTCAGCACTTCAAAGCATTGCAGTTGTGCATTCAGCTATAATGATGATATCACTGAGGGAAGCCTAGCGCAATTTCCCTTTCCTGCCGTCGAGGCAAGAGGCGCGTCTTCAACAAGAATGATAGAAAATCATAATTTGCGATACGTGCCTCGTTGATTGTTTGATTGATGTTTCCCGGCATGTCATCGCTATGGTCATTAGTACCGTTAGTGTAGTGAATGTTCTATCGTGCGGGATGGCGAAGTTCCTCCCCTGCTAGATGTGTGATCCGGCGCCGACCTACACATCGGGTTGAAGGAGATTTCCCTCTCCAGGTACCTCTCCACAGCAGGGCACCGCTCCAGCCGAGAGAGGTTCTAAGCGTCTTATGAACGAACAAATGAAACTCGTCGGATGGGTCAAGCGCAATTTACACAAAAACTACTCGTTTTTTTTACAAAAATGGTACATGACCGTATTTAAAGTATTAGTTTTGTACAACCGACTTTGAGGCAAACATTTCTATCTTCAATTTTGCAGTTTTGAAATTGTTTTTTGCAATTTTCGAAAAAGTGGGGAAATCAACGAAAATGGTACCTGTATCATTATCTTAAACGTCCTTTGCGCTATTCAACAACAAAATTTAAACAAAAAATGTGGAGCCTTTTTTTGAAAACTTTGAAAAGGCCCGAGGGGCTTCATATAAAGTACCCCCAAATTTAAAACATCGGTTTCAAATTCCAGGAGCCTCGACATCAGCAAAACCGATTGCGGAATATCAATTTTGAAGAAAATCAGCTGAACGGTTTAGGTGCTAGCGTTGACTACAGACGGACAGATAGATAGACGGACGTTTTGCCGTCAATCGATTTTTCGGTATCAAGAGCCATCAAAACATGAATTCTGGCTACACCACGAGTTAGCTGATTTTTTTCTAAATTTAGCAACAGGATTTATCCACTTTTTCGTTACCAGAGCCCGACAATGAGAGTTTTCCTGACGAAAATGCACCGTTTTTCGACGCATGATATCATAACTTTCTCTTCTTACGAAATATTCGTAAGGCGAGAAAGTAAAAAATTATATTTTTGTAATTTTTGAAAAAAATAAAAGAATAGAGCAATATGGCATTAATGATAGAGTATCATCAGTGAGTGCATTTAGCACTATCCCTATCAAAAGTTGAAAGAAATAAGTTGGGCCGTTTTTGAGAAATTTTGTTGTTTTTTTATTTTTTAAATTGAACATATTGCACGCAATACTGCGCGAGAATTACGAAACTTTCAAAAACATGTACTTGACCTTCATGAAAGAACTAATTTTGAAGAACAAATTTCATTTGAAGGAAAAATCTCCATCTTCAATTTTTATGGAATGGCTAGATGGACAAGGGTTTCTACAATTTGGAAAAAAATCATACGCATGGTTTAGGCGCTAGTGTTGTTCACATACACCGGACAGACGGACAGGAAGACGGATGTTTTGAAATAACCTCTTTTCCAGTATGAGGGGACCTCAAAACGTTCCATTGAAATCTCGAAATCGATTTTTCGCAGCATTATTAACGTTACCTATACCACGTATATTATTCCGTATATGCGTATGTTTATGGGAAATTAAAAAAAGAAGCTGAGAAGAACTAAATACAAATTTGTGCAGTATAAAATAATAATAATAATAATAATAAACAACCATAAGAACTTTAGAAAACTAAGAACCACAGCATCCAATATAGAAGTAGAGACTACACACCAAAAGCTTTCAGTTTCTGGCAAAATGTGTGGGGTGAATCTGTTGAACACAAAAAGGCAAAATGGCAGAGGAGTGAAAAGCAACGTATGTCCAGATTGAAAACAATGTTAAACTGGAAAATCAACTAAGAAACCCTGGTAATAGCTCTGGCAAAAACATTGAACTGGAAGGCTCCAGGACCCGACGGATTGTAAAATGTCTGGTTAAAGAAATTAACCGGAATCCATAAACATCTTGCTAAGTGTTCCACTGGCAAATCCGCAGACGATACCTTCGTTCATGACAGAAGGGACCACCTCACCTACTCCCCAAAGAGAACACAGACAGAGCTGATCCAGCAAAATACAGACCTATCACATGTCTCCCAACACTGTACAAGCTGCTTACATACATAATAAGCAGCAAAATATACCAACACAAAATATCACAACAACAAAATATAACAAAATACAACAAAATATAACAAAATACAAAATATTAGATGAAGAACAAAAAAGATGCCATAAGGGATCACGAGAATGCAAGGAGCAACTGATAGTAGATTCCATCATTACCAGCTCTGTAAAACAGAGTAAAACCCCGTAAAACAGAGAAAAAACCCGTAAAACAGAGAAAAGGATAATTTTATACCGCATATATAGACTATATTATTTATATATACACATACACGGTCCAGGGAGGAAACGTCGAAACTTCGAAAATATGCTCTAAAGACAATTTTAAGGATATTTTATCTAATAAATTCCTTGGATATTCCGAATGGCTGAGCCGTAAAAAGCACTCAAGTCTTTTGTAAAAATTCTTCTTATGCAAGAATGTGCATGTCAGAAATATATAACTCCAGAAATATGTAAATTGTTTATTATTTACAAAAGAAATGAATACATTTGTTCGCAGAGGAAAATTAACACAGAAATAAAAATGCAGTCGAATAAGGTAAATTGAGTGCTTTTATTTCTGTGTTAATCCTGGACAAGCTGTATACACATTAATAGTGGTATACGTGGAAACTTCCTAAATGATTTTCAGCGATTTATTCGACAAGTGCATACTGTACATACTGTATACTGTATTTTGTGTTTAATTAGATTTGTGTTGCTTTAAATTAAGTAAAGAAAATATTTAGATTCTAATGAATTTGGGAGTTTCTTGTGTTATATTTCATGGGGGTTTGAAGATATCATTGGTAATCTTGATTTGATTCTCTTTGAGGTGTTTGCTCGTTAACCTAAATCAACATAGGCTACTCTTGACAGGATGGTAAGAGTGTGAAGGATTTTGAGGATAGGTTAATCAAATAGAAGGTACAAAGTGCGCACCGCGGTGTTTGCCCATGTGTAGAATCACAATGTGTGGAACATTGTGAGCGATGAATCCCCGGTGGTAGAACACGGAAAGCGCCGGGATGCAAGGAGTTAAATGTAATTAAGGTCATACGCGCTAAGTTGCAACAACTTATATGCAAGAAACAACTTGAACCTGTAGTACAACATCAGGGGAACATATATTCATATTGCCATCACTTCCCATTTTGTTTGTTGTCATAACTTTCGCAAATGTACCACGATTTCAATGATTTTGTCTTTGCTATGAAATGTATAGTATCCGATGGTGCCGCGGTAATTTAATGACATTCTGAAATGATTAAAAAATGTCATAATATCTCATGAAGGAGTCCAATTCTTTAAACTATGCAAAGAACACTAACCCCTAAACTATGAACTAAGATTTTTCAAAAATGGATATTCGCCGCTCAGTCTGATTCAATATCAACACCTGCAATCTTCAAAATAATGATTTGACTTTTAGGTGTTATTTTATATAAGGCTCTTACACTTTCCAAAGCGAAATAAAACTTCTCCAATTTTTGTAATCTTTTTAATTGCAGTAGTCTTCACAAAAATCAAATACTAATATATGTTGTTTTAAATTAATGCTTTACACACGAGCCTACATCAAATTCTAGAACCCCCATTTTCTTTTGTGCCCTAGTTAAATTGATCGGAAGCTAATATTCTGATTAAAGAAACATGATAATATGGCGACCTTAGCGATAGTCGCTAAGGTCGCCTCGTGCTTGAAGAGTCGCGGGATCAAATCCCGGCCGTGGCATGGAGGATTGTACCCGTACCCGTGTGCCCGTACGCGTGTTTCGCTACCGTTACCGCAAAGTTACAAAACCAATGTTATTTACAGTGGTCGCTGTATGACTTAGTAGTTGAGTAGCGACTTTAACTAAGTGAATGTTCTGTTATGAATTCTGATTCTTCACCAACTGTCTTTCTTTTGTTTCAGATGAATCAGTGACGTGCAACGTGTGCGATCGCTCTTTTAGCAGCCCCCGTCAGCTGGCACATCATCAACAGAAGAAGCGCCACTTTGGGTACGCCATGTGCTTAATGCAAGCAATGCATATGTTTACTGTCGAATACTTGGGTACCTGTGCTAGCCCTCACTGAAATATGTGTGCACTTTTAATTTCTACGTACGCGGTATAAATGATGTACTGTATTTAATGCTGCAAATTTTTTTGGGGGGGGGCAAAAACTTGTGTTGTGGGGCCTTGATATCGAAAACGTGGACCGGCGAAGGTAGCTCAGGGCATCAACTAATGTGACTGCAGTGCCTCTAACCTGCAACTCCTAGGATTCGAGTACCGACGGTGGCATAATTTTCGACACTAGCTAGAAAGCTGGGCCAAATTCAGCCACTCTCTGGAGAAGAATTCTAGTGACCGGCTGTTCTGATCGGTAGTTTTCCGTGGTTTCTCCGATGAACACCAGGCAAATGCGGAGCCGCGCCCTCGCTAATGGGACACGGAACGCGCACGATCTTTTCCTCCTTTTCATTGTCCTAATTTCATCCTTTACTTACACACACACGTGCACTACACTACCACACATATCGGGAGACCATTCTGGAGCTTAGAACTTGTCCCGGCTGGGGCGGTACCGCAAAGGTGGGAGGAATCTGGTTACGTAAAATCCCAACAAGGCGACGTCCGTCGGCACCGAATATCGTCATCCAGGGGGGGGAAACACCGCCACCTCCCGTGATAAAAATGCACTAAACATACGGGCATTGAAGACTATAGCAGTTTAGGCGTTCGGAAAAACAAAATAATCAATTGACGATTGGGGAATATTTATTTGTGGACGGAGGGACAGATGGTGGGACGGTAGTTTTGAAAATAAAACCTTAGTATTTATCAGAGATCCACAAAACATGAATTTGTATCATAATCTCGACATCGATTTTATGCAGCATAATATAATTTTCTCTGTAATATTTATGCACTCTGTATAAACTAGTGTATCAGAAATTAAACTACTTTTTCGGTGTGAGAGATGAGTCCAAAACGTGGGTTTCCGACAATCATCTAGGCATCAATTTTTTGCATTTTTTACATTACTTTTCTATACTATACCCTGTACAAAGTAGTTTACAAATAATAAAGTTTTTTCTGGAAAAAAAATTCACCGTTTTCCGGCGCACGACCACATAACTTTCTCTTCTTACGAAGTTTCGTAAGAAGAGAAAGTAAAAAAAGTGGCAGCCGGTAGGCAGGGCTATTTCTTGGTAAATAAAAGCACCACGATTTGTATTAATCTTGGCTGTCCGGGATACGCCACGAATTAACCAGAATTGCCGATGTTACGGCCGTCATACTGTGACCTTCAGAGTTAGAATGCATGGAAAACTAAATTTATTAAAGGTTTCTGAGTTGGGAATTTTCTGTTTACATTAACTTGAACAGCTTTAGAAAATTGAAATTATTTGTGAGAATTTGTGAGTTGACGCACACACTCGTGTGTACATATGTGTTTCGCGTGTGCCAAAGCATTC
>JAHLJT010008446.1:185307358-185386917 GCA_031308135.1 Acheta domesticus
AGTGCAAGTATTGCGACAAAGAAAGCAGTTTTGTATCAGTGTAATTAATCAATGTTTACAATTTATAATTCATATGTTTTAGAAATGATATATAAACTCACAAATGTCAATTGTTTCATTGTAAGAATTTCTTCTCAAAGTATATAAATGTAGGGGCAGATGGCCAGTATGGCAATGTTACCCTGAAAGCAGTATATTGCTATTAGTACATTTTGTCTTGTTTATAATGAATAATTATTAAGTCACGACATAGCGTGCCCACAATATGACATCTTTACTTGTCTGTGTCGTTTATTTCAACTCAATTAATCCAAAATTAACGAAGCTTTCGATTACGAGATTTGGCTGCATCGCAATGCACCATATATATTTACGGACATTTTAGGTTACATATGCATATATATATATATATATATATATATATATATATATATATATATATATACAGATACACATATATATACAGATATATATATATATATACAGATACATATATATATAGTATATATATATACATACATACATACATATTCATATATATTTTAACTTCAACCGTTCAAAAGTTACAGGAGGTGCTAAAGTTACGTGACTCACTCTGTATACAAGATGTAATAGTGATAACGTATTATGTTTGCAGATGCTCTGCTTGTGACAGTCTCTTCCCATCTCTCATGGCTCTTGAACATCACAAGGAAGAGTTTGAACATTGGTCAGGCGATGACAGCCCTCCTGACAACAGCGAATCTGAAGAAGACACCAGCGATGATACTGTAACCAGTGAAGAGTTGGAGCGACTGCTGTAACAATCGGCCTTGCTCTGACCTGACCCTTCCAAATCCGACCACATCCCATATATGTCTGATAAAATGAAATTAAATGAAATACCAATGAATTACCCCACACCATATACCACAAATGATATTTAGTGCATAAACACTAATTAACCCTGTAAACCTGTATGCCGCATGAATTAATGTCAATTGTAACGATTATCAATATACTTTGAAGGATCCAATAAAGTAAACATGGTAACTTTATATTTATTTAAAATATACTTAGACCAGCAACAATTATAAATGGTGAGAGCAGGTAAGTAAATTTTAGCCACCGAAATGTGTCACACCATTTTTCCAACTCTTTACACACTATTGATAATCAAAGGAAACGGGTTTCTATGGCAAGGAAGAAGTAGTATTTTTGAATGCAATTCAATAAATTTTGAAAATAGGTACAAAAATTGGCATATTCTTATATACATTCTACAGCCAAAATTGTCTTAACATTCAAACAGGAATTAGGAATTTATTACACAATTTCCGTTTAAGTTTTTCTTAAATATGACAATATTTTTTTTAATTTAATGTTAATTATGATTGAAATATCTAGAAAAATTGTGAAAAGGTAAATCTTAATATTCTAAACAAACTCCCTACATATTCTTTGCGTGCTCTCCAATGACTTATATAGTTCACTATCAGAATCAACCTTCCGAGAACGCGTTGAGAACCAAAACGATTGTAAAACTGCGTTCATTTCAAGGGATCTTCAAAAACGATGGTAATAAATGTTTGGTTGCAACGTAATCACTAAACAAACCCAAACTCATTTTGTTAAATTAAAATCTGTCGAGAGAATGTGTCAACGCCCAATAATTTCGTGTTTCGTATTTTTTTCAGTTGTCAGACAGTCACTTTTACTTGACGCGAAAGGGTGGACCTTTCTTTTGTTTTGAGACCCGTACGAGCACTTATTATGTTTCTACACAACTAGCATATAAATGAATGCATGCATTTTTATTTCTTTTATATGTATCGTCAGAAACACTCAACTTGTGTCGTATTCAGTACAAACTGTACGGTACATTGATGTATTGATGCATTGGGCATCGATTATTGCCCAGCCACTGACCATTCAACGTCAGAAAATACTAAATCTCCCCCAGATAGAAATGCTTTATTTGTGTTTTGCCCCTCTCCTGGAACGAAGGAATAATAATACGAGACCGGCGATATCTTGCCCAAAAAACTGTAGCACAAAAATATTCGTATATCTAAGGAGGTACCAAAAATGCAGACAATGGTAAGAGAAATTGCTTATTCTTACTGAAATTACCTATCCTTATCTTTTATCGACAATCAAAACAATTTGCATTTTTAGTTTACATGTTTATTATCTTCAAAACGCAACGTTTCCCGTCCTAATTAGCTGCATCTTGAGGTGCACTGCAATTGCAAAAAAGAGACAATCATTAGGTATCCTCTGTTAACAAAGAAATTAAAATTGTTCGAGACCTAAAAGTAGTATATTTACGGGTCCGCGTTAAGTTGGAGTTTTTTTAAAGCCAGCTTACATATTTTTCTTTTAGCATGTGTACCTAAGCGGCCAGCTTCTAATTTCGAAATTACCAGAATCCCAATTAATCTCAATCAAGTGAACTAACTCAAAGCAAATATTTTTTCATCATGAGAGTAAATTTACAATATCATTTTGCAACAAAATTATAAGTAAATATGATAGCAAGTACTTATTACAAAACAAAACTAGGTGGCGATGGCTACTCTAGAAAATAAATATAACATATTAGTTGGGAAGGTATCCCGGTGGTACTTTTGATTCGCTTCTACGACAAAGAACATAAATATTTATAACGTTGATTTTTATGAGTCGGAGTTTAAGGTTCTCAGAGGCTGAGTGTCACGGACATACCAATTTAAAGCGATTTCAACAATAAAGTCACACTGCGACCTTATCGTAATTATGCGAACACTTCTTTAATTTCGCATTGCAAGGTTCGCAGTTAGTATACACTAGAAAACGATCCCTGAAATACAAATAAATTCGCAATACAATATAAAATTTAATTACTTTAAGTCAAAAAAATTAAAAACTGTTTGGCGTGTAGGAGAGAAGTGCGAACTGTGCACGTTTTCTTGGACGTATTTTCAGTTGGTGTTTTCAAAGTAATCTCCTAAATTCTGTACGTTATACGGCATAAAATCGTCAATTATTCTTAGAAAGATATCACTTAGTATGTCACTCACAGTCACTGTTATCAGCATAACTGTCTTCTTTGCATTTATCTCTCTCCCTGAAATTCTGTAGTGAAATTATGAACTCTGCAATATTTTGTTCGATCATCCCCTCGTTCATAGCATAAGGTGGCCAGATCTTAAAACCAAACTAGTGGTGCTACAGAATGACGCAGACTTTCCCGTATTAGTTTTCTATTTCCTTTGGTTTCGGCTAGCGATTCGGACTTGCCACACCTCTTGCCAACTGCCATCTATCGCCACCCAAAGTACATTTCTTTAACATTTTCTTAATTTTTCGGTTTCATAGTAGTAGAACGGAAATATGTTGTATTATTTGAAGAATATGAAAGAACAGTAAAATCTCGCCCTAAATGGCAATTTTCTTTGAAAAATTTGGAGCCTTTTTTAAGAAAATGGCGATTAAACGCAGCTGTAAATTCGAAATTTTAAGCTCTTTTTCACAGAAAATTTTGAGTTTTCCAAAAACTTCATTAGAAGTCGTTTGAAACACATTAATTCACCAATACGAAAGCGTTTACAAATTCTTGGAAATGTGTATATTAACGGTGTGAGATATCGTTCAAAAATTACATTCGTGTAATTTTTTGAAAAAACAAAAAAATACCGTAAAATGAACTTTGCGTCATATTAAAGAGTGCAATTAGCACTATCCGTTCCAAAAGTTTGAAAAAACAATTTCGAGCCATTTATGAGAAAATGATGTTTGAGCGTCTTTGAAAATGCGGTATTTTGAGCTAGTTTTTACAAAAACCGGTTGATTTTTCGAGAAATTTTATACGACATTGTTTAAAGCACATGTACTCATCAATAAAATAATATGAACAAATCACCCATAGTGTAAATATTAACGACTTGAGAGACAAGTCAAAACAATTACATTTTTGTAAGACCTTAATGAAAGAACTAATTATGAACACCAAATTTTATTTTAAGGGAAACGAACTTGTATTATGTAGTTGCAGGAAGACGCCCGCCGAAAAAATTCAAACTTTTACAATTATCGAAAACTCAGAGTTAACCGTGAAAATCGGACCTATGACACCTTTATAAGTTTATTTTACTCTACTCTTACAAGAAATTTAAAGAAAAAATTTGGAGCCGTTTTTGAGAAAATTTTGAAAATGTCCAGGGGGCTTCATGTAAATTATGAAGAAAGGTTTTCAAAATCGCAGCGCCTCGAGTCGCAAAATCGAAGCCAGATTGGCTGGAGAATATCCATTTTGAAAAAATCCTACGTATGATTTAAGGGGTTGTCGTGTTCACAGACAGACAGACAAACGGACGGACGGACGGGCGTTTACAAAAAAACACTTTTTCGATATCAGGTTACCCCAAAACGTGTATTTCTGCTGAAATCTCGAAATCGTTTCACTGCACATTACGTAACTTTCCTTATACTATGTACATTACTACGTATGTACACGGGAAAGTAAAAACAGGACATTGTGACTTTTTCTTGTCTAAAAAACGGGACACTAAACTACACTTGTAAACATTAACGGAAATGAATAGTACGAAAAAGTAAAGGAAAGAAGTTCGTAATTTTAAATTTATTTCAAGTACCTATTTATTTGTATTAATTATTTTTTTATAACAGTGCTACATTGTTTGCAAATTAATCTTGGAATTCAAGATGGTATTCCTAAATTAAAATTCCTACTAAATCGCACAGAGACTCACAGAAGCAGAAGGTTCGGATTATTGAATTTCTCTGTAACGATATCAATAGTGGCAAAGCATATACAAGCTCAAATGACGCGATAGCTCATTTTCCATTCCTAGAACCACCACCAAATCTCCCCCTTCTTGATTTCAATATTCAGTGACACGCTCTTGTTACGTGGTGCATGAGCGTATGATCTACTCGCGCTTACTTTTTTATAAGCTAACGCAAATCCGGCGGAATACATTATGATAAATTTAAAATTGTTGGCACTTTATGCCGATTAGTCATTGTCACAAAAACGGGACATTTTGAGGCCTCGTTCTTCTTTCAAAAATATACGGGATAGGTACTCAAAAAGAGGGTCTCTCCCGGCTAATACGGGACCTTATTGCAGCAGCATATTTTAATGTTTTTGAATGTACAATTTTTCCTCAAGTTCAGATTTTATTAAGTCTCTGTAGCTTCTGTTGCAAGTTTCTGAACCTCAGTAACAGTGAACGTCAGTTCAGTCGCTATCTGGGTGAGAATTCTAGCAGCCAGCTGCTCTGATTGGTAGTTTTCCGTGGTTTCTCCGATCAACACCTGGCAAATGTTGGAGCAGTTCCCTAACAAACAGGCCAGGGACCGTGCGCCAATATTTCCTCTTTTTCTTGTTAAATCCTCAATCCTTACTTGCACACATTTATATTTCTATGTACTGGCGCGTCCGAGGTTAAGAAAAATGTACGGTCTCTAATGGCAACAGTGACGCCAATTTTCTGCTGTACTGTATGAATCCAAAGTTACGCGCTTGATGGTGACGAATCCCCTAATGAGACTGAGCACTAGTTTAGCGCTAAAGTTGTTTGTCTTCCATCCTTCCAGTTTTATGAAAGCGTATTTTCTTTCCTTTCCTCTAATCAGAAACTACTTCTATGAGACTCTGATACACAGGTAGCGTTTCTGTTAAGCTTCTCACGTCCTTTGTGATTCAAAATTTCATAAGAAATCAGTAAGAAATATTAATTTTAAAGTGCACCACTATTTCAATACATCATCAGCGGCAGCAGCAGCATGGATTAGGCTGATCTAGCCTGTTCCGGCAAAGTTGTGTAGAGAAGACCATCTCTTCTTTGGTCTTCTTACTTCCCTTTTTCCTTTTGGGAAATAATAATAGGCCTGCTTGGGCTATCTCTCATTATTTATTCTTTGTAAATTCTCTAACCAGTTGTTTCTATATGTATTTATGTTTTCTTGTAGGCTGGCAATTCCCAATTCCTCTCTTATATTCTCATTTTTTGTATGATCCATTAATGTGCCCCCTTTGACATACCTCAGAAATCTCATGTCTTCTGCGTTAATTCTCCTGTTTTCTCTAGATGTTGTTACCCATGTTTCGCATCCATACGGGAGAATAGGTATGGCCATTGTTTTATAAAACTTGAGTTTCGTTTCTTTGCGTACTTTCTTTCCCAGTGTTCGTTTGATAGTGTCGCAGATAGCCTGAAATTTAGATATTTTTGTTGCACATCAATGTCATTAAGGTATGTTATGATGCATCCTAAATATTGGAAGTTGGATACTTGTTCGATAATGATGTTGTTTATTACTATTTTTGTTCGTATGGGATGTTAACCTCTGAAAGCCATAGCCTTACATTTGTTGATCGATATTTTACAATTATATTCCATTGCCCTCTTTTGTAATTTAAAGTAACTTCTGGAAGCCATCTTCACAATTAGTGACCAAAACTATATCATCTGTGAACAAGAGCGTGTTGATTTTACTATTATTTCCTATTGAAAATTTCTTCATTGTATAAATCATCCTTCCATTTTAAAAGAAGTGCGTTAAAATTGCGACGACAGTCTCTCTTCGACACGTCGGTTCGGCGGACTTACCTGCCAGGCTAGCTCAGATGGTAGATGGGTCGGCTGAAGTAGAACTGATGGATGGTGGAGCGACGTTGTGTGTGAATGAAATAAAAGAAGTTAAATGAGGTCCAATAAAATTAAGATTTAATTTTAAAAATAGAAACACTTTGTCAAAAAAACTCGTTAACTTTCTCAAGAAAACCTCAATCACGAGCTCGTGTTTCCCCCAAATACCAATTACAATAAATCTTAACGCTAATAGTTTGACAAATGTTTCGCTGGTTCTCTTGCAGGCCTGAGCGCGGTCACGAACCGTTCTTTGAAATGACACAATTAAGAAAATTTTACTGACTTTGAGAATTTAATGTTCTGGTTAAATAAGCTTTCTCGCCAGAAGGGCAGTTGCGAGGTTAGGCTGGCTCGAAAAGTGAACGTCACCCTTAGAGGTCGTTGGCTTCTTTTCAGCTGTAGGACGTCCCGCGAGGCGCAGGGCGGCGAGGCGTGAATAGAGTCCCTCTCTCCTGGCAGGTACACGCCAGCTGGATCGGAGGCGATGTCTCGGGGTTGAGCTCGTGAATAGCCGCCGGGACGGGCGGCGACAGTTTTCTGGGTCACGCCGCGTGAATGGAACGGTCCGAGTTACGGCGACTTAATGTCTCGATCGAGTACGGTTTAATAACGAAAATTTCACTATCTCCGTTCGCAGCCAAGCACGGCTCAAAAAAGGAGAACACTTCAGCCCCAATTCTAGGCGCGAAAGTTAAATAATTTACTTCCGGGCGCTGTTGCCAACAGAAGAAATTCTCTGATCAAAAATAATTGTTCAATTCGGCACTTAATTAAGCTGATTCAGGAAAAATCCTGAAGTGCGCGAACCCCCCCCCTCTCTCCTCCTGACACGTAGCTCCGCACTCTCCAACGTTCAAAAATCAAGTATCTTCTTTCTGCTGGTGTTACAAAGCAGCTGCTCTGTTTCCTCTTCCCAAAACTCACCAAAAGATCCCGGAATTTTCCAGAAACTGGAGCACTCTCATTTGAGATTGACCGACATTTACTACGCAGTAGCAATCCTTGCGTCCAATCATAGACGGCGGTCCTCACAGAAACTGGATGGAAATTTCCACTTACGCTCTCTCTCCAACTTTGTTTATGAAGTGCACGTGCAACATCGAGCGGCTGGCTGGTGGGCGGGGAGGTGATGATTTGTTGTAAGCGATCGCAAACGCGACACCCTGAGTGGTCCCTAGCGTTCCGCACCTAAAAGGGGGGCGGGCTGGCCCGCGCGGGTGCGAGCGGCGACGCTGTCGAAGGGGTAGGGTGGTCCCGGGAGGCTGCGTGACTAATCTCAGTGGCGCCAGGCTGGCGGAAGGATCGGAGGCGGACTTGACATTTCCTTGAGGCCACCGTGTACTCGTCCCGTGAAAATAGTTTAAAATTAAGTTTTATTTTATTAATAAATATTCGGTAATGCTACAATATATACCAATATATTGAACAACGTAGGTGATAGTGGACAGCCTTGCCTAACCCCTTTATTTATTTTAAAATACTCTCTTCGCTTTGTATTCGGAAGATTCATATACATGAGAGTTTCATCATATGTACTTTTTTTTCCCAAGAGCGTATACTCAATTTATTTTACCCAGAATAGTTTATAAAATTGTTAAAGGATCCCAAGCATATTTTTATTACCTCTATTAGTTTTCTGGGTATTCTCTTTTTTCCATGCTTGTCAAGAGTGTATATCTTATTACTCTGTCAAACGTCTTTTATAAGTCTATGAATAAAAGGTGTGTTTCTATGTTTATTTCTCGGCGTTTCTCAATAATTTGTTTGAGGGTGAATACTCCATCTATACAGGACCTTCCCTTTCTGAAACCGTTCTGTTCTTCTAGAAGTATATGTTCAACAATTGTTTGGACTCTCTTGGTTATTATTTTTGCATATATTTTGTAGCTGGTATTCAACAAGCTAATGCCCCTATAGTTGGGGCAATTATTTCTGTCTCCATTCTTATGGATAGGAGTAACCATTCCTTGCTTCCACTCTAGTGGTTGATGATGTTTTGACCAGCACATATTTAAAAGGTGCAGGAGTCGAAATTTAGCAAGGGTATCCCCGTACTTAAATAGCTCTCAACTTATTTCATCCAGTCCGCAAGCTTTTCTACATATCATTGTTGCAGTTGCTACCTCTAGTTCATCTATTGTTAACAGGTCGGTTTCGATTTTCTCGTCTGATGGTTTTTCTTCGTGGACATTATCATCGTACCATAAATTTTGGAAATGTTCTTTCCATTCTTCCTCTCTTATATTGGTTGGGATAAATCCCTCTTTCTCTTCTTTATTCAGAAATTTTAAAATCTTGTACGCTGACCACTGCCTTGCATGTATGTAATGTTCTACGTCTGAAACAAATTTTTCCCAGGATTGTTGTTGGGCTTGTCGGACGATCTTTTTTGCTAGATTCTGTGTCCTATTGTATACTATTTTGTCTTCTTCGGACATACTTCGTAGGAATCGTAAGTAAGCATTCTTCTTCTCTTTTATAAATGTTTCAATTTCTTCATTCCAGATTTTCAAACCTCTTCTCTTGTACCTATATCCTTGTACCTAAGGCTTCCATTGCAGCTTTTGTAACACAATATTTAATATTATTCCATTCTTCATTAATATTTTCATTCGTTATTTTCTGCAACAAATACTGTGTTAATCTTGTTTGGTAGAGATTTTCAATTCCTTTGTCTTTTAGCAAGTGTCTTTTAGCACAGTCTTTTAGCAACTACTATTTCAATACAATATTCAAAATTCAAGCCGAATACATGCAGTTGCAAAAAGGCCACGACGCTTGTTTCCTATTTAAAAATAGAGAAATAATACGTTTTGATTACCGAACAAAATATTTAAAATTCCTTTGGCAACAAAATAACTCGGACCCACGGGAACAAACTGATCTCATTCATGGGAAGCCAAGCTGCCTCGGGACGGGAGAGCGAATAGTCATCTCCCGGTACGAACTGAGCACGAATCCCATTGGAAAATATAATTGAATCAATGATTCCCAAAACTAGTCATTTCCAGGGAAACTTATTTACAAGAGGGATACAAAACTAAATCATTCAATACTCATAAGAAGTACAGGGCTTTTCAAATTTTTACATTATAATATGTGTTATGTCGCGCTTTTTACGGCGCGCATAAGTATTGTAGTTGGCGCGCGAGCATCAAGGCAGCGCGGTCTGGCGGAAATCGGCGGCGGCAGCGGCAAGCCGTGGACACGGTCTGGCAGGCTCGAGGCGTGGAGCGAGTCTCGCCGCCCAGCATCGGCCCTTTACAGGGAGCCGGCCGACACCCCGGGGCCAGTCTGGAGAGAGCCCCACGAGCCCCACGAGCCCCACGAGCCCCACGAGCCCCACGAGCCCCACGAGCCCCACGAGCCCCACGAGCCCCACGAGCCCCACGAGCCCCACGAGCCCCACGAGCCCACGAGCCCCACGAGCCCCACGAGCCCCACGAGCCCCACGAGCCCCACGAGCCCCACGAGCCCCACGAGCCCCACGAGCCCCACGAGCCCCACGAGCCCCACGAGCCCCACGAGCCCCACGAGCCCCACGAGCCCCACGAGCCCCACGAGCCCCACGAGCCCCACGAGCCCCACGAGCCCCACGAGCCCCACGAGCCCCACGAGCCCCACGAGCCCCACGAGCCCCACGAGCCCCACGAGCCCCACGAGCCCCACGAGCCCCACGAGCCCCACGAGCCCCACGAGCCCCACGAGCCCCACGAGCCCCACGAGCCCCACGAGCCCCACGAGCCCCACGAGCCCCACGAGCCCCACGAGCCCCACGAGCCCCACGAGCCCCACGAGCCCCACGAGCCCCACGAGCCCCACGAGCCCCACGAGCCCCACGAGCCCCACGAGCCCCACGAGCCCCACGAGCCCCACGAGCCCCACGAGCCCCACGAGCCCCACGAGCCCCACGAGCCCCACGAGCCCCACGAGCCCCACGAGCCCCACGAGCCCCACGAGCCCCACGAGCCCCACGAGCCCCACGAGCCCCACGAGCCCCACGAGCCCCACGAGCCCCACGAGCCCCACGAGCCCCACGAGCCCCACGAGCCCCACGAGCCCCACGAGCCCCACGAGCCCCACGAGCCCCACGAGCCCCACGAGCCCCACGAGCCCCACGAGCCCCACGAGCCCACGAGCCCCACGAGCCCCACGAGCCCCACGAGCCCCACGAGCCCCACGAGCCCCACGAGCCCCACGAGCCCCACGAGCCCCACGAGCCCCACGAGCCCCACGAGCCCCACGAGCCCCACGAGCCCCACGAGCCCCACGAGCCCCACGAGCCCCACGAGCCCCACGAGCCCCACGAGCCCCACGAGCCCCACGAGCCCCACGAGCCCCACGAGCCCCACGAGCCCCACGAGCCCCACGAGCCCCACGAGCCCCACGAGCCCCACGAGCCCCACGAGCCCCACGAGCCCCACGAGCCCCACGAGCCCCACGAGCCCCACGAGCCCCACGAGCCCCACGAGCCCCACGAGCCCCACGAGCCCCACGAGCCCCACGAGCCCCACGAGCCCCACGAGCCCACGAGCCCCACGAGCCCCACGAGCCCCACGAGCCCCACGAGCCCCACGAGCCCCACGAGCCCCACGAGCCCCACGAGCCCCACGAGCCCCACGAGCCCCACGAGCCCCACGAGCCCCACGAGCCCCACGAGCCCCACGAGCCCCACGAGCCCCACGAGCCCCACGAGCCCCACGAGCCCCACGAGCCCCACGAGCCCCACGAGCCCCACGAGCCCCACGAGCCCCACGAGCCCCACGAGCCCCACGAGCCCCACGAGCCCCACGAGCCCCACGAGCCCCACGAGCCCCACGAGCCCCACGAGCCCCACGAGCCCCACGAGCCCCACGAGCCCCACGAGCCCCACGAGCCCCACGAGCCCCACGAGCCCCACGAGCCCCACGAGCCCCACGAGCCGAGCCCCACGAGCCCCACGAGCCCCACGAGCCCCACGAGCCCCACGAGCCCCACGAGCCCCACGAGCCCCACGAGCCCCACGAGCCCCACGAGCCCCACGAGCCCCACGAGCCCCACGAGCCCCACGAGCCCCACGAGCCCCACGAGCCCCACGAGCCCCACGAGCCCCCACGAGCCCCACGAGCCCCACGAGCCCCACGAGCCCCACGAGCCCCACGAGCCCCACGAGCCCCACGAGCCCCACGAGCCCCACGAGCCCCACGAGCCCCACGAGCCCCACGAGCCCCACGAGCCCCACGAGCCCCACGAGCCCCACGAGCCCCACGAGCCCCACGAGCCCCACGAGCCCCACGAGCCCCACGAGCCCCACGAGCCCCACGAGCCCCACGAGCCCCACGAGCCCCACGAGCCCCACGAGCCCCACGAGCCCCACGAGCCCCACGAGCCCCACGAGTAGCGGTCATGGGGTGACGATTACAGCCAGCAACGGCAGGAAGCGTCCAGAGGCGGACGTGTCGCTAAGCAGGGCATTGGAGATTGCCCGGGATTCGCTGAGCAGGTCATGGGAGATTGCCCGGATTCGCTAAACAGGGCATTGGAGATTGCCCGGGACTTGCAATATGGCTGGCGACATTTGTAATGAATGAGTTAATAAATTGTTGTTAAGTTAATGTGTGATTTTCATTTATGGACATAACAATATGCGTATTTACAAAAGATCACATCATTACTATGTAATAATAACATTTATTGTTTGTTTTTTAAATAATAATTATAATTTGGAGATGACCGGTTTTCGTACAAAACATTAAAACATACTATATATTACATAAAATCAGTGATAATTTTAATAACTTTCATTTATATATTAAAATAAAGACTAAGTTTTAGAATACACAGGCATGGATATTTGTGTCACTGGATTAGTATTAATAATTAACACTAGCTAAATAATTAACATAAGTTAAAGTTAATTTCAAACTCTCAGTTCAAAAGTCCTTTAGTACATGGTTACAATATTATATGGTAGAAAACTAGTACGTAGATCCAGGAATCCTCTTCTGGATGATAATCATCTGTACAGGGCCACATACAAATTTCTTCATGAAATGATAAGAACTCATTATGGATGTATTGGAGAACTTTTTTATGTCTGCAATTTTCTTATTATTTAGGGCAACTTTTCCAAAATGTCCTTCCTTGATTGGTAGAGGAGGCACTTCAGAGTACTTTTTTGTACAGAGCAAATATAAATTTACACAAACCATCAATGAAATGAGATACTTCCACTTCACCAGGTGTCGAGCTTTTGTGAGTAAAACTGATATAATTTGATATCTGAAATTGCTGTTTCTCATTTCTATATTTTCATTGGAGCATTTTTACAAAACAGTATTCTTAAAATGCTACCAGCTTTTGAAATTAAGTATCATATTTGAAGTCACCTTTACAGTAAACGTCTGCGACGTAGTTGATGATTCAATCAGTTTAGCATATTGCTGAGAAGCGTATATACGGTCTTCCCTATGGAGTTTTTTCTTCCCCACACCAAAATCACGGCCACAAGGGCTAAACGAATGCCCACCTAGGGGGAATAAGTGGTGAATCTCATCAAAGCGACTTGTAAGAGACATTAAAAATCTCACTACTGTGTGATTTCGATTCTCTCCTGAGCAGCCATCACAAAAACATAAAGAATCTTTATATTTTCTTTCAAACTCTTTAAATAATTAATCAAACTAAAAATAAACTTTATTTGGTCGTTTAATGGCTATTCCTTTATGGTAGGAATAGAAGGCAAATCTATTCAATTGCAGATCATGCATGTAAATTCATTTACCCATAACTGCCTGTAATAAAATATTCCTGGACAAGAATAGCCTGAATACGCGGAAAGGCACAAAGGGAAAGAAGAAGAAAAATATCCGGAAGCGGCAAATTTTCCATGTAAATATACCACTGGCATGTATTTGATTACGAGTACACAGTTTCTTTATCTCATCAATTTCAACAAAATTTTTGGCTTGTCTTCTATGCACCATGAGTTTAGCTGCAACATTTCGTTTTGAGTCATCATATAAATTTAGATTCTTCAACTTCGTTGGCAGTCGTTCGCAACAACTACACATATCGACCTGTGGTCTTGTGTTATTTTACGAGGATACTTGCCATAGAACATTTGGTGAAGCAATTTGATGTTCAAACGATTTGATAGGTATTTCTTCTTGATACTATTTTAATAATGAACTTTCGTTTCTAAGGAGCTAATGAAATCATGGATATTTAAACAAATATCACTATTCATTGCATTATGCCTGGATCCGGCACTGAGACCTCCACCATCAACTGGCGATTTACCCATTACAGCATGTCGCTGAAGGCGTTCAACTCGAGATTTAGTAATTTCATGTAAAGCAATAAATGCCTGTTTACACACTTTTGTTTTGACCCCCTTGTAGAGAATGTGATAACAATATGTCTTTTCTTCAGGCTTAGAGTTTTCTCTTTATTTTCAGGCGTTTTCTGTTAATATTTTTACATTCAAAATGTGAATTCAAGAAACCATCCTGGGAATATTTATCGTCAAAATTATTCATACAACAAATTATTTCAGATCTTTCTTCGGGAGTACATTTACAAAAACATTTCATCCTGCACTTGCAATCTTCGCCTATACATCTCTCAGGAATGTATTTACGTTTCTTTGTGATGAATTGTGAGCCCTCAGCTCTTGCTATCTTCTCTGTATGTGGTTCGTTGTTCTTTTTATCTTTCTTTTTTCTTTTTTTGACATGTCATCTGAAAAACTTACGTCTGAATCACTCTTTGTGTAGTACAAGGATAAGCAAAGTTGCAACCACAAAACTAAATAACTGTTAGATTATGAGTACAACCTCAAAAACAAAGCCATCTACAAAAGCAGTAGCCTCTGGATAGATTGTTCACGGGGCGCTGGCCAAAGTCAAAGCCCTCTGCTAGACTCAGAACTGCCATATTGTGAGATATTTCCAAGGTTATTCAGAGAACGGGTCTTCTCCAGGACATTGCATGTTCTAGAAATAAACAGGCATTTCTCTACTCAGTATATTATACATCCAGTAAGGATATATCACCTGTTTTCAGTCTAAAGTGTGCTCACATTTGTGAAGCTGGAAAACGAACCAATCTCAGTGTGGTAAAAAAATTGATATGACTGATTTTCGGACTCATAGATTCAATGATAGTTAATTAATTATAAACATACATATACAATAACCATTTGTGTTTCCACAGTATGGAGCACTCTACCACACTGGCGCTTTACAGTTGGTAGAAGGAATATTAAATTTAAAAAATTGTAAATTAATAAATTTACCACAACCTAAAAACCAAAATGAAGAAAAGTAGAGGAGAGTATGGTCAACAGGTCCACTTTTTTAACTAGTTCAAAAATTTTATTTACTCGTCCTATACACATGAAATTTTACATGATATATGAGAGAGGCTTTCTTCTTATATTGTGGTTATAAGCAACATCATTGTGCTTCCAGTTATTGTCAAATACGGAATATTTTAAATATTTGCAATAAGACCAGTTAACCTAACTAGTAAGGTGAAGTGGACCGGAAATTGAAATAAGCTATGAAAATAAAATTGACCTTTAATAGACTGTTTTAATGAAAAACATCATTCTTCTACACATTGCCGCAACCTTTTTCACGCATAACTGAGAAAAAAATAACGGCTTAAAAATAACGTAAATATGTGAAAAATTTGCTTTTTTTCAACAGTTTTAATTTTTTATATGCGAGTACAAAATTATTTATTGTGGTACAAAATTAGTAGACAAATAGAAGATAATTATTGGCTAGTTGGATTTGAATTTATGACTAGTGTTGGTGGTTTGGCAGGCACTTTTATTTAATGCCGCACGCAAATGTTTCTGTTTTTCGATTGCAATATCTCCGTTGGGGGACCAGATAAAATTTTGAAAAAAATACTCGTAAAAGGTCACTATAATAGCAAATTGCTGTATACATTTCAATTAAAAAGTGTAATTTCAATTGGGCTTAAAAATATCGTAAATGTGTGCAAAAAGTGCTTCTTTTGAAATAGTTTTTTAATTGTTTATAGGTGAGTACAAAATTTTTAATTGTGGTACAAAATTAGTACATAATTAATAGACAACATTGGGCTAGGTGATTTCGAATTTCTGAAAAGTGGGGGTTGTAGGTTGACGTCAAGCTAGCACCCCTACTTTGGAATGTCGTTTTTTATTGGTTTATAGTTGAGTACAACATTTTTTATTTTGGTACAAAATTAGTACATAATTAGTTCAAAATTATAGGCTAGTTAATTTTGAATTTCTGACAAGTGGCGGTTGCAGCTTGACGGAGGTCGTCCCACCACCAGGTATCCTGCTTCCCAAAAAGCTCACTGTCTCCACCTCTGCTCACTGTTCCACCTCTCTCTCCGAGTCCTACAGACTTCTCTTTGTCAGCTCGCCTCTCTGTCTCCCCCTCCGCGCGCGTCCCTATTAAAAATTATACCCCAGGTAGGGGCGACATCCCTCCTGCTGCTGAGAAGTAGGTGCGCCGGTGGCGGCAGCGCTTGCCGGACACGGCGGCGGCGGTGGCGCCGGCGCGAGCGCACGGCCGCCTGCCAAATTTGAACCTGAACTCTCAGGCGTGGCGAATCTTGTAAACGGACTATGTGTTGTTCGGTTACAATTGCCTTCCATGTCAACCTTTGATAGGTAAAGGTTACAGTATGATACGGCAACCGAAGCACGAGGCACCGCAGCTGTGACTGATCCAACAGCCGAACAACCCTTCCCACAAAAATTAATAAATTCTAAAATATTCATTACGATGTGTGGTAAATATATAATGTATTCGAGGTATTATCTCACTAATGTAATTGTTTGCATGAAAAATTATGATAACGAGGATTTAAAACAGTTTTGAATTCCTAAAAACCTGAGGGATGTGTATTTACCGGAAAAGCCCATAAAGCCTTGTACATCGTTCTTAAACTCGGACGTGCTATAGACTCACATACATGTCGTGAGACCAGGCGGGAGCTTAAAGCCTGTCCCGGCTGCGGCAACACCCCGCTTGTGGGAGATGCCTGGTTGTGGAAAACCCGGCAAGAGGAGGTCGGCGCTGGATCTCACCATCCTGCTCTATGAACCTACGGCATCCAAATTTTGGGCGCAGTAGGTAAGACTGACTTTACAATTACTCAGAGTTATCAATAAGAAACGCTACAAATTATGTCTGAAGGGCCTTGGTTTAAATTAATTAATTAATTAATTAAATAGTCTTTATTGGTGGTGAGGCTTTACCTCAAACGTAACCACTGGTTTACCTCAAACGTAACCACAAACAAAACCTAAATATGCCGGCAACTCTTGGAAAGAGTTGAAACAAGTAATTCTAGGTAATTTCGTCTGGGAAATCATCCAAACTTCAACCTACTACACTGCGGGGGACGAAACTTTGGGCTTGACAGTTATGTGTCTCAGTTATAAGAACATGTTAAATTCCTCGCTGGAGTTGGAATCTTCCTTCTGCTTTTTGTTTAACTTCAGAATTTTCTTATCTCTTTTACACTTCTCTGGGATTAAATTTTGAAATTGTCTCTTGACGTCTCTCTTCTTCCTGCCATCTCAAAGTGGTAAGCTTCAGAGTATGCTCTTGCTTTTATTAGTCTCGTATAACGAGTGATTAAGACTAGTATAAGGAGTGACCAATACCTGCATTGTTTTTATTTTTCAAGACGAAAAATTAGGGTCCCGCGTTACGAACTTCTGAGGGGCTCGAGTTAGAGACCAGGGTGTTTATATTCCAAGTGCTAATAACGTTTTTACAAGGCAGGTAAAATAAATTACAATACCCAACATCAATAGCATGTAACGTCCCCTTCAAAATAATCTAATGGTAAGAAGACATACCGATGAAGTATCTAAATCTGGCAACTGAGAATAACCTCTTGAAAATCTTTTCTTTTCGCTGTTTGCACTAAAGGCCGATAGTTTCGCAACAAGTAAAAAGAAGACACCACCACTTGACTGGGTTGCAGTTTTGCAAAGAACTATTTTTTTACAATAGGCAACAACTTACAGATTACAGAGCTGTAAATCAAGGGGGCTCGCATTAGGAACCGGGCCTGGGTTTGGTACTTTCCTTTACTCTCCGACAGACGAACGATATAGGCAATAAATTACATAACTTAGTGGGGGGAACTCAATATTTCAAACAATGTTGTTGTTGTTGTTATTGGCATATCTCGAAAAATACGGACTTTTGCAGGCAAGTTTTGTTAGACGATTTCTAGCACGTAAATCGTTCGTCTGATGAAAAGGTAATTTAGGGGAATCTAACAGTGTGTGTTCTTTTAGTCATATGCGAAACTAAAAAACTTTAATCAGAGAAGTTGTGCCCTTAAATAAATAATTAAACAAAAAACAGTTTTGGCAGAAAATAGTGATTTTTTGCTATAACTCGAAGTGTTCTGGCTCCGAAATCTGACGAAAAGTACTTATGAACCTAATATGTAGAGAAGGTGGTAATATGAACCCCCACTTTTATTTTTACTCTTAAACATATTAATTCAATGTTGTTTTTTTTAAATATGGTAATTTAAACTTCAACATATTTGTAAACTAAGTTCAAAATATTAACTTTCTTAACTGCTCAGAAAGTGGGTACAAAATCAATAATTCAAAATTAGTCACATTTGGGGGAAATGTTGGTCGCTGGTATTATGAGCCTCCTTAATATATTAATGAATATATGGGTTTAAAGAAACTAATTGCATAAGTATATTTATATACGCAAATGCTATTTTATTACAAAAACTTGGAAAATAAAAAAATAATTTACAAAAATCACGAATGTAAATGTCCTTCTCGGAACACGGTCATTGTACACCCACATTTCACACATACACTGGACCCCCAGTTCTCCACCGAGGTCTCACCGGGAGAGGTGACTCAGTGCATCAACTGATGTCACTGCAGCGCCTCTGACCAGGATGTCCTAGGTTCGAGTCCTGACGGCGGCATGATTTTCGACACTAGCTTGTCAGCTACGTCGAATTCAGTCGCTGTCTGGAGGACAATTCTTGCGGCCGGCTTCTCTGATAGGTAGTTTTCCGTGGTTTCTCCTATCAAAACCAGGCGAATGCCGGAACAGTACCCTAACGAACGGGCCTCGGCCCGCACGCAATCTTTCCTTCCTCTTCCTTGCCCTATCCTCACTCCTTACTCACGCACACTAACATGCAGTACACTACCACACATGCCGGGAGACCGGTCGGGGCCTAGAGCTTGCCCTGGCTCCCGGCTCCCCGCTGGTAGTTGATACCCTGTTGGAGAGTCGTTGGCTACCGCTAGTCGACGGTAGGTAGGCGCCGGATCTCGCTATCCAGCGGGGGAAGATCACCGCCACTTCCCGATGAAAAATTTTGTACTGTACTTACAACTACTAATGACCTCAGTAGTTGACGCGCCCTTAATCACTAACAATCTATCAATCCACGGAGGTGCGCAGAAAATAGTCCACCACAAAACGAAATAGGCGTTTGGTCATCACCACTAGTATTTCCAAATCAGAGACTCCTGAATTGATGGAGTAGTATGGTTCTTCAAAAATCTTCTCTATCAAGAAGTTTCCGTTTGAAACCTTGCTCATGTGCTGTTTTGGGAGTTGTGAGCTCATTTTACTACCGTCGCGTCGCTACATTAAAATTCTGCCAATCAAAATCCGGCCTTTGTTAGGTTCGAAATTATAAATTACGGTCATAAAAACATATTGTATTTCATTCGTTCGTTAGAAATAAGCATTTAAGTGAATTCAAACTGTAATTAGAAGCCAAAGACGTAGCTTTCAAAGTTTTCAGAATCGAGAAAACACCTGTTACACATCAGCTGTCATTCACAACTGAACCACAGAGCTATGATGTCAATAGGATTGACTATACTTCGTGCCGCATCAAGGCCCGTCTTCACGATGGAATATGTCACGGCATTTCACGTCTTTCTCGGTCGTGCCGCTAGATGTCAAGCACTGCTTGATACGGTCGCGATCATGCGGCATCTAGCGAAACAACCGAGAAAAACGCGCACTGCCGAGACATATTCCACAGTGAAGGCGGGCCTTGACGCGCCACATTATAAAAATCGAAGTATTAAGTAGTATTCAATATCATTCCCGTTAGTGTGTGTGTGTGTGTGTGTGTGTGTGTGTGTGTGTGTGTGTGTGTGTGTGATGTATGAACAAATACTAAGGAGGCTCATATACACCATAACTACTCACTACGGTATAACACGAAAGACTGATCCGGTGTTTCAACGTACACAGCAGTTACCTTTTGAAGGGGACACATGTTTATAAAATAACATAAAAAATCTGGACAATGCAACAAAAGTTTCTGAAAACTTAAATCCATACAACCTGCACGTAACGCAAACTATATACGTGATTTCGTAAACCACAGCAGCACACCGGCCGCTTGAAGACGCTAGTGGCGCGACGGGCCCAAAAATGTGCTGGAAGCCGCGGTACTGTGTTAATATACAGTGTTATAATTAGGGCCCGGATAATTATGTAATTACATATTTCCGCATGTTAACTCTATCAAGTCAAAACCATAATATATTTACGTTTCATGTCGATTAGGGGCTAAAACCGATGACTTTTTAGTACATATATTTACATATTTTACCCGAAAGTACATATATTTACATACTTTTCACAAAAGTACATATTTTTAAATATTTCTTAATATTTTCGTTTTTCTGTATTCTTTTTGTATAATTCTTCATTTATCCTACATGTTTTTGATAAGTAATAACCAAGACAAACAATTCAGCATTGTCAAACAATTTTTCGGCAGCCTCCTCTCCAAATTGGCGCTATTGCATTGCGTAAAAATGTTGATATTGCAGCACGCAGAATCCTACAAAAGGGCAAGGTGTTGCACTCCAAAGCTTCCAGTGTGTAGATTTCAGCGCGAGTAAAGAAGAGAACAAAATACTACCCAGAAATAAATTTTGTGTATGAAAATGGTACGTCTAGCAAGCGATAATTCGCGCCCACAACGTATTTTTCAGAGGTCTCTCTTGACCTTAATGCCCTTCGCCAAAAATTACATACACCAACACAGCTCAGAAAGCGCCATTGACAGTTTTCTTTCCCCCTTTGTTGTACTGGAGCCTAAACCCTTGTTTGTAAAGTATCTCTGTGAGGTGAAAATCTAAAGTAAAATCATGATGTGGCACTACAGCTTTTGGATAAGAAAAGGACAGAAAATAATTCATGGCGATTGTCTTAAACCCTGTGGTAACGCAGACTGGGAATTTGCCATAGGCAAAGTTTGGTTTATCTTTTCAGAGAAGTCATGCAATAGCGTCTTGGATAAGAACATTGTTAAAGAAAGCTGAATTTGTGCTAGGAGTCAATTGATTAAATATCAACCATCATTGTTTTTTTTCCTAATCCGTGAATAGCATTGAACAGTGACATGTTGGGACAAAGTTTGAATATACACCAGTAACTTCATGCGATGTGGAACACTTGGTCGTTACAAGGCCTTCGAACAGATAATAGGAAAAATTTCATGCCTATAGAGTATTTGAGTAAACTCCTCGTGTGCATGCTTGCGGATGAGCCGTTCCGTCTCTCACGGGTAGACTACTTCCCGTGCACTGGTGGAGACAAACGAGGTGTTATTCGACGCGTCTCGGCGTCCTAATGGGGAACTGATAATTTGTTTCCAGAAATGGCTATAAAATTCTAAGAAATTTCCAAAAACGTGTTTTTTTCGTGTTTTGGCGCTGTGATCTTGGTAAGTATGCCGGGAATTAAATCAACGCCACCTAACTAGATGTAGGTGGTGTTGATTAAACTCCAATACAATACCGACGAAGAGAAAGACTGAGAAACGAGGACAACGAAGAAGAAGAAAACGACGAAGACGAAGAAAACGACGACGAAGGAGACGACGTAGAAAAAGGAGACGACGAAAAAGAAGGAGGAGACGACGAAGAAGAAGGAGGAGACGACGAAGAAGAAGGAGGAGACGACGAAGAAGAAGGAAGAGACTACGAAGAAGAAGGAGGAGACGACGACGAAGAAGAAGAAGGAGGAGACGACGACGAAGAAGAAGAAGGAGTCAAAGAAGGACGAGACGACGAAGAAGGAGGAGACGACGACGAAAAAGGAGGAGACAACGACGAAGAAGGAGGAGGAGACATCGACGAAGAAGAAGGAGGAGGAGACGACGAAGAAGAAGGAGGAGACGACGACGAAGAAGAAGAAGGAGTCAAAGAAGGAGGAGACGACGAAGAAGGAGGAGACGACGAAGAAGAAGGAGACGACGAAGAAGAAGGAGGAGACGACGACGAAAAAGGATGAGACGACGACGAAAAAGGAGGAGACGACGACGAAAAAGGAGGAGACGACGACGAAAAAGGAGGAGGAGACAACGACGAAGAAGGAGGAGGAGACATCGACGAAGAAGAAGGAGGAGGAGACGACGAAGAAGAAGGAGGAGGCGACGACGAAGAAGAAGAAGGAGTCAAAGAAGGAGGAGACGACGAAGAAGGAGGAGACGACGAAGAAGAAGGAGGAGACGACGAAGAAGAAGGAGGAGACGACGACGAAAAAGGAGGAGACGACGATGAAAAAGGAGGAGACGACGACGAAAAAGGAGGAGGAGACAACGACGAAGAAGGAGGAGGAGACGTCGACGAAGAAGAAGGAGGAGGAGACGACGAAGAAGAAGGAGGAGACGACGACGACGACGAAGAAGAAGACGACAAAGAAGATGAAGACGAGGAAGACGAAAAAAGAAGAAAAAAAACAAGTCAAAACAACCGAAAGTAATTTAAAGCATCAGTGACGTCACATTCAGCTTTTTTGTAAGTATTTGAAACAAATATTTGTTTCTCATTTTTTACGGAGACCATTGTAAATAACAGAATTGTGAGTAGAATTATTTATTTATTTATTTATTTATTTACGTCAAAAACAGTTAAAAACTGTGTGTGACGAGCTATGGGGAGAAGTGAATTTCGTGCACGTTTTCATAATTCTGTGATCTCTATCCTAAACCATATTCTAGTCGAATTTTGAATACAGAAAAGAGCGTTTTTTTTCGAGTTTTGTTGACAAAATATTCGTTCCTATAATAAAATATATTTTCAAAGGTAAGTTAGCTATAAACTCCTGCCCTGAACCCTCATGTTCTTCATGAAAGAATAATACTTTTTGCCGCGATAATATGGAAAACGATAATTTGAATAACTATATTTCCCACTGAGATTCAGAAGACGTGCACAAATAATGAAGTTACATTTATGTCCAGAAGCAAAACAAGGGACCATCTCAGCATTTGCTCAAGCATCAGGGAAACTGGACGAAAAACCTGATCGAGATGGGGGCCATCAACCCAGAAACTGTGGTACAATACTTGTTACAGATTCTTTAGAATTATATAGTCCAAATGATAAATAATTACATTAACCATCATTGTTAAAATTAATGCTACTTTCCTTTTTGATGCTCGGTATAGTCTCGAATTGTATAGAAACAGTTATGCAGCAGAAAAGATTTTACTTGGGTCTTAAACTTTTCTATGGAATTTAATCGTTTAATGTCTTCTGGCCAAGTGTTGTAGAGTAATATACATGAATTGTATGTGATTTTTTTGTAGTGAGCTGTTGATACTGCCACCTGGTGAATATGATTACTACGTCGTGTGTTATACTTATAGACATCGGCGTTTGCTGAAAATATATTCCCGCCCTTAAGTAAGTCATTTTTGACAAAAACTACCGATTCGTAAATCAGGAGACAAGGTAATGGTAAAATTCCTAGATTAATAAAGAGAGACTTACAAGAATCACGTGGATTGGATTTGCTTATTATTCGTACAATTCTTTTTTGTAATCTGAAAGTCTGTGAGCTATAAGATGTGTTTCCCCAAAATATTATGCCATATCTCAGGCGGGAATGAACATTGGCAAAATATACACAACGAGCTGTATGAAGGCTGACGGAATTTGAAAGAATTCTGAACGCGTAGCATAATGAACTTAATTTTGTGTTCAATTCATTTAAGTGGGCATTCCATTTGAGGTTTGACTGTATTGACAGACCTAAAAATTTTGTTACTTTAACATCAGTCAATGGCACACCGTTCATTTTCAATGGAGTACAGAATTTTTTATTTGAAATGGAAAACTGCATTGAAACAGTTTTTTTTCATTTACTATTAATTTGTTATTACGGAACCAATTTGAAACATCTGATATTGTACTATTTACGGTTTCTTTGTTGCAAAGAACATTTGTATCATCCGCAAAGAGAACTGTTCTTCCGTTTCGAATCGCTAAGGGCATGTCATTTACGTATAATAGGAAGAGAATAGGGCCTAAAATCGATCCTTGCGGGACTCCACGTGCAATTGGCAAAGAACCGGAAAGGTGTGTACATAAAGTTCCATCATTCCAGTAAGGTATTTCTACTCTCTGAGATCGTTGTTTAAGGTACGAACATAGCCAATCTAGAGCAATATAGAAGAATTCACGTAAGAACAAGCAAAAGTGACAGTTCGCTAAACAAGTGAACATCACATGTAATTCGGAGAAGTATCCCTCCGCCGCGGCAGCTGTTCAGAAACACGTGCACCAGTACGCACTTTACATTCAAAACTCGGTTTTAAAATAAACTTATCACGCAAAAAGTAAATTCCATATAATGTGTATAAAAAATAAATTTTTACAGAAGAGCACATAGCACTGCACTTCCTAATTTCAATTATTTCTCGTGGCGCACTATATTTTCGTCGGACGAGTGCATCACAAAAGGAAGCGTCGAAACCATTTACAAGTTAGCCAACTGCAAACGAACGAATCGAGGAAGGAGAGTTCAATGGGATCAAGGACACAACGACCCCAGAACCTTTGGTTATGTTGCCAGCACTAGCTGTCAAAATTGCTTGTTCTTACATGAATCTCTCTTTACCACGGATTCCATATGAAGGTAATTTTGAAAGTAAAATGTTATGATCAATGACGTCAAAGGCTTTTGAAAGATCTAAAAATATTCCAATAGTTGCTTCGTTTTGATCCAATGATGAGGCAACATCTTTAAGAAAAGAAAAAATGGCTGTTTCCGTAGATTTTGATTTCCGGAATCCATGTTGGCAATTTGAAAACGCGTCGTGTTTACTGAGAAAGGTTTCCATTCGCACATGAAAAAGTCTCTCTAATATTTTTGAAAAAACTGACAAAAGAGAAATTGGCCGATAATTTTGAATTTCATTTTTGTTGCCTTTTTTGAAGAGCGGCTTAATCTTAGCTGTTTTAAAAATATCTGGAAAAATTCGAGTTCATAAGGATGCATTAAATATATGAGTTAACGGGTGTATAATGGCTGGCGCATATGTCTTTAACAAACAATCCGGAAATTCATCTAAACCGGACGAATATTTATTTTTTAATTTACCGATTATTTTGGGAATTTCATAAGAAGCGGTTTCAGAAACGAACATTGTGTCTAAGATTTTTAAGGAAACGACAGATGTTGAATTTTGTGGCTGAAAACCCTTAGTGAGATCGACAGCAATTCTCGAAAAGTATTGGTTAAAGAGACTAGCCACTGTTGCCGGATCGTTCACATCTCTATCGTTATCTTTTAAAACAACATTCTCTACAAGGTTTCTAGTTGGTTTGGTCACATTTTTTACTATATCCCACATTGATTTTGTTTTGTTATTTGAGTTCAAAATATCCTGATCGTGTTTCATTATTTTATCCTGCCTTATGACTTTTCTTAATAATGATTTGTATTTTTTAAAGTAGAGGAGGCAATCTTGAGATACGTTATGATGCTTAGAAATGAAAGAAAAAACTCGTTTGTTTTTACATGATGTTCTAATCCCTTGTGTTATCCAAGAATTGCTTTTTCGTGTAATATTTAATTTTCTTTTCTGAAGAGGAAAGCAAGTGTTAAAATGAAATGAAAGCGTTGAATAAAAAGAATAATATTTATCGTTTGTATCAATAGTATTATAAACCGCGTCCCATGACTCCTGCAGCAAGTAATCAATGATTAATTTTATTTTACTTTTAGAAAACACTCTACTCATACGTGTATTATTTATTGTGTCATTTGTGTTTATGTCAATTATGTTTTAATTTTGTTCTTTACGAGTATATTAAGTCTACACAGATCAGCATTTAAGCAAAAGTATTGTATTAAAACGAATTGATGTAATAATTAAAGTGTTACATAGTTCTTACTTTTTAGAACATACTTCTATACATTTTAATACATATATGTGCACATATTTTCCTAATTTTTAGTACATAATTATCCGGGCCCTAGTTATAATTGTTTATTTGAGGTGAAATGAAATAAATTTATTTTTAAACGAATATTTCGTCAGTTTTCAACTAACGTAGAATAACGGTTTCGAATGATTCCCGTGCGATAATGAGAAGTTACGTTAGTGGACAACAATAGGCTACTCAGTTTTGAAGGAAATTAACTGCCGGCGGGGAAACGATAGCGCCAACGACAATTTGAAATTTAAACAACATAACAGCTTTGGTTTGTTATTACTGTGCAACATAGAGCTGGTGTGTAATTGTGTAGATTAGTTTTGTGTAAGTATTAATTTCTTGAAAAAGTCTTTGTTGTTGTTGTCTTTGTCCTGATATGTTCATATTGTGAATGCGCGTATTTCAGTAAATCGCATTGCAAAATCTAATTTAATTTTAGGTGTTTTTCTTTATTGAAAATACATTTTATATATTCTCCTATGTGAGTTAACTTGTGAGTAAAAGACCGGAGAAGGGGATTTCGTAGTTGGAAAATATAAATGTAAAAATATAATCTTAATAACACTGAAACAATTGCACAAACTTTTCACATTATTCATACAAGAGGTAGGTACCACGAATTTCTAGGTACCAAGCATTTGAATATGGAATATTCTCTTAGTAGCCATCAAAATCTGAAATACAAGATGCTTTGAGAACCTTCCAAGATGCTCTGCAAATGATAATGCTTTTTTATAAAGCAAGTGTTCATTCTGTATTAAAACATGCAATAATATTCCGGTGCAAGGAAGAACAAAAAAGGACAAAAATTTATCACAGATATTGTGACTATTGATTTATATGAAAGGTCATGGACATTTTATATCCAAACTCTTTATAAACTGATCAAAAATATTTATTTAAACAAAATTTCACAGGAAACAACTTTTCCTTCAGGGACCGTCAAACTCCTACACTTTGGAACCCTTCGAGCTTGTGGTATTCTTGAAGGAACCTCATGTTTAAGTAGCAGATAAAATAGTTTATCAAAGCTTTTTTCTACTCAAATTAACAAAATTATTCCTGTATCTTTATTTAAGCTTAATATAAATATATGTTAATAAGACAATCAATAGTGAGATAGCATATCTTAAGCATCCAATCTGTTTCTGTAATTTGATTTTGTAGCAGTATGAAAAAAAGATTTTTCACATATATAGGTTAATAAAAAATAGCAGATGCTTCACAGATCATTTGGCAATTTCAGGATTTGCATTTCTCATGTTAATCCAAAAACAGAATATCAATTTGATTAAATTTAAGTTAAATTGGGTGTCGGTACATAATTAGTTTGTTGTACCCTTTCATTTATTGGGAGTTTGGAGGTGTCACAGTCTTAAAAAGGATTTTGAATCCAAGATAATTTTTCTTTTTGAACAGGAAAATATTGAAGAATTGCTTTTTGCAGATCTGATGAATCTTGAAATAACTATTTTTTAATATTTTTATCAAGATTAGTATTACTGTCTACTAAAATATTGTGCAAATTAGAAAAACATTCAATATTTCGTTTCAAAATGCAATATACCCAAAATTTCATCTTTAAAAGAGTAACATCAATTTTACTTTGTACCTTGAAAATACTGATATTTTTTGTTTGGAGCGATGTATTGAGCTCATTGAAATAGATAAAAATATCTATTAGGTATACCAATTTCTGAATCCAAATTGCATTATTTATGTTTTGAGCTAATAGAGGTGCATGCTCAGATGAGAAAATTCTTATTCCATCTTTTAATTTCCAAAATTTTACTAACACTTCTACAATGAATGTTTGTGTGCAACAGTAATGTTTTTTATAAACCTCCCATACTTTCACACAATAAATTGAAAAGTCTTGAACTTAATGGCCATGATTTGATAAAATTTATAATTTTAACATAAACATAAAGTACGCCTTTTAGCTCTTCTGGCATTTTTTTCACTGCAAGAGTTTGTCAAAGAAGACAACAATGAGTACTTCTCATTGAGAATTTTTTTGTCTCTTACTTCCAACTATGCCATCCAGTTTGCCAAATATTTCCTTGTCTCTATTGGGACATACTTGATGACATACATTCTAAGATATATCTTGCTTTTAAAAATATGAAACTATCAAATTAAAAATTTCTTATGCAGTTATTCTGCAGACTTTTGCAAATTAGCATATGTTCTTGAGCAGCCTTTACACAGACATATCTCACAATAACAAGGAACATCTCTAATCTAGCAAGTTGAATAGACAGTCATTGTTCAGAAGCTTGCAAAATCTTGTGGGCTCATTTTCACAAAAATTAGACCAGAAGGGGATACAATCAACTTATTAAACATGTCGTTTCCCAATCACGGTAGTAACTACATCTTTTATAGATGGCTTAATAAATTTTTCTTTCATCAAATAACCTTCACCCTGTTGAACAGTATGATAACTGATGCATTACAATACTTCCAAAGCATCACCATAATCCTTTTTAACTAGTTCGTAAAGGCCTTTTCTCTATTATTCAACTCACTGCATTTTCTTTCAAAATACTTAGCATTTTTAGTTTGTTAAGTCAAATGACTTGTTACCAAATGACTTTTCAATTTTTAGAGTGATTTAAACTACTGTTGTGCATCACTGTTCATGTTCAACACATAAACCTTTAGGTTCATTTTCATCACCAATCCATTTAAATCAAATTTCATGTATACTTCATAATTTTTCCCTTTTTTACTAATGGGTAAATCCAAATCACTTGATGACTTTTCGGTACTAATGTTTAGTTCATGTTTAACAGTATTAGCAGAACTAGTTCCTGCATCCATGGAATGAAGCTTACAAGCTTTTTAACCATATATACATTATTACTGAGATAGTCTATTTCAATTAAATATAAAGTCTAAATTATTAATAAGTGTTGTAAATAATAATAATAATAATAATAAGAGTTATCAATTATGATATAAAAGCAACATAAATACTCACTTGTATGTGACTGTATTTAACACACAGAAAAGCAGTTAACAACTAATGTGTGACATGACGTGTCTTAAATGGTGTGTTTGAAAGATGAAACTCTTACCGAATTTGAAGATTTTATTTTATATGTCAAATATTTATACTTATTTATTACAATCAACTGGCTTTTTATGTCCAATTTACATTAATATTGTAATTATTGCTTAAGCATTTTTTCTTTCCCCGCATTAATTACTAGGTCATTAGCGACCACTATTGGACTAAGTTATGGTATGAGGATGAAACGATATGGTGATGATGGGGAGGGGGGTTAAGGATGATCACACACAACTATGCCTGAGGCGGGACTTGACCCTGTGACCCCTCGGTCCGAGATAACTACGGCACTACTGCTATAGCAATCTCTTCATTTTTATGTTTCTCAATAAATTCACCACAACATCAAAAAAATTATTTCAAGGTTTAAGAATGTTTCTGAACCTGTTGCAGAAGATAATTTGAAGTTGGAAGTAATAGCATGACAAAGAATTAATCATCATAAATCTCATGAATTTTACAATGATTTTATACCATGTGGCTGCTAGCAAGATTTGAAAATGATAACTACACATTCAAAAAGTAGGCTTCCTTAAGTTAATGAACAATATTTACACAGACAACATTGGTCTCTTCATTCACTGTAGCGGGGACATCAACTTCCCCAACATTCAATATAGTATTTGACATTTCTAAGTTTTGATAAGAAGATATGGGTATAAGAAATTCAGTTTTATTGTGTTATCTCAATTTTTTTTATATTGTATGCTCAATGTTGAAAATATCACCAATCACTTCACTAAATTTGTTAATTTGATTAATGAAAGAAACCTGCAGGAATTTCAAAGTCACACATACTGCACTTGATCTACCTCCATCACACACCATTACAAGTTTTACTTTGCACCATAGCTAATAAGAATAGCTTCAATGTCTATGGACTAATGTAATTAGAAATTCTTCTAATAACAAAAATGAGCACTATATTAGATTGGAATTTTGAATTTTGGCAATGGAGTTTACATTGCAGAAGCAAAGTAAACCTTGTGATTCACATTTTAGGTGGAAGATGATACGATTTATCCAGCAAATATAATGACATAATGGTACAATTTGAACGTCTGCCATAATGATGTAATCATATATTATACTTATCCTCTAATTAAAAAGCTTGGATGGATTTGGATTTGGATTCATGATATTATAGTTAATGATCTTTCTGAATTTTAATATTTTCTTTCTTTTGTTTAGGTGATATCTTGTACGGAAGTTTCTCAGATAATTTATTTGAATAATTTCTCAAGAAACTTTTAACTCTCTATTTAAAACACAAACTAAAATAATAGAGGGTTCGAAAAGTGGTATTTTAAGAATACCAAAAACAACATGGCAGACAATTCAACTAGTGAAAAAAAAGACACTTTTGTACCTAAACCGTTAGGTCTAATAAAGAACAAGAGCCGCAAACGGAAACTATTGCCAATCATTGCTAATCGCTACAACATAATTTCTTTAGAAACCGATGAAGGCTCCCTAGATTACTCACCACCTAAACGAGTGAAGAATGAAACCCTATGGTCCTATTTAAGACTTGTGGATAATAAAGAAAGATCCAGATTAGATCCACAAGGTCAACAAATGGATTTACACACCCCAGAAACTTCAGAATTTAATGAAGAGGTTAAAGCTACTTCGCAAGATGAAAAACAAAGTGAATTATGTCAGGCAGCTGCTGACATCAATTTGAATGATTCATTCCAATTTGAGCACCACATTAATTTGAATGATTTATTCCAAAATGAGTTAGAGGAACAGGAAGATAGTGCTTGAGAATTTGAGTCAAAACCAAAATCAAAATCAAAATATCTCAATGCAGTGACTTAAGTGAGATAATTGGAAGTTTTTGTAATAAAGTATCCAGAAAAAAGTTACACATTCATGAAAGATTTTTGTTAAATTTGAGCTGTAGTGATGAGAAATTTGAGTGTAGTTTCTATCTTCAGTAACAATTTACATTTGTTAGTGATGTGTTCTTTATGTCAAGACTTTATCTCATGGTTTGTGTGAAAAATATATCTTCTTGTTGTTGACATTAACATGTAGACCTATTTCATTGTATGAGTTACTAACAGTTTCTAAATGGCAGGTTTTAGTTATTCTGAATATTTTGCCTTTTCATTTGTGCCAACACAGAAGTGTTGTATCATCGATAAGCATTGTAAGTTTTGTATCTTGGGGCTGATGATAATTTTCCTAATTCTTGTGATGCTCAAGCACTAATTCTTGTGGTGTTCCACCATGATCAGTAGTTGTATTTGATCTTTATCTGTTCTATCATTTTATAAACAGAAAGTTCCTGCACTTCAGGCTGGCAGTCATTGAGGATTTGTTTCAGATCATGGATTCTCTGTATTCTAGTTTTTTTCTAATTTGTTCAGAAATATATAGTGAATATCTTTATCAAAAGTCTCCCATAATTATTCCAGTTACCATTAACCCTTTTTCATGCTTTGTTACAATGATATTGTTATTTTAAACAATCGTGAACCACAAAGTACTGTCTGTTGGAGTTCTACACAGGTAGAGCTTTCAAAAAAACTGTATGTTATTAGAGTACTAAATACGTTGGTATTTGCAACCACTACCTTGAACTCTTTTGATGTCTGCATTGTGTAGTAACATATTGTAAATACAATGCTTTTATTGGTCGTTATTTTGGATAAAAATTTACAGAGATATGGCACACTGTTTGAGTCAAATAAGAAGTATGGTTTGATGATCATAAAATTGTTGCGCAGTAACGAGGGCACCACCTGAGCCAAAATTCCATTGATAAAAATAACATTAAATAAAATTTATTTGTTATTTTCTAAAATGCACAAAAAAGCCATAAATGGGGTGTTCATGGGGTTTGTGGCACCCCTTAACCCATTTTAAAAATCACTTTATTGGTGCCAATGTTGTTCTTGCATCGAAAACTAACTTTTTTCCACAAATCCATTGAATTCTACTTTTTTTGATATAGCCTAATGTATCTGTGTGTATGGGGGGGGGGGGTGCGTGAGTGTGTGTCTTAATTACAAGTAAAAATGTTAAAAATGCATTTTTAATTATTTGAGTTGGACTTGAATACTAATAGTTGTGACCAGCTTCCATAAGCTCTCATGTAAGTGAGAATCATTGAAAGAAATAAAATAAATTATAATTCAAAAATCAGAGCATAAAACCTTATTCCCAAGACTGAATTGATTGTAATCCTTGGATTACATATCTCAACAGCATGCTAATTTCATGGATTATAACTCTGATTTTTGTGTATAGTAGGCAAGTTGCACTTGGCTGCCATTGGTTACGCTAGTAAACAATATTGATGAATCCAACAGGTATGATTTTTTCTTTCTTTTCATTTCCTTTTTTTTTGTTGAAGTTTTGGAATCCTTACAAAGAGAAACCATGTATTAGTTCCTGAGAGCAGAAATAATTATTACAACTTAGATGATGTTTACGATAAGTTAGATTGACTTTGGGGGAAGATATTGATTTTACAAATACATAATTGAGGAACATGTAGAGCCACTCCCTTCAATTTCATTATTAGTGTCATAAATGCATATTTGGAAGGGAAAATGTTATCTAAAAACTACTCTTTGATTCAAGCATAAATATATTCAAATTACTTTACTTTCATCGTAGTATCACAGCAAACTAGAAAAAATTATTCTCATTACAAATAAATATTCCTTCAGCCACAAAAAATATTCTCTTTTAGCTTTTAACTAAGTAGGCTCTTGGTTACATTCAGTTATAAGTTCATCCATTTGTAATACATAACTATTTGAGCTACAATAGCACATACTTTCTTCCATTATTTCAAAATTTGCAAATTTTCGAAAATTTAGAGAGTTAATTAAAAAGAGGCCTACATCAGTTTTTTAAGCATCCTCTCTTTTATCCCTTAAAAAAATTATAATGTTTTTTGAGAAAATGTTTTTTTATAAATTGCATTAATTTCAAGCACAAATTACACAAAAAACGTCATTTTCTTAAAAAAAGTTGTAAATTATTTCTTAAAAAGCTGATTTTTTAAAACAGACCTGGTGTATGGTAAAAAACCGCTATCTTGAATTTTGTAGTTTTGAAGTGTTAACTTTTTGCAATTTTTGAGAATGGTAGTAGTTCACTGAAAATAGTTCTAGCAGCATATTTTTCGCCATCTCTTGATACATACAAAGTCAAAATTTTAAGAAAAAATGTAGAGCGGTTTTTGAGAAAAAAATTGTTTAAAAAAATACATGAAAAATACGTTTTTTTTATGTGTATGAAAAAAAATGACCTCCTTCCAAGATGTCTTCAAATACATATTTCATTTAGGAAAAATCTTCAATGTTGTAGTTGTAAAAGCACCCCAAACAAAATGCCCTTCTGCAGAGATTTAAATTAACATGAGAGGAGCAATTTTTGAGAAAAATTTGGGTGTTGTGAGGCTTTATGTAAAATACCCTCAAAAGGCAAAATATCCGTCTGAAGTTCCCAAAACCTTGAGTTCATTCAGATCGATACGGGAATATCAATTTCGGAGAAAATTGGCTGAACCCCACAGAACACTAAAGCATTATTTTGTCTATGGGCTACCCTACGTACCCCGACAACGGTCAGAGTGGATCCGTTTTCGGCCGAAGAAAAGTTCGCGCGCAATTGACCGACTGATTCTGCCAACCTGAGTGGTGGTCAAACTGCATCCGACTGCAATAGGCATCTATCTGTGAATTATTGAGTGTATATGGCATGTAATGGAAGCGAGAACAACTGCATGCTGAGTGCTCTGTTTTAAAATTTCTTCTTGAAAATCAAAAGATTATTGGGTGAACCCTATTTTCACCGATCGCGAAAATACTGGCGAATTTCATATCTTATATTACCCAAGGTCCATATATGGACCTTGATATTACCAATTACTGAAACAACCAGTGAAATTTTTCGAATACACATGAATATCTCCTAGAACGTTTTACATACTTGGAGCAATTAGAGATGATATTGAAAAAAAGGTCGAATTTTAGAAAATGCATTAATACAGAGGAACGATGGTTCATAACTATAAGGTATGTGAGGTTATGTCCCATGTTTACAATACGTTTTGTACTAGTTTCTCTCATTTATTTTGCGATTTCATTCCATAACTCCCTCCTTTTGTCCCTGTTGTGATATTTGGAATCCGATGTCTTCCACAGAAAATATTGTTCGTGTACAAATCAAACCAGCTTTTCAACATTCATCTGCCGTGTGCAATTTCCAGCCAGTGAACTGAACTTCCATCTTCGACAACTCAGATCGGCCGAATAAATCAAATTCATTTGATATCGGTCCGCCGGCCGTGTTCGCCAGAACTTGTCGGATGCAATGTGACCGTGGCTGCATTCTAGTAAGGGTTGAAATATTCGGCTATAAACGACCGTGTTCTGCCGAAGGCGCATTCGGCCGCATACGGCCGCATCTGACCGTAGCCTGCGCCAGCGTTGATCACAAACGAATAGACAGAACGACAGACAGACATACGTTTTGCCTTCAATCGATTTTGCGCGATCAAAGAACCACTGAAATTGGTTTCTGGCTACACCACGTGTTATCGGAAGTAAATTTTTATGTATAGGAACAAGACTTATCCACTCTTTCCCTACCAGGGCTCGACAACAAGAGTTTTTCAATGGAAAATTCGCCGTTTTCCGGTCCACGATTACAATAATTTCCCTAGTTACATTCGTAAGGTCGAGGAAATAAATGAATGCAATTAATAAATATTTTATATATTTCATTTATGTACAGTATAGTATTCATATAAATTAATCTTCTTTGTGAAGATGAAATAATACGTCTGACAAATTTAATGAACATGAATATTATTGTGTTCCAAGGTACTAGTGGGGTTACAACAGCACATACTTTCTGGCATTGTTTGTAATTTTTGCAATTTTCTAAAATTTACTGAGTTCAACGAAAATGAGACCTTAATGAATTTTTAAAAATACTTTGCTGTTTGTGGGGGGGGGAATAAAAATTGGAGCGGTTTTGGAGAAAATAGCCTTTATTTCAAGTATAATTCATACAAAATCTACTTTGAAAAAATTTACTTATTTAACGACATACTTTTATGGAACAGATTTCATCCATGGAAAAAGATCTCTAAAATCTAGTTTTACCATATTATTTTTTTGAACTTATCTTTTTAATTTAGAGAAATCACCGAAACGGGACCTACGCCATTTAAGTGACTCAGGCCATCATCCACTGATGCCACTGAAGTGCCTCCAAACGGGAGGACATAGGACCCGCATCGTTGGCTACGTATATACAGAGTTTGTGCTCGTGTTTACAAATTAGACTTTTAGAAATTATTCAAAACCTATTTGATAATCATTATTTCTGTGTAGCGAAGTATAGAATATACATATATTCACTGAACGAAAGGTCATTTATCTATTCATATGTTAGCATTTCAACCGACAAATCAAGAATGTATCAAAAAAATGTACTTTGGGCGGTGATAGATGGTAGCTGGCAAGAGTATGTGGCATGTCCGAATAGCTAGCAGAGACCAAAGGAATTAGAAAACTAATACGGGAAAGTCTGTGCTATTCAGTAGTACCACTAGTTTACATGGTGCCAATTTATTTAAATTGCACCGTAATAGTGTTACTTTTCTTTTAAAATTGTCACTTTATACCACTTTCAAATTGTTTCTCAACACTTTTTGCTCTCGATGCAACATGGCAACTGGTCTCGCTTTAAAACGAAGTTCCCGTGTTGTGGTCACGTGGTTCGTGATGTAAACTGATGCTGCGCAGAACGAGTAAAAATCCGTGCGCCGGAGTAACCCACCCATATCTTTTCACCACGATGCGACACGTATTGCGCACGCAAGTTTTCTTAATACACGAGCTCCCTAGTGCTTGACCAACGCTGAATAGCACGGCCCTATGAGACATTTAGGTTCGGCTCGGAACGGCACGTATCAATATTTACAATGCTTCCAACATCCACCTCGTACCTTCGAACGAATCATAGCATTTCTCGTAGCACGCTTTGGCGTTTTCATTTCATGTCCACAGTTGGTATCCCCTTTTAAGCCGTGACGTAGCCAGAGCCCTCTTCTCCCCGCACCCTCGCAGTGGAATATTAAGAAAACGTGCGCGTATAATATAAAATGTCATGAAAAGTCAGCAACACTCGGCAAAATCAGAAAATGCTACCACCATTAATTTCAGGTTCAGAACTGCAGTTATGTCACTTCATTTAACCGCTCCTGGCACACAACTCAGTAGCGGCTCAGTAGTATACTTGCACTAGCGAAAGGAGTGAGCTCATTTTATAACGTATTGTCCATAATGTGGACTCCATTTATCATATTTCTAACATTAACTCAATTCGTCCCTTTCTGGTACTTAGCCCGTTATTTATATCAACGATATAGTTATTTGAAGTCTCTATTTTCAATTTCAGCAAGTCACGCACAAAATGTGCTATATAGCGAAAGGAGTGAACTCATTTTATAAGTTATGGTCTGTAATGCAGACTCTATTTATCATATTTCTAAATTGTTCATTTTTGGTACTTAGGCCGTTATTTATATCAAAGATACAGTTATTTAAAGTCTTCATTGTCATTTTCAGCAAGTCACGCACAAAATGTAAGTGCTATTGTGCTAAGGGCCGGTTTCACCAACAGTGAAGTTAAGTAGCTAAGAGTAGCTATTCGAGAGTAAGCATTACTCTGGGATAGTAACACTCGAGTAAAATATAAGCTTTCACCACGCTTCTGGAGGGTTATTTTGCTCTAGAGTTACATACTTTCCGGTTTACTCCGCGAACCAACTGAACGCGCAATTTTTCATACACAGCAGAGTGTATTCAAGAGGCCGTGTGCGACTGTGATGCTATGAACCAATGCGGACCAACAAGAACCTGTAGTTATTTTCTTTCATTTTTCAGTTTGGGAGTTCTTGGCAGCGACGTGTTAGGTTAGTTTAGGTTATAGTCTTGTGTGGTATTTTGAGTTAGCGTAGGTTAATTCTTAGTTTTTGTATCTTTATTGTCCAGTTTTTTTAATATAATTACGAATTAGTATGCAAACGTCTAATTTTTCATTTATGCTAATCTCGCGCTTTTTAATATTGTATTATTATTTATTTTATTTGTTTCACTTTAAAATGTGTTAATCTGTCGAATAATTATATTTAAAATGTTGGAAAGGGATTCTGGAACTCAAGAAAACGTGCGCAGATGATCTTCTCTCCCATACGTCATATAGTTTTTACTGTGTTTTTTTAACTGAATAAATAAGTTCTTGTAGTTATTATTTTTCTTTTTGTTATTGTATATTTACTACCTTTATTCCGTATCCACATCGGTAAAAAAGAAATTTACAAAGTCCTTCACAGTTTATAATGTACCTGATAAAGTTAACATCGTACTTCACAAATAAAGTACTTTGTTACACTGTTTAAATGCTCTTAATAGACATTCTGTTTTGATCTGGATTCTGAACTGATTGCATATAATCGTAAGATACATACAATTCAGAAAAAATAGTTTGTGAAATTATCCTACTTCTTGTATTTATTTTTTATATTTATTTTTTGTTTTTGTAATTAGTATGCAAGTTATTCGTTTCATCCGTATAGAAGAGCTGATGATTTGGCCAAACATAAACTCGTGACAAAATATCCATTGTCATCATTGGAATAAAACAATCCATTCTCTCCCGCACCCATCTTTGTCTTTGCACTAGAGGATAATATTCCGAATAATCGCTGGAATCATCTTCAAATACCATCATTTGCTATCGTCGAGCCATAACAACACGTCGGAGGTACACGCACATTGAAAACTGAGCTTACTCCGTAGTTTACCCGGCGAATTTTCGCGGTGTAAATTTACTCACGAATTTACTCTCGTGTAAAGATTTACACTCGAGTAAAGTGTTGGTGAAACGCTGCAAGTCGTTACTCTCAAGTAAACATGATTTACTCCAGAGTAAACTCTTACTCCTTGTTTGGTGAAACCGGCCACATGTGCTATAATACTCTCTGATAGTGAGTGCTGAATTGCCCGATTTTCAGACATCAGGGCCAAATATAAAAATTAACAATGATTAAAAATATAGCATGAAATGAATAATAAAAGATCGTTGATAAAATCGACGTAAAAAAACTTTTTAAATTAAGAAAAAAATATTCTGCCGAAACCCGGGATCGAACCAGGGACCTTTAGATCTTCAGTCTAACGCTCTCCCAACTGAGCTATTTCGGCGAGTGAGTGTTTTTCTATCAATATGGTAATCAATCAGTCTACAATAAGTGGCAGTATTGAAATATGTCATATTCTATAGCAGCCGTTATCCAATCGTACCTCGCAGGGAAATTTTTGGTAGCGCGCGGTGATATTTCAAACGCAGCCTGTGGGTTGACTATTCTGCACTACTCTTCTTCACTACGCGCGCGCGTCTGTCCAGTGTCAGTCGGTGTCTGGTGTGTGATAGTGAGTGACGGTTATTTTATTTCTCTTGTGTTTTATGCATACTTCGGATTGCGGTTACTGTTCTAATAATGGCGAGTTCCAACAAAAATAAATAATTAGCCTATCATTTTCATCTTGATTGGGAAACTGATTACGTTTTTACCCAGGTGAAGAACAAATGTGTGAGCTATACTGCGATTTTTCTAAGAGCGACCCTCAAGGCCACTCAAATCCCATCTTCGCGATGGAATATGTCACGGCATTTCGCGTCTTTCTCAGTCGTTCCGCTAGAGTTCGCACGATCGCGACCGTATGAAGCAGTGCTTGCGATCATGCGACTTCTACGGCAAGACCGAGAAAAGACGCGTAATGCCGTGACATATTCCATCGCGAAGATGGGATTTTAGTGGCCTTGAGGGTCGCTCTTAGAAAAATCGCAGTATACTTTGTAATGCAAATGTAACAGTTGGGAAGAGAGTACGTTGAAAGTCATTACAAAACCGTTCACTCCAGTATTGAAAAGGAGTTTCCACAGAATTCTTCCTTAAGGAAAGAGAAGGTAATACAAATGAAATCTCAATTGCATGGTCAACAATCTACTTTTTTTCAAGAAATTAGACATCAACAAAGCAGCAACTGAAGCATCTTTTCGTGTTTCCATAATTATTGCTATTCAATCTGTTCAACGGTCTGCAAATATGATTATGAGAAGAGTTGAATCAATGAGTCCTGATGTAGTTTTACAACTTAAAACTGACTTATACCGCTGCAGTTATTTTCCCCTACAACTTCATGAATCAACCGATATACACTGCGAATAATATTTCTGCCGACTTGACAGCTCCAGGCTGAGAGGGGAGAGGGGGTTCCGTTATCCAATCAGAGGCTTTCTAATTGTGATGATGTCACTACAGAGTTGCCGACGTTTACTAAGAAACAAATGAGATGTAGTAGCGCGAAGCAAATGAAAATTGAAGAGCGCCGAGAGCCAAGAGGAGCGCCATTACTTGTTAGGTTATGCATCGTGTGTGCGGTTATGTCGTCTACTAATAAAGACTTACTTAAAGGTTGATAAACTTATGACACGATGTATATGTACATCCACCTTACGGCACATTTCTAATTTTTATCTTTATGCCAATGCATTCAATAGGACGCCTCCTTGAAAACCTTGTCAATAACAGGCAAAGTCAGTAACTTCGAAAAGTCCTGCAATTTTTTTTATTGTGAACGTTCTGTGAAAGGTATGTATTTAAACCAAGATGTCTTGCTTTTAGATACATCTCCCTTATAAATCTTTCATAATGAATACTATGCATCTTTCTTCTTAAAACGCGTATCGCCGTACTTACTTTCATCTGCTTTGCGCGTCTTATGCAAAAATGCTTCGTTATTCCTTGCTTTGGCAGGATTATAGTGAAAGGGACTGCGATAAAATTGTGTAACAGAATTTCATCAAATAAACTAGTGTCATTATTACAATTCTATCAAAAATACAATAAGCTGGACGTGTATGCCTCAACAGCTGATCTGACGCAAGAACGAACACGTGTCTGCCGCCCGAGTAAGTGGCAACATCGCTCTCCCCCACTCCCGGCTGTCAAGTTGGCAGAAGTTTTGCTCGCAGTATAGTTAATACAGCTCAGTTGGCCATTTTTATAAGAATGGTTTTTGATGATTTCCAAGTAAAAGAAAGTGTACTGGTTGTACACTGTGTGAAAGTTGTACTAGTTCAAGCACATACTAAGGAACGTGACATATAGTCAGCTTTTAAAAACCTCATTGATTCTGAAAATATTCCTGTACAAAAGTTGGTGGACTTGGCAACCGATGGAGCTCCTGCAATGGTAGGTAGCGATAAGGGATTCATTGCCTTGTGTCGTAGAGACAACAATTTGTCCAAAATTTCTGTCTCACTATTGCATAATACACCAGCAGTCGTTATGCGGTAAGTTTTTACGTATGAGCAATGTAATGAAAAAGGTCGTAAAAGTAATAAATAATGTGTGAGCTCATGCACTTCAAAGACGTTTGTTCCGGACTCTGACTGAAGCGGACTGACTACCAATACGCTGATCTATTGCTTCATACAGAAGTTCGTTGGTTTAACAGAGGCAGAGGTTTGCAACGTTTCAAAGACTTACTTCCTGCTTTGATGGAATTTTAGAAAAAACTATGTGAATCATTACCTGAGCTAGAAGATCCGATTTGGTTGCGAGATTTTGCTTTTCTTGTAGAGATAACCGAAAAGCTAAATACGCTTAACCTGCAGCATCAAGGCAAAGATAGAGATTATAGTGGAACCACTTCAGATGTGGTCTCATTCACAAAAAAGCTGGAGCTGTGGAGACGAAATCTTACCCGGGGTGAATACAAACACTTTGCCTGTTTGAAGAAGACTTTTGACAAGCATGACCCTTCACAACCTCCTTGCAACAACAAAGAACATATTTCATCTTTTTCAGACTTGAAAAATCAATTCAATCAACGCTTTAAAGACTTCAAAAACATTTCCATTGTAGCACAGTTCCTCCATTCCATTTCCATTGTAGCCAGTATTCCCCAGTTCCATTTCCCTCCATTCCATTCCCCAGTTCCATTTCCCTCCATTCCATTCCCCAGTTCCATTTCCATTGTAGCCAGTTGAGATTGATGCTGAAGAATTCTTTACTTGTGTCAATGCAACATTTTGAAGAAGACAACGCTGCAGCGGAGATGGAACCAATTGATTTTCAAAGTGATCTTTCATTAAAATCATTCACTTCAAGCAGTGGAAATATTTATCCTTTTGTTCCTAAGCAAAAATATTCAATTTTGGTTCGGGTTGTTTTTACGAGTGTTCAGCTCAGTATATCTGTGTGAGATTTCATTTTCCACTATGAAACTCATTAACTTTCGAGCACTCGCGCTGTTTTAAAAGGTACAACAATGGAACATTTTTCATAGTTACATGCAATGTTGCGCTTCAGTCGTGAATTACTTCTAGGTATTCGTTTACTGATACGTATTCGTTGTTATAGCAGAGGTCCCGGGAGAGATGGCTCAGTGCATCAACTGATGTCACTGCAGTCCCTCTGACCGGGAGGTCCTAGGTTCGAGTCGACGGTAGGTCGGCGCCGGATCTCGCCATCCAGCGGGGAAAAGGAAAACAAAAAGTTTCTTTTTTTGAAAAAAGTAGATTGTTGAGCATGCAATTGAGATTTCATTCAATCGGTGATTTCACAAAGGGCATGAGTCACTAAAACAGAATTTTTCAGGAGAGGCAAAAAACATTTTTGTGCGATACAAGAGGTCTTTCAAAATTTGGAAAAAATACTGCTGTAATGCCCTAATAGAGATAAATATGAAAAATATGCCAAATACTGATTGCAACAATACCCTGAAAATAAATTCTGTTGTTTTATGACTTGTGCCCGGAAATCATGTACTGAACTGCAGAAAAACGTACTTTATTTTCCAACACATCAAATTTAACACATATCTGCATGTATAGTCTGTTCTTTAGTCAGCTTCATCCCATTTTTCAGCAGATATGTCCTGACTTGACCCCTTCCACATGGGTTGTCCATTCTATCAGTTCATTATAAAAAAAGACATGTGTTCTGTTGGTATGTACTTAAGAGTCTTCTTGACCTCATTGATTTTTTTCCATTTGAAGGAATCTTTTCTTCCTGGGGTCTTGCAGGATTCAACGTTTACTTTCTTCCCAACTGCTACACTTGCATTACAAAGTAAGCACACACATTTGTCCTTTACCTGGGTAAAAAAGTAAGCAGTTTCCCATTCAAGATAAAAATGATAGGCTAATTATTTACTTTTGTTGGAACTCGCCATTATTAGAACAGTAACCGCAGTCCGAAGTATGCATAAAACACAGAGAAATAAAATAACATTCACTCACTATCACAAGGCCGATATACATGGTACAGATTTCGTGTAGAATCTCATATAGTTTCTGTATAGAAACGTCAAGACCTCAAAATGAACGTCTAAAAGCCAAAAAGTAGCGTATACACGGTCTATACGCTTTCTGCATGAATCGCCACAAGCCGCCGCCAGGAGGGCTAGCGGGCAACAACTGAATTGCGCCGTCCGAGTCCTTTCAATGATGGTATTTCTGGCTGTGATCTTGATTTAGTATTAATTAACCATGAGGGGCATAGAGAACAAAAATTGGAAGGCAGGGATAAGGAAAGAAGTAGTTTATCACAATATATCACTTCATACAATTGCACCTAGACACACCTAACCACAAAATCGAAATGGCCGATTACCGTTAGTGAACGATTCTGCCACTAGAGGCGCTGGAGTCAAACTGTATGCTTTCTACACGAAAAATTACGAACATGTTCATAATTTCCTCATGTAGAAAGCGTAAAGTCTGGACTACATGAAGAATCTACACGAAAACTATACCGTGTACATCGGCCTACACACCAGACACTGACTGACACTTGACAAACGCGCGCGCACAATGGAGATGAGTAGTGCAGAATGGCCAACCCAAAGGCTGCGTCTGAAATATCACCGCTAGCTACCAAACATTTCCCTGCGATCTACAAATAGCTCGCGAGCTACGGTTTGGCGACGGCTCCTATAGAATATGACATGTGTCAATTCTACCTCTTATTCATAGAGTGATTGATTAACATATTCATAGAAAAATTAGCCATTCGCCGAAATAGCTCAGTAGGGAGAGCGTGACTAAAGATCCCTGGTTCGGTCCCGGGTTTCGGCAATTATTTTTTTCTTTAACGTTGATTTTATCAAAGATCTTTTGCTGTTCATTTCATGCTATATTTTTAATCATTGTTAATTTTTATATGTAGCCCTGATGTCTGAGAACAGGGTAATGAAGCATTCACCATAGCCATGGCCGCCTTTAATAAAGTTAAAGTTAAAGGTGGCCATGCTATAGCACATTTTGTGCGTCACTTGCTGAAATTGAAAATAGAGACTTCAAATAACTATATCGTTGATATAAATAACGGGCTAAGAACCAGAAAGGGACTAATTGAGTTAATGTTAGAAATATAATAAATGGAGTCCACATTATGGACAATACGTTATAAAATGAGCTCACTCCTTTCGCTAGTACATGTACTGAGCCGCTACTGAGTTGTGTCACAGGAGCGGTTAAATGAAGTGACATAACTGCAATTCTAAACCTGAAATTAATGGTGGTAGCATTTGCTGATTTTGCTGAGTGTTGCTGATATTTTATACTATACGGCACGTTTTCTTAATATTCCACTGCGAGGGTGCGGGGAGAAGAGGGCTCCGGCTACGTCACGGCTTAAAAGGCGATACCAACTGTGGACATGACATTAAAGCGCCAAAGCGTGCCACGAGAAATGCTATGATTGTTTTGAAGGTACAAGGTGGATGTTGGAAGCATCGTAAATATTGGTACGTGCCGTTCCGAGTCGAACCTAAATGTCTCATAGGGCCGTGGTATTCAGCGCTGGTGAAGGACTAGGGAGCTCGTGTATTAAGAAACCTTGCGTGAGCAATACGTGTCGCGTCGTGGTGAAAAGATATGGGTGGGTTACTCCGGCGCACGGATTTTTACTCGTTCTGCGCAGCATCAGTTTACATCACGAACCACGTGACCACAGCACGGGAACTTCGTTTTAAAAGCGAGACCAGTTGCCATGTTGCATCGAGAGCAAATAGTGTTGAGAAACAATTTGAAAGTGGTATAAAGTGACAATTTTTAAAGAAAAGTAACACTATTACGGTGTAATTGAAATAAATTGGCAATATTTAAACTAGTGGTGCTACAGAATGGTACAAACGTTCCCGTATTAGTTTTTTGCCTCGGCTAGCTATTTGGACTCTCCCCCTCTTGCCAGCTGCCATCTATCGCCGGTGAAACTACATTTTTTTAACATTTTCTTAAATTTTCGGTTTCCAAATAGTAGAACAGAAATATCACTTTAACAGTATGAAAGAACAGTAAAACCCCTTAATAAATGGCAATTTTCATCGAAAAATGTGGAACCGCTTTTAAGAAAATGGCGTTTAAGTGCTATTGTAAATGCGAAAATTGGATTTCCTTTTCATTGGAAACTTTGGTGATTTCGAAAAACTTCATGAGAACTCAATTGAAGCACATTAACTCACACATACAATAGCGTTTACAAGATGCTGGTAATGTGCATATTAACGGTATGAGAGATGTTTCAAAAAAATTACGTTTGTGTAATTAAAAAAAACGTAAAAATACCCGAAATTGAACTTTACGTCAAGTTAAAGAGTGAAATTAGCGCTATCAGTTCAAAAAGTTCGAAAAAATTTGGAGCCATTTTTGAGAAAATGGTGGTTGAGCGTTTCTGAAAACGTGAAATTTTCAACTACTTTTCACAGAAAACCGTTGAGTTTTCGAGGAATATTACTTAACGTTATTTGAAGCACACGTACTTATAAATATAATAATGTGAATAAATCGCCGCTAATGTAAATATTAACGATGTAAGAGACAAATGAAAAAAATTACACTTCTGTAATTTTTGAAAAATCGGGACAATAGAGCAAACTGATATTTATGTCATCTCATATAAAAATGCAACCGTTTTAAGAAAATCTTTTTGTATTTTTTTAAAAATGCACATATTGCACGCATGCATATGTTGTGCGGAAACTATAAAATTTTCAAAAACATGTGCTTGACCTTAAACAAAGAACTAATTTTGGAGAACAAATTTTATTTGAAGAAAACATATCTATCTTTAATTTTGTAGTTGTTGGAAGAGGCCGAATAAAATTCAAGGTGTATTTTACTCTGTCCTTACAAGACAATTGAAGGAAAAATTGGAGCCGTTTTTGAGAAAATTTTGAAAATGTCCTGGGGGCTTCATGTAAAGTATCCACAAACTTTACAGAATCTTTTTCAAAATCTCAAAGCTTCGACTCGAGCCAGATCGACAGGGGTTTCTTCAATTTGAAAAAAAAAATCCCACGTATGGTTTAGGCGCTAGTAGTGTTCACGGACGGACGGACGGACGTTTTGTTTTCAATTGGTTTTTCGATATCAAGGACCCTCAAAACACGGATTCTGGCTACAACACGTTTAAGGGATTTTTTTCTTAATTTAGTAACTGATTTTATCAACATGTTCGTTCTCGGTGGCCCGGCATTGAATTTTTTTCTGCCGAAAATCCGCCGTTTTTTCGCGCAGCATTACATAACTTTCCCTATACTATGTATATTACGCCGTATATACGTACGTATACGGGAAAGTAAAAACGCTGTTATTTTGACAAATATGCAGAAGACAGTTGTACTACACAGATGGAATGATAATTCCATAGTAACTGTGGTCCCACTGCAAGTCACAACATAAACAGATGTGGCAAATGCAAAGTTGCTTTGCTCAGTATGTGTTTGTGAGACTTCCATTTCATAGCTACAAAGAAATAAATCTAATGGAAATTGCTAGAGAAAAAAAGTTAATGTAGTACAAATTGTATGGATCATTCACATTTCTTCATTCATGGGTTTGCATCGGACTTCTCAATGTAAAAACAAAATAAACACATCGATTGGGGAACATCAATTTTGAAGAAAATCGGCTGAATGGTTTAGCGTCAGCGTTGACTACAGACGAAAGAACGGACGGAAGGACAGACGTTTTACCTTCAATTGATTTTCGGTGTCAAGAACCAACAAAACGGATTCTGGCTACACCACTTGTTAGAGGATTTTTTCTCTAAATCTAAGAAAAGGGTTTATCCACTTATCCGTCACCAGAGCCCGGCAATGTGGGTTTTCCTGGCGGAAATTTGCGGTTTTCCGGCTCACGAAGCACTTCGTAAGGCGAGAAAGAAAAATGTCGTAATTCTGGAAAAATATATCAAAATATTGCAATAATAGAGAAATAAATTGATTTCATTTATTTTTAATTTTATTGTTCATTTGTATTCTTCCATCGTTTTCATTATGAAAGTTTATGTTGAAATAAATAAGTTACATGCTTCACTAAGACACTGTTAAATTCACAAAAGTAGAGGAAAACCATTTGATTTTTGAACATTTTAAATCCAATTTTCGGCACAATTAAATCAATATATATATATATATATATATATATATATACATATACATATACATATATATATATACAGGATGAGTCACAGTATATATATAGTCATCCAGTATATATATATATATATATGTACATATATCATATATATATATATATATATATATATATATACATGGTAAATTTCAAGGACAGGGTTCGGCTCCTATTGACGCGCACGATTCGGTTCCGAACGAGTCACTCGCGGCGCCGCCACAGTGTGCCCGGCCACACGGCCACGTGGCCATCGCACTTTCGTGTGGAATCGTGACGCTACGCTACCCGTGTCCAAGTTGAGGACGAGGCTCGGGCCTTCGGCCCTCGCGTTAACATAAAACATCCTTGAGTCTGTCCAACGCATTTTATGCAAATACTCACCTTAAATGTTTACGCAAATCCGCGAAAAATAAACCATTGTAATTCTCCATTACACATTCGCACCACACCGCACAATGCACAATGCAAGCACAAAGGCATCTTCCCGCTCCCTGAGTGATCCGTTCTCGTGGTCCGCGCGAGTGAACCATGCGCAAGTGAACCGTGTGCCGTTGTTTTAGTGAGCCGAACCCTGTCCTTAAAATCAGCTATATACATATATCATATACAGGGTGCTTCAAAAAAATGTATACACACTTTAAACTATCGTAGTTTTCCGGCTGTACAAGACTAATGTTATATTTCTTCGCCAGGTGCCAGCATAATTGTCCCTCTATGTTATATTGTCAGTTGGAATTTGTAATATCAACATGGCGGACGTACGTTTGAGTTTTGAAGAACGTAAGCAGGTTATTAAGTGGTACTGGAAGTTTGAGAATGTAAATGAAGTTCAAAGACAGTAGAGAAGGGAGTATGATACAGAACCACCTTCAAGATTAACAATTACACACATACGAGACAAATTCGAAGTTCATGGAACAGTGTGTGATGTGCATAAAGGTCATTCAGGTCGACCTCGAACAGCTACAAGTCATGAGTCATCAACGGCAGTCTTGGACCTGTTTCAACGTTCTCCTAACAAATCTTCAAGGCAAGGGGCACGTGAAAGTGATGTAAGTGCTAGCAGCGTGCTACGCATTCTGAAGAGAGGCAAGTATCGTTTTTACATTCCAAGGCTGGTGCAACAGCTAAGTGACGACGATCCAGATCGAAGGTTGCAATTTTGTGAATGGATTCAGGAGATGGTGATACGTGAACCGGGATTTATGGGTAGCATCATTTGGTCGGATGAAGCCCAATTCAAACTTAATGGAACTGTCAATAGGCACAATTGTGTTTACTGGGGTGAAGAAAATCCTCACATTACAATTGAAAAGCTGTAAATTTGCCTGGTGTAAATGTGTGGTGCGGTTTGTCTTCAAGGGGACTCATTGGACCTTTTCGATTTGAAGGCACTGTAACTGGTATTAATTACCTAACAATGCTTGCTGATTCCATATTTCCTGCCATTCGTGCATTATAAGGTAATGATAATTTTTATTTTCAACAAGATGGTGCCCCGCCGCACTATCACAGGGACGTACGAGCTTACCTGGATCAGAATTTGCCGGGCCAGTGGATAGGGCGCAGGGGGGCAATCGAGTTTCCAGCACGCTCTCCAGACCTTACACCACTGGATTTCTTCTTATGGGGCACAGTAAAAGATGAGGTGTACAAACGTAAACCACGTAACCTAGACATTCTTTGGAATGAGGTTCAAGCCGTGTGTAGAGAAATCTCATTGGTCGTTTTGATACGATGTACAGAATCAGTGGTGACTCGTACTCAGAATTGTATTGATGCTGCAGGTCACCAATTTGAACAGTATTAACATTTGTTATTTATGTTTCATTTACATAGGACTTTCAGCTTTCTAATTTCCTGAAATTTAACTTTGTAGAACGGTAAATAAATTTTCTATGGAAGTTCAAAGTGTGTATACATTTTTTTGAAGCACCCTGTATATATATATATATGTATATATATATATATATATATATATATATATATATATATATATATATATATATATACAGAGTGTCCCACCAACTATGGATTACCCCTATAACTTCTAAACGGTTCAAGATATCGAAATGCATTTTTCGACTAACAATGCGGAATGATGGGGCAAATAACATGCCATAGAGAAATTGTCTATAACATTTTTAGTTTTCGATAAATTTAATAATCTTTAATTTTTTAAATGAAACTATATATTTTTCAGCAGCAATGTATAGATCATGAAAAGAGTAATAAAATGATGTATCATATGTTAGTATTTTGATGGTAATTTGAGTATAAAATTAGACTTTCTGACACGTGATTTTTAAGTAAACGGTCTTTTCTTGTAGCAGCCCTCGCAACAGTAGTCGTGGCTAAGACGGCCTTCGCGGCGTCGAGACTGTTTCATGGAGACAAGGTGTGTGAGAGGGGCGGCTGTGAGGGATAGAGGCGTAACTACAGCAATTCATGGTCTTGACATGAAGATCATACGAACAAACATCAACACTAACGATCAGAATGAGAGATTTTTGCCATTTGTTCATTTGAATTGAACTTTTCTTCTACTGAAATTCCAAAGCAACGATAATCAAAAAGAACAAAAAAATAATTTATAGCGGAAGGACGATAATAATAATAAAGGTCCTTTTCAAACTTACAAGAATCGAGCTCAGTGTGTTTGTAGAAACAAGCTCTCATTTTAGAACATGGAAAGGGAATGAATGATTAAAGATTTTTATTGTAATAACTCGTTTCATTCATTAAATAATAGATAGGTAGACATTTTCTATTATTATTTACTGTTAATAAACTTCTTATTTAAACACGTACAAAAAGGAGAAAGCAAAATTTTTGAAATATTCTTGACAGACTCTGTGTAAATTTAACACACTTTAACACAAATGCACATCTGCAGTCACAACTGCTAATACTGATTGGAGAGTTTCTCACTTCATAACGCCACATGCTGCCACAAACTTGAAAATCCACGGCAGAAGACGGAAGTGTACTGTTTTTGTTTTCATTTATGAACAACAGAAGAGGTACGGTTGCGCAGTGGACGAATAATCATCTTAATTAAAAATTAAATTTACCAACGAAGAGACGGTGGTTGGGTTCTTGTCAAGTTTGAGAATGATATTTATTATTAAAGAAGACAAGTTACATGCAGATAAATCAATGGAAAAAAAATCTCTTATTCTGATCGTTGAAATGAGTGTTTCTTAATGTGACCTTTGTGACAAGACCCTGGATTGCTTTAGTTAGGCCTCTTATCTCTCATTGCCACCCCTCGCAGTCTCCTCTCTCCACGCAAGTCTTGACGCCGTGAAGGTCACTTTTCCCGAAGGCGAGAGTTGCAAGGGCTGCTTCGCGAAATATTGTCCGTTTAATTCAAAATCACATATCAAGAAAGCTAATTTTATACTCAAATTACTATCAAATACTAGCATATGATACATCATTTTATTCCTCTTTTCATAATCTATACGTTGCTGCTGAAAAAATATATAGTTCCATTTAAAAAAATCAAAGATGATTAAATTTCTCGAAAAACTAAGAATGTTATAGACAATTTCTCTATGGCATGTTGCTTGCCCCATGATTCCGCATTCTTAAGCGAAAACTGCATTTCGATATCCTGAACCCTTTAGAAGTTATGGGGGTGGTCCATGGTTGGTGGGACACACACCTATATATATATATATACACACACACATATATATAAATATATATATATATATATATATATATATATATATATAATTTTCTACTGAAAATGATTGGTCAGGTAGTTTAAGAATAAAATATTTTTTCGTAAACATTATAATTTGTGGGTTTATAAAAATGTGGGTCTAATGTGAGCCCCCAGCAAACATTTGAAGAAATGGGTGAAAGTAAATGAAACTAATGGTGCTACCAATGCACACACTTTCTCGCACTGTTTCTAAATGCTCTTAAATGCTATTACAGTACTACATAAACCAGTAAAGGTGTTTTCAACAAGCAAATTCTTTTTCCGCTCCGCGACCCGAACTCAGATCCTCCGAGTCAACGTGCCAGCACTCATACCACTACGACAAACAAACACTCTGTGGATGGAACTCGGGCAGATTCATAAAAGGGTAAATAACAAATTCATGTAAAAAAAATAATTTGGGAGAAAGTATAAAAAGTTCCATCATTGATATATCGTTTGCTTCATCATTGAAATTCAAATTGAACCTGCGCCACTAATAAAGCACATGCTTTATAGAATTGTTTCTAAATGCCCCGCAATATTATACTTCTTCATAAAACAGCAAAAGTGTTTTCAAATAGCACATTTTCTTCCGCTCCGAGACTCGAAATCAGATCCTCAAAATTAACGACACGACACTTATACCACTACGCCGTACAAGCACCGTGTTGATCGGATAGAGCCATACAATGAATCGAATAGAGCCATCAAACGGTAAATGCCTGATAGGAAAACAATTGATATTATGGTACATAGGTTTTACAAATCCAAGATGAGATGTGAAAAATTGTTAAAAAGTGGAAAATTACATACAGACACTTACAGTTTATTTATCGTAATTATCAATATTTGTGATTAGAATGAAAAAGAATTCTTTGAAATGGTTTTCAATAAAGTTTCTAGAATTTTCAATTATTTCCTGCGACAACAGAGAATTGCAACAAAAAATACCCCCGACCAATATTCAAACCGTCCAAGCTTCCCTTCGAAGAGCTGGGCCCATGCCCTCTAGCTATATCCTAGCAATATAAGGCATAAACACTTATATAGTAGTAATAAAAGTATGGAGGTTTCTGATGTGACCGGTATAGCGTTTACTGCCAAGGTGCCGTAATCCAAAAGAAGTTCCAAAAAAGCTGCCAGGTAGTTACACAGTCCAGAGTCTAAGTCCAAATACCAAATAAGAATTCCAATAACTAGCAGGGTCGAACACAATGAATATCTGGGTAGTCAAGTCTTTCCTGCGCGGGCGCAATCTCGTAAGTGCTAGTGATGTTATCCGGAGGTTCCCCAACTGTTGATTGAATCGGTAGTCCGATTACTTTTCCTAACGAGCCGTTCAATCCAAATGAATCGTTGAAATCGTTCACCTACTGTCGCGGAATCTTCGCTGTGATTGGTGGATCGGAGCTCTCGAGGCGGCTCTTTCAAAATCTCCAGAAAACGGATATTCATGAATACTGTAATTAACATTTCATAAATCACAGAACTTTCAGTGCACTTCGAAATAAACGAACATAATATGCCTTTATGAATAAATCAATATAATTATCTTTTACGTCAAACAGCCCAATTATACCTCGGTTTTTCTTTCTTGGCGCACGGGGGTGTGCCAATAAAATGGAATATCTCACTATTTTGCTCGTTCTTCGTTGTGCCGCCAGGGGTCGCATGATCGCCAGCACTGTTTGATACCGTCGCGATCATGCCATGCTTCTAGCGGCACAATTAAAAACGACGTAAAATATGAGATATTCCATTTTATTTACAGTAAATTATTTCTTATAAGTAATAAAATGCCCATGAAGTCCAGTCTATTTTAAAATAACTTTGTAACTTGTATCACACAGGAAGAATTTGAGAGTAGAAGATGAGCACTGATAGGATGAAGATGAAAGGGAGAGGTGGGTATCCCACTTGTGCATCAATGAGAATGCCAGCCTGCCTTTACAATTTTCTTAATGTAAGTTATTTCTTTTTAAATGCATTTATTTATTTTTTTGCATTTTTATTTTCTTTACTTTCCAAATTTATTTATATGAATAATGTTATCTTTATTTTCTTATTATAAGGTCCTGGTTAACCTGAAGAGGTCTTAAGCTTGAGCAATCTACAGTACCTCATAATAAAATGTGTATGCTATCATAATAAATATTGTAATAAAGCATAACCTCTGCAATGTAGAAAAAAAATAATATTAAAACACTTACATTAATATGCAAACATAATGTTTATTTTATGGAGTGCACATTGACATTTACAAGCTTTAGCCATTTTTTTAAATTTATCTACTATTGCCAAGCACCTAAGAATTTTTTTGTGTCACGTCTTCTGTACAGAAAAGAAACTAGTTCTTCAGGCCCCATTGAATGTTAAAAAAGTCTTGCAAAAAAGAATACTTTTGTCATCTTTCTTTATTTGGAGGAGATGATATTCTTTACTAATTTACTTTCTAAGAATAGAATTTTCTAAAAACAAAAAAAATGGTGACTGCATAAGATCATAGATAGTGTTTCAGTAATTGGAAAGTAGTCATTGTCAAAAGTTCTGGGATTTTGGTATTTCATTAGGAAATTATGTTGTGTGAATATTTAATAGCAATGAAGTTTACATATGATTTCTGTATATCAACATGCCGCCATGTATATCAACATAACTATCTTTCTATCTAAACACATGTAGGGCTGTTTTATCCCGCGGTGTCAGGAGCTCTTCGGCGACGCGTCCGTCCTCCGCGGCGGTCAGGTAGCGAATCCTACTGCCGTGGCCGCCGCCTGCTCCCGCCTAAATAGGGGCGGCTCGGCCCGAGTTAGCCTCGCCTCGAGGCTTACCTGCTCGCTGGCCAGCGTTCCGCGCGAGCGGATTCCGTGGCGCGCGGCGTACCAGCTGCGCGCGCGCCAGCTTCAAATGCTGGCCACAGCAGTGACAATGCAGGGTCTGCAACAATGGAATTCACTTTGCCCTCGCGAATATCTGTGACTTACATGTGATTGTTGTGACCTGATGGAGCTGTATGATTGTCTAATAAGTTATAATTGTCTAATTTATGTTGATATTTGCATGAAAATATTTAGTTTTCGCACCAAATGCTGTACCATTTGTAGTGAGTGGAGTATTTGTTGCATGGTTTTAAAATACTCTTCTCTAATCATGGCTCTATGGAATGCATTTCTATATTGTCCAGGGTATCAAGCTTCTTTTTCCAATTCAGGTTCACAACACTTTAGTATTCTATTTTTGTGCAGTTGTAGAATTCACATAGTTCTGACAACACTGCGATGGAAACAGTGAGTTGTACGCTTCTTGGTTGAATTGAACATTTTCAAATAATGGCTACGATGTTAGAAGCGAATAAAGTGCAATATTTCAATAATACGTAGCTGTTTCCTCTATTACGGGAAAGTAAGTGCTGTTGTAGCAGCACCAGTTTTATTTTACAAGATGAACTAGAGGTGCTACAGAATGGCACAGACTTTCCGTAATAGTTTTCTATTTCTTTTCGTCTCGGCTAGCTACTCGGACTTGCCACATTCTCTTGCCAGCTGCCATCAATCGCCACTCAAAGTACATTTCTTTGACATTTTCTTAATTTTTCGGTTTACTAACAGTAAAGGAGAAATATTATTTTAAGAATATTATAGAACAGTAAAATCTCGTTTTAAATGGCAATTTTCTTTGAAAAATTTGCAACCGTATTTAACAAACTAGCGTTTAAGAGCTACAGTAAATGCGAACTTTGAAGCACTTTTTCACAGACAATTTCTGAGTTTTCGAAAAACGTCATTAAAACTGTATTGAAGTTCATCAACTCACAAATACAATAGAGTTTACAAATCGCTGGATATGTGCATATTAGCAGTGTGAGAGATGTTTAAAAAAAAATTATATTTGTGTAATTTTTGGAAAAACCAAAAAATACCCCAAGTTGAACATTACGTCATATTAAAGAGTGCAATTGGCACTATCAGTTCGAAAAGTTTGAAGAAAAAATTTTAGCCACTTTTGAGAAAATGGCGTTTGAGCGTCTCTGGAAATGCGGAATTTTGAGCTACTTTTCACAGAAAACAGTCGAGTTTTCGAGAAAATTTATATGACATTATTTAAAGCAAAGACACTCTTAAATGTAATCATGTGAACAAATCGCCGCTAGTGTAAATATTAACGACATGAGAAACAAGTCAAAAAACATTACATTTTTATAATTTTTGAAAAAACAAAGAATAGAGCAGTGTGGCGTTTATGTCATCTCATAGAGTACATTAGGCACTATCCTTACCAAAAGTTTAAAGAAAATGTTTGAAGCCGCTTTTTAGAAAATCTTGTTTTTGTAATTTCTTTAAATTGCACATATTAGACGCAATGTTGCACGAAAACTACTGAAATTTTCGAAAAAAAATACATGGCGTGAATGAAAGAACTCACTATGGAGAACAAATTTTATTTGAAAGAAAAATCTCTATCTTTAATTTTGTAGTTGAAGGAAGAAACCGAATAAGATCAAATTTTCGAAAATCCAGGGCTAACCGTGAAATTAGGACCTATGCCATAAGTGTATTTTACTCTATTATTGCAAGAAATTTAAAGAAAAAATTTGGAGCCGTTTTTGAAAAAAACACTGAAAATGTCCGAGGGGTCAGGTAAAGTACCCCCAAATTTTACAGAATCATTTTTAAAATCTCAAAGATTCGAATCATCTCAAATCGACAGAGGTTTCCTCAATTTGAAAAAAAATCCTACGTATGGTTTAGGCGCTAGTAGTGTTCACAGACGGACGGACGAATGGATAGACAGACGGACGGACAGACGGATGTTTTGCTTTCAATTGGTTTTTCGGCATCAAGGACCCACAAAAGAAGGATTCTGGCTACACCGCGTGTTAGGGGATTTTTTTCGTAATTTAGCAATGGTTTTATTCACTTTTTTGTTATCAGGGCCCGGCAATGAATTTTTTCTGCCGATTGTCCGACGTTTTTTCGCGTATTATATAACTTTCCCAATACTACGTATTTTACTCCGTATATACAAACGTATACGGGAAAGTAAAAATTGGGGCTCGCGCTAGGAACCATTGGGGAGGGGGTGGATTAGTACCTGCGTGTACGTATTTCAAATGCCAATAACATTTTTATGATGCAAGTAAAATAAATTATAATATCCTATATCAATTGCTTGTAATGTCACCTTCAAAATAATGTAATGGTTAGAAGACTTGCCGACAACGTAGCGAAATCAGGCAGCTGCGAATTAGCACTTGAAAACTGCATTTCACTGTTCGCGCTGATGTCCGACTGGCCAACAAGTGAAAATGAAGACACTATTGCTTGACTGGGGACATTATATCTTGACTCGGGTTTGCAAAGAACTACCTATTTAATGCCTTTCCAAAAGGCAATATCACTCTACAGCGCTGTAAATCAAGGGATTCGCATTAGGAACAGGGCCCGGGTTTGGATGGCCTTTTCGAAACACCTCATATCTAGAAGATAGGTAACAATTTCACACCAAAAATTTCCTGTCATCTTGCCTGATGTGTAAGTAAATCTAGCAATATGAAGCAAAAAGGAAGAAAAATGGTTCTGGGATTAAATGGGGTAAAAAAAACTTCTTGGGATAGAATCGAAAACGCCAAAAGAATGGCGGATGTATAGTTTTCGTTACTGAATTTTTAAAATTGCAAAATATAGAAATAATGCGAGAATGTGTATGCCGTTGTACCACCGTTACTTTTAATATAATATTTGGTAAATAAAAATTGAAAACATTTCCTTTTATTCAAACTGAGAAGCCTGAAGCTATGTTGCGAAATGACTTGCGACTTGTTTTAGCGTTGGATGGACGTTAAAAGAAAGCACTGTACTACCTTAATAGAAAATGAAATTAAATTATTTTTAAACTAATATTTCATCAGTTTTCAATTAACGTAGAATAATATTTTCGAATTGTTACCGGCTGATAATGACAGGTTACGTTAGTGAACGACAATATTCAGTTTTGAAGGAAATTAACCGACGGCGGGAAGAAGATTGCGCCAATGACGATTTGAAATTTAAATAATGTACAGCTTTGGGTTGTTACTGTGTTGCTAGATTGTAAATGTGAGATACGTTTTATGTAAGTATGAACTCTTTGTTGTTCTTGTCAATGTCCAGACAGATTCATATTGTGAATGCGCGTATTTCAGTAAATTGCATTGCAAAATTTAATATAATTTTTGGTGTTTTATGTACCAAAATTATATTTACTTCTGTGTGAGTTAACTTGTGAGTATAGGACCAGGAAAGGGGAATTCATAGTTGGAAGATATAAATGGAGAAATATAATTTTAATAACAAAAAATTGCAAAATCTTTTCACATTTCTCATAGATAACATACATTTCAATATGGATTATTCTCATAGTGGCCATCAAAATCTAAAAATGCAAGATGCTTTAAGAACCTTCCGTGACTCTCTGTACATGACAATGTATTTTTATCTTGATTTGCAAGTATTCACTCTGTATTACATATGCAAATTCCTGTGTTCAAGGAAGAACAAAAAATGACAAATCTTTACCAGCGATATTGTGACAAAAGAAAGGTCATAGGCATTTTACACCCAAATCCTTTATATACTGTTAAAAATATTTATTTAAACATAATTTCATAGGAAACAACTTTTCCTTATCGTTAAATCAGGGGTCTTCAAGCTCTTACACTTTTAGGAACCCTTTGAACTTATGGTATTCTTGAAGGAACCGCATATTTAAGTAACAGATAAATAGTTTATCAAAGCTTTTTTCTACTCAAATTAGAAGAATTATTCCTATATCTTTATTTAATTTTAATGCAAATTTCTTAATAACAATGAATAGTGAGATAGCGAAACAACTTTTATTTTATTCATTTTCTAGAATACATTTTATGATTAATGAACAAAAGGAACAATATTTTGAGTTATAGCAATTTATGAAAAGAAAATGACTTCAATGGCTTGGCTGTGCATGTTTTTTATTGCAAAGCATTTTTACATGAGAATAATTGTTGACTAATGTTATGTGAATTAATGTTATTATCAGCATCCAATCTGTTTGTATATTTTGTTTTCATAGCAGCATACAAAGAGAAAGATTTTCACCTATATAGACTGATACAAATGACATTAGATGTTTCAGAGCTCCAATTTCAGGATATTAATTTCTAATGTCAATCCAAAAATGTATAATAATATCAATTTGATTAAATTTTTGTTTCAATTGAGTGTCGGTAGATAATCAGTTTGTTGTTCTCCTTCTTTTATTGTGAGTTCAGAGGTGTCACAGTCTTGAAAAGGATTTTGAATCAAGATAATTTTTCTTTTTGAACAGGAAAATATTGGAGAATTGTTTTTTGCAAATCTGATAAATATTGAAACAAATTATTTCTTAAGTTTTTATCGAGATTAGCATTAGTGTCTACTAAAATATTTAAATAATAATTTTATCACAATCGTGAAGTTGGTCTTTTAGCTCTTCTGGTATTTTCTTTCCTGCAAGAACATGTTGAAGAAGACAATAAGTACTTCTCATGTGAGGATTTTTTTTGTTTCATGAGAGCAAATATGCCGTTCAATGCCCCAAACATTGCCTTGGCTCTATCCGTACATACTTAATGACTAGACTTCAGATCTTTAGGTCCTAAAAAATGTGGTTTTAGGCACCTAAAAAGGTCCTAAAAAGTAGGGAAATAGGTCTTTAATAGGCATATTAAATAAACAAATGTTACGCATCATGCCATGCAAAACACAATGATTTATTAAACACAATATTTTATTGAAAAAAAACACTTAAATACAGTATGATAGATAAGATAATACTGTAATTGAACAATCATTCTAAAGGGAAAATATTTGCTTTTATTCTATAAAAAAATCGGTGTCACTGTCAGTTAATTAAAATATAAAGGATAAAATTATGTCTTACATTTTAATAATTATTGCATTTTTTAAATAACAGAATCTTCATTTTAACTTTTTACCGTTATTTTGTCCACAATAATAAGAAGCATTTTCAGATGATGTGAGGTACATTATGACTTTTGGTGGTCAGAATTATCTTTTTAAGTGCTGAAACAGATCTTTCGACGTGTGCGGTGACTGGAACATATTTAAAAAAAGAAACCATATGCGGATTAAATCCTGTAGGGTGAACAGCCTCACTTACGCATAAAATGCCTGATACTTCTTTCAAAACTGCATGTCCAGGATTTTTGCGAGCACCATTTGTAATTTTTTTGGTAACATTTTCCCAACCTACCCAACAGCTTTCTTTAACTGACTTTCTGATCTTGTAAATAATGTGATTGATTCAGTGGGACTGAGGTTTGATAATTGTAACTGCTCTATAGTATCTGCTAAAAATGTAAAATAAGCGCAAATATACGACAAATTCTGCCTCAAACCTTTCTCTCCTAGGAAATTCTCGGGCCACCTTAATACACTGCAATTTTTCTTCTAAAAAAATATTTACAACCTCTTCAACACTATCAATGTTCTCACTGTAATGCTTCACAGCCTGCAGCCATGTACCGTATCTTGTCAAAATAGGCGCTGATGGCAAACACAGATTGAAACATCTTTCTTTGTAAGCTGCAATTCTAGAACATGACATTAAAAATTCTTTCTTTGTAGTGGATATTAATCACTGATTTAGGGGAACTGGTTTCGAACCTCCTCTGCTACTCGAAGTGCATGATCCAGACAAGTAACGTGAATGAATTCTGGAAAAATACTTTCAACCAGACGTGTGTCAATTATTGTTTGCAATTGTAATTTCTTGAAATTGTATTCCATTGTCGAAGTTCCGATTTCACATGCGGCACCTTAGGATTTCACTAATTGCTTATTTACTGTTGCGTTAAGCCTCAGCGACTCCAACCTGCATTTTACCAAACAGAAACCAAATAAGTATCCAGTCAATTAAAAGCTTGTTGAATAAATAATTATTTATTGAATACAACAGTGTAGTGAGTAAATTGATTGGAAATATAAAAAAGGCATTTATAGGCACCAAAAGGCAGAATAGGCATTTATGTGAAATAGGTGCATATAGGCACTATCAAAGTTGGTTAATACCTTTGTAGGTAAATTAAATGTGTAATTATCTATGTTAGGCTCAATAGGAGCTGTAAAGGAAAACAATAGATAAAAACTAAAGATCCGAAGTCTATTAATGACATAAATTCCAGATATATCTTGCTTTTGAAAATATAAATTATCAAATTAACATTTCTTCTGCAGTTATTCTGATTAGCAAACTTTGCAAATTAGCCTATCTTCTTGAGCACCATTTCCACGGATATATCTCACAATAACAAGGAACATCTCTAATCAAGTTATATCTGTAGCTTCATCAAGTTAAATAGAAAATCCATATTTAGAAGCTAGCAAACTTTTTAAGAGCTCTTTTTCACAAAAATTAGACATATATTTAACATGCCTTGAAATTGTAGTAACCAAAAGGTGATACAATCAACTTATTTAGCATGCATTGAAATAAATAATAAGTGTTAATAATAAATAAGTGTTGTAAATGTAAATTGTAAATAAATAATAAGAGTTATCACTTATGATAATAAAAAACAAAATAAATACTCACTTGTACAATTGTACATTACTGTATTTAACTCATTAGAAAGCAGCATTGCCAGATGATTAAATGTACATCCCAGTACCAACCTTTAAGACACCTGGCACTTTCACTAAAAATCCTGATACCAATGTCAATTGATTTAATTTCTGAAATTGTTCATACACTCCTATTATGTTTTCATTGCGAACAGGGAGATTGTTAAATTTTAAATTGATTCATTTATATTGATAAGCTAATGGAAGACTATCTTTTTCTACTCTAATGTATGTTAGAAGAATACCTTCCTAAAATTTTCTAGGATGTCTTCATCCTGGTACATGGTATCTTCATTAAACTCCTGGTAGAAATACCATGATTCTGTGTACATGTGGCAAAACTGCAGAAAGTGAGTGACAGAACTAACATGATACAAGATACATCTTGATTAGTGCGTTAGATGCCGTGAATTTTACCGAATTTCAAGATATAATTTTATCCACCAAATATTTTTTTTTATCAACTGCCTTTTTATATATAATTTATATTAATATTGTAATTTTTACATAAGCATTATATAATTTTAATATTTTAATAAGACAGTCCACTAGCCCAATCCTACATGAAAAACTCTTTGTACAGATGATTTCCATTTTGCAGGAGCTGAACAAACAGTGATCGCTTATGGAACCCCTGTCAATATGCCAGAATACCCTAGGGTTCCATGGAAATCAGCATGAAGAACCCTCATTTAATTTATTAAAATTATTGAAAGTCACTTAACAAAAATTCCATAAAATTTCTGGTTTAGGACGAACAAGAATCTCTGGATTGAAGAACAGGTTGGACAAGCATTGAAGATTTTGTATGATTTTTTTTTACTTCACAAGTGTGTTATAATAACAATAAAATCTGTATTTTTTTCTCCTTTCTTTTTATAGACACATCAAATTAGATTATTCCTTCTATCTTGATTTATTTGTTTATCTGTTTGCTTATTTATTGTTTAATATGAAGAACAGTTAAAACTATAAGTGATGTATTGGGAGAGAGAATGCTACAGCTTGAGATCACAATCATGGATCTTTTCATAGATGAAACATATTTTCTGTGATTGTGTTGGGTTATCCTTATCTCCTTCTTTCACAATTTATTACATGCTCTTTCAAAAAAACTTGTTAAGTTTCATTTTTATGTTTCTCAATATAAATTCACTACAACATAAAAGAAATTATTTCAAGGTTTAAGAATGTTTCTGAACTTGTTGCTGAAGATAGTTTGGAGTTGGAAGTAATAGCATGACAAAGCACTAATTATCATAAATCTCATGAATTTACAATGATTTTATACCTTGTGGCTGGTAGCAAGGTTTGAAAATGATAACTACACAATCAAAAAGTAGGCCTACTTATGTTAATGAACAAAATTTACACAGACAACACTGGTCTCTTTATTCACTATACCAGAGATATCAACTTCTCCAACATACAACATAGTATTTGACATTTCTAAATTTTGATAAGAAGATATAGGTATAAGAAATTCATTTTTGTTGTGTTATCTCAATAATTTTTATTTTGTATGCTCAATATTGAAAATATCACCAATTACTTCACTAATTTGTTTATTTGACTAATGAAAGAAACCTGCAGAAATTTCAGTCACACATACTGCATTCCATCTACCTCCATTGCATACCACCACAAGTTTCACTTTGCAATATAGCTAATAAGAATAGCTTCAATGTCTATGGACTAATATAATTATATATTCTTCTAATAACAAAAATAAGTACTTTATTAGATTGGAATTTTGAATTTTGGCAATGGAGTTTACATTGCAAAAGCAAAGTCAACCTTGTGATTCACATTTTAGGTGGTAGATGATACGATTTATCCAGCAAATATAATGAGATAGTGGTACAATTTGAACGTCTGCCATAATGATGTGATCATATATTATACTTATCCTCTAATTAAAAAGCTTGGATAGATTAGGATTTGTATTCATGATATTATAGTTAATGATCTTTCTGAATTTTAATATTTTCTTTCTTGTGTTTTAGGTGATATCTTGTACAGACGTTTCTCACATAATTGATTCAAATAATTACACTAACTAATAGAAGGCTTGAAAAGTGGTAGATTAAGAATACCAAATACAACATGGCTGATAATCCAACTAGTGAAAAAAAAGACACTTTGTACCTAAACCGTTAGGCCTAATAAAGAACAAGAGCCGCAAACGGAAACGATCACCAATCATTGACAATCGCTACAACATAATTTCTTTAGAAACCGATGAAGGCTCCTAGATCACTCACCGCCTAAAATAAAGAATGAAACCCTACATCCCTATTTAAGGCAAGTGAATAATGAAGAAAAATGCAGATTAGATCCACAAGGTCATCAAGTGGATTTACACACCCCGAAACTTCAGAATTTAATGCAGACGATAAGGCTACTTCACAAGATGAAAACAAAGTGAATCATATCAGGCAGCTGCTGACATCAATTGGATGATTCACTCGAATTAGAACTCCACATTAACTTGAGTGATTCATTCAAAAAAGAATTAGATGAAGTGGAAGATAGTGCTTGAGAATTTGAGTCAAAACCAAAATCAAAATCAAAATATCTCAATGCAGTGACTTAAGTGAGATAATTGGAAGTTTTTGTAATAAAGTATCCAGAAAAAAGTTACACATTCATGAAAGATTTTTGTTAAATTTGAGCTGTAGTGATGAGAAATTTGAGTGTAGTTTCTATCTCCAGTAACAATTTACATTTGTTAGTGATGTGTTCTTTATGTCAAGACTTTATCTCATGGTTTGTGTGTAAATATATCTTCTTATTGTTGACATTAATGTGTAGACCTATTTCATTGTATGATTTACTAATAGTTTCTAAATGGCAGGTTTTAGTTATTCTGAATATTTTGCCTTTTCATTTGTGCCAACACAGAAGTGTTGTATCATCGGTAAGCATTGTAAGTTTTGTATCTTGGGGCTGATGATAATTGTCCTAATTCTTGTCGTGCTCAAGCACTAATTCTTGTGGTGTTCCACCATGATCAGTAGTTGTATTTGATCTTTATGTGTTCTATCATTTTATAAACAGAAAGTTCCTGCACTTTGTTGGCAGTCATTGAGGATTTGTTTCAGATCATGGATTCTCTGTACTCTAGTTTTTTTTTCTAATTTGTTCAGAAATATATAGTGAATATCTTTATCAAAAGTCTCCCATAATTATTCCAGTAACTATTAACCGCATTTCAAGCTTTGTTACAATGATATTGTTATTTTAAACAATCGTGAACCACAAAGTACTGTCTGTTGGAGTTCTACCACAGGTAGGGCTTTAAAAAAAAACTGTATGTTATATATATATATATATATATATATATATATATATATATATATATATAACTGTATGTTATATATATGGATATATAGATAGATAGATATAGCCTCTTCGAGCCCCGCAGCCCGCTATGCCGCCACGTCGGCGCTGGCCGTGCCGTCCACAACGGGCGGGTGACGCGGCGGTGTGGAATGGGCAGGGAGGAGTGTTTTTCGAACACTCCAATTCATCCGATTTGTATGACGTTGGATCACATGACGATGACATTCATCCGTTTGACACGGTGTTAGATTCTGGAAGCTTGTCTCCGTCGCGCTGTGAGTCCACATTTTTTAATTGTTCCCGAAAGTACGAGAAAACATTAAAAAAAACGAGTTTTCTGCTAGTTTTTTTTGGAAAAAAGGGTTACGTAGCGTAAATTTTATTTTAAAAAATGACTTAAATGCCGTTTACAGATCGAAAATCGGACCAGTTGTTCAGACGTTATCGGTAAAGTAAATACCCTATGAAAGGGCTGCGAGCTATTGAATTTCCTACAAGTATTTTTGGTAAATTTAGCCTTAAGAAAATATCTCTATCTTCAATATATGACATTTATTTTATATTGGATGTACAGTTTTGCGGGTGGCGGCGTCATCGTAGAGAATAATCCTAATCTTATACTGACCTTCAAAATACTATTTACAATAGACGCTACTTATTTACATTATTTCTACTCGTATGCGCATATAATTTAAACTTGCATACTAACACAATACTTAAATTAGAAGCTACTTATTTATATTATTTACACGCACTTGCAATCTAAACTTACAACCAAGGTTTTTATAGGTTGCCAGTCAAACATGCACTGGCTCTTGAGTGTCACAATTACGCTTGCACTCCCCCCTCCCCAACACACACACGCACACGCTCACCCAGTGGCGTATCTGAGCCATTCCACGTCAAATCGCACAAAAAAGACCAAAATTTGACCTTCATATTTTTATTTATTTTCTAATTTTTTCTATTTGTTATATGGATCAAATAAGTAAACACGTGTATTTTTATTTTTTTCTAACTTTATTATTTTCGGAAATATTGTATAATGAAATTTGCTAAAAATGACGGGCATCGCTAACTTAAAAATATCATACATTTGAATACACCAATTATAGAAATTCCGTTCAAATTCCATTCGAAACTTAAAACATGTTTAATTTTTAAGATTTTGCAAAAAATTTAATTTTTTGAATTTTCAATTTTTTTAAAAAAACTGAAATTTTGAAAATTGAATATTTTTGTAAACTCGATGAGCTAAAAAATTTTTAAAAATATTTATAAACGCACTAGAGTATTGATAATAAGTCCAGAAAAAATCAAAGTGGGATCTCGGTAACTTTAAAAGATATTAATATTTTACGAACCAGTGTGTAATAGATTGCTGGAATAGACACGTTTTTTGCGTTACTGGTCGTCGGTTTCTTTGGATGAAGCAGTAATTTCAGTACTTCTTGAGGTGGTGAAACTTCATGATTGAATTTATAAATAATAATATTTATGTGTATTAATATACATACAAATAATATTAATATATTTATAAATAATTAAATGACAGATTCTTGATTCAGATTTTGACTGACATTTTGAAATTTTCTGGTCCCTCACAACTCACTTTAAATACAAGTACTCGCGTACTATAGAATTCCTGAACTTTCGTCACAATGCACAGTTTTAATGCCTTACCGAATTTACTTCATTTCTGAACAAAATTCCATTTTCTTCAGCCAACGTTTTAGACACTTTTATCATGCGTTCGGTTGCTGCAAAAAGTCGTTTAATTTCATTGTATGTCCAACTTTCAAAACTTGTCAAAATTTAAATTTTCAACGTCATGTCATCGAGTGAAAGTAATCGATAAGTTACTAGATAGTATCTTTGTCTGATTTTTCGATGGACGTCGAAGGATCTTCAATGTGAAAAAATTTATCTGTGTTGGCACTTTGTACTTTCGAAAATTTCTCATGGGGATGACATTTTGTTCCAATTTTCTTTTCATGGAGGGGGTTTCTCCTATTGCAATTAAACTCATGTTTATCTTCTCTTTATTCATTTCGCAGACACTTGACGAACTATCTGAAGAGCTTAAATTGTCACTTCCTTGATTTCCACTTTTTTCACTGGACTTTCCGCTACTTTCGTTAATGCCACGGGAGCCACTAATCTCGATGCTATCTTCATTAAGAAAAGGCCGTTTTGGAAGCCTATTCCCTTTCTTCCGAAATGAATTACAAATTCGCCAATCTAATGACTCCTGTAAATTCACCAGCAAATCGTGGTTACGCGTCTTGGAGATTTTCTTTTTTAAAAATCGTGATCAGAAAGTTTAAATGGATTGAAACATCTATCTCATATGCTGAACGCCACTCATGTTGCACAGTGTACACACGATTCATAGAACAGATACTAGCACTCCTGTCTTTATAAGTATTGCGTATTGCGACTAATGTTGAGAAAATTTTACCATGTCCCTCGACAAGTGGTCGATTGTACTTCACGAGCAAGGTCAGGAGGGCACCCCGTCCCTAGGACCCAAAGGGACTCGCAGTAAAATTCGTTTCGCTGACACGAGGAAAAGCATTCGTTTTGCTGTCAATCATCCCTTCTGGGGAAAGAGTGAACATAAATTTACTAATGTTTCTTGAAACCCAAATCAGGCAGAGGGCCATTCTTTTTATTGTTCGTCGGCATTAGTATCCACGACTGATCGATCACAATTCGTTAGTGCAGGGGCAGGAACCACGCGCCCGAATACTATAATTACAATTTTTTATCTATACGTGTTGAGTGCCTAATTTTTTCTTGTAATATTTTGTAGAAAATTAAACAAGAAATATGCCTGTTTTTTCAAATTTTAATCTGAGAGAGTTCGTAAAGAAATTTTCGTTTTTTTTAAATAATTACAATTTTTTAATGAAATATTTATTTTTTGAGAAAGTAATTTACAGATGAATTAAATACACATATCAAAAAATTAAACGAAACAAACCAGTAATTTTTATGTCAAGTACATTCAGAGTCAATTAATCATATTTGCAAAGTACGCGTAAATTTCAAAATTTAACTACACAAATAAACAATTTTCAGGTAAATAAAGAAACACATCTTTTTCTGATGTCCAAAATGAATGCCATATATTCGTGTCATTTATTTTTTTTAAATAGTCGTGTCAATTCGAGTGTGATTTGACGTGGAATGGCTCGTATTTCAATTCGTTTCGCTCTCACCCATAAGAACATAATGACCCACAAGTCACCCACGATGTTACCCACAAAAATATGTATGACACAATGTCACACATTCTGGGGGCAGAGTGAAAATATGAAATACTAATAACTCTTGAAACCCTTATCAGGCAGACGGTCATTCTTGTTTTAGTTCTTCAGCACTTGCATCAAAAACTGGCCGAACACAATTCGTTAGTGCATGGGTAGGCAGAGCGCGCCCTCTTACATACAATTGATTTTCTTAGAACTGTATGTGTGGAGTGCCCACTTTTTTTCTTGCTGTATTTTATAGAAAATTGAACAAGGAACACGCCTATATTTTTTTCAAATTTTATCTCATCGAGTTTATATAGAAATTTTACTTTTTTTGAAAAAAATACATTTTTGAAAATGAAAAAAACTTTTTTTGAAAAATTTATTTACAGAGGAATAAAATACACATTTCAAAGCATTAAATGACACAAACCAGAAATATTTATATTCAGAGAGATAATTGATCTTATTTTGTGAAGTACCTGTAAATTCCAAAATTTAATATAGCCATAACTACACAAATAATCAATTTTCAGGCAAATAAAAAAATACGTGTCTCTTTTTTTGATGTCCAGACTTAAGAAAAAAATATCGTACATTTTAAAAAATGTCGTGTCAACTCTTGTGCGATTTGACGTGGAATGGCTCATCTACGGTACGGCAGGCGTGGCACGTGCCATGGGCGCCACTCACAAGGGGCGCTATTTACAGTATACCCGTTAAAACAAATAACAACAACCTTAATTTCAAGCATCCCGAAAGGGGCGCAAATTCTACGCTTGCCATGGGCGCCTGAATACCTAGATACGCCTCTGCGCTCACCTGATGACTGCCCGTCGTCGGGGCCACGCGCACGGCCGTTCCATCACAGACAGTGTGGCGTCTCTGTGTTCGGCAATGCACACCCGGGCAGATCATTTTGGGGGCTGGGCATCATCGCTTTTTGTTAAATAATAAACATATTTGTTATTATATTGTATATTGTTTTTCTAGCGTATATCTGAAACTGTACAATATTATTCTTTAAGCAATTTTATAATTCTAACATAAATATTTAATTCAATTTTGCCAAATAAAGGAAGGTAACAAACGAAAACTCTAGGCCTATTGGACCGGCATCCCCTTCCCCTGGAACCGACGCTGCCCGGCGATCTGTCACTTCACGGCTGCGGAGCGGAAGCAACCGGCCATCGTAGGCCAGGCACGGCGGGGGCGCGGGCCCGGTGCTCAAGTGGCATGGCACCAAGTCTTGGTACGACCTGCTTCTCATACAGCCCACTCCACCCCACTTCCACGGCGGTGTCGCGAACGTGTAGTGCGCGGTTACGACGCCTTATGTAGGTAGCGGAGTAGGAGCGGTATGCCGAGACGACGTGTGCTATAGTTCCTATAGCGGGGACGTCCGAGTTGGGGTGTTTGCACTTACGGCTGATTGTTAAGTGACAGCACACAGTTAAGTTGCACAACGTGTACAAATTTGAATACCGGCGGCCGCATGTTAGCCCCGGGCCGAAGAAAATGGGAAGAAAATCTCCCTTGCATCCCCAGGGCCGAGGCAAATATTCCTTGTCGGCGCAACTCGCGCTAGATCGCCGCCTGATACATCTCACGTAGCGCACGCGCCGTCCCCGGGATGCGGTCGTCTTCAGGCCTCTTCCCGGGGGTCGCCGTCCGCAGGCATGCCACCTCCGGGATCGATCTGCTCAACTTGACCCGCCGGTGTGCTCTGGGCTCCTATTCTTAACATCATTCGTGATATCTCGCATTCGTGATGTCTCGAACGGTCCAATTGCGAAGAACACGAGAAGACCGTATTCTTAATCACCCTTCGCGATACCATTCGCACATCACGAGCGGTAACGTTTGGCAATGCAGCATTCGCTGCTTGATTGTCTCAAACAGCTGAGGTTCACGCGCGTTGTACGGAAAGATCTTTGTGTTCGGTCAAGTTTAGTGCGATTCTTTACATTACATTTTGGTTCGAGTTAGTGATTTAGTTATTTTCCATTGTTCTCAGGTTTCTAATTTCTTTTTAGTTCATGTTATAATTCGTTTATAGTAGAGTTAAGCCATAGACTTCCTTCGTAATTAGTATTTAGTTTTGTGTTTTGTATACTTTGTTGTAAGTATGGATTCGAAGAAGGTGTATACTACAGAAAAGCAAAAAGAACTTATGATAGAGTGGTTGAGACAGCCCGAGAATGAAGTATTAGTGTCTGGAAAGTTTTCACAGTCATTTTCAACTAAAGATGCTGAAAATAAATGGAAGGAATTGACACTTCTACTAAATGCAGTGCCAAATGGGGCTACTAAAACTTGGAAATCGTAGAGAAAGGTAAACATGAAATGATTTGTAATTCATTTGTAAGAAAGTGAAACTCAGCTGATAATTGCTACAATACTCATTTCTTATTTCATAGTCATTATAATGTATTCAAACTATTACAGACATGGCAAGATATAAAAAGCCGTACGAAGAGTAAAGAAGTAAAAAACATTGCATCAAGAAATAGAACTGAAGGTGGACCCTGCTTACAAGAACCACTAACATGCTGTGAACAATCAGTGATAGGACTCATAAAACCTGTTAGCATAGAGGGACATGAAGATGTGGAAGAGTCTGCAGTTATATTTGATATAGATGGAGCTGGTCCTAGCCACATGTCTGTTAATCGTACAACTTATGAAGCTCATAGCATAGCGTCTTCAATCAATGAAGATGATTACACTGAAAGACATTGTAAATATGCACAGTAGACATTTTTTTTAGAAACTTCATTTAATTTTTTGTATGCATATCTTTACATACAATTCCAACAAAGATACAATTAATTTTACAGAAATGATTAATATTTAATATAATAAAATACTACACATATTTGATGTACATCTGTTTTCAAACTAGTTTAATAAAAGAAAGACAAGCTTATTACATAGAAACTTTTTAATGGTTTCATAAACAAATTACAGAAACAGTTCCAGCAAAGAATTTTATGTTTCAGTAAGAGAAGAGGATCAAGTTGATGGAGAAGTTCAGCAAACTGAAGTTCAATCAAGTAACTTACAGAGAACTGTGTCTAAGAGGGTCTCAGTAAAAATAAAACAGACTAGTGCTGCAGTAGACAGCTATGAAAGACATTTAGAAAAGAAACTAAAAATTAAAGAAGATTATTACAACAAAAAATTGAATTACTTAAACTGCCAACTGAGGTACAAATGAAAACATCTGAAGCTAGGCAGAAAATTGTACAAATATTAGATTCAAAGATATAAAGTACATAATATGTTAAATTGCCTTTTAAATTTAGTCAGAGGCAACATTATTTACAGAGAATTATTAGACAAACATAAAATAAAAACAATACACTGTATGTTTTTTTTAAGTAAAATATCTATTAACTAGTAACAACCTTGCTCTTCTTCCCTCCAATAACTCATTGTCAACATGGCTCATTTCATCATCCTCACATGGAGGTTCAGCATTGTACATTCCAAAATTAAAATTATCAGTCACCAATTCATCTTCCGGTGGAATATTGTGCATGACACAAAGGCTGTGTAATACAGCACAAGCATTAATTATCATATATGCTTTTTCTGGTTTATAATGTAAAACCCTGTGTTTTAAACAACATCTAAACCTAGTTTTCAAAACACCATTACAATGTTCCACAGTTGTTCTCACAGTTTTATGTTTATTGTTGAAGTTTTGTTGGGGTGAGTTGGGCTCTGGATTATTAAAAGGTACTATTAGCCATGGCCTTAAAGCATATCCAGAATCTCCAATCAAAAAATAGTCTGTGTGTCCTTGGACATGAATGTTTCTCAGTACTGTAATTAATTTGGAATTTTGCCTTATAAATGAATTATGTGTAGAACCAGGATATTTAGCATTAATATTTAAAATTTTTAAATTTGCATCACAAACTAGCTGAACATTTATCGAATAATACCCTTTCCGAGTTACATAAAGATGTTTGGATACCGTGGATGATTTACTTCAGGAGGGAAAATAGCAATGTGGGTGCAATCAATACATCCAATTACTCCAGGGAAAGAGAACTTTTGATAAAATTTTGATCAAACTTGATTGAGTTCCTGAAAGTTGGACGGAAATTTTACGTATTCATTGAAAATTCTAGGATGATTTAATGCAATAGCAACTTCTTTAATACACCTGCTGACAGATGGTTGTGATACACCCAGGAACCAATTATTACCAATGTCTCCTTGATAGCTTCCTGATGCAAAAAACTTCAACGCTATCAGCACCTAGTTACAACCCAAGCAAAAAAAAGTAGGTACAAAATAACAGGAAATTTACTAAAAATTTACTGGTGCAAAATAAAAAAAAATTAATTAAACAATAGCATACTTTCATAGCTACATCTATGTCCTTATGAGCATGAGCTGGCTTCAAGTAAGGGCTCAGAGTTGACGTAATGAAATTGAACAGCTCTTTGGACACTGAATATTTTTAACGAATTCTCTGTTCGAGAGTTCGTTAATGGGATTGTGAATAGTTGAAATAGGTCTCGGCAATGCTTGTGCATTGTATTCTGCATCAGCTAATGACTCTACGAGTTCTAATGCGACTATTTCATCCATTTCTGAAAAATACATTATTCTAATGCTGTTATGTTAATTAGGGAAATTTACATTATTCATATATTATTCGAAAATATATAAGTTTCATATAAAAATCGTAGTTGATATAATATTTAGTAACACATATGAGCATACAAAGTTATTAGATAAAAATACGATAAGTGGTTATTATAATTTAACACACCTTCCCTCGGAATGTGGAGATAATTAATGAGGTTATGTTAATGCCGTTTACCATTCGTGATGAATCTCACGGCCTCAAACCCCACTCGTGATAATGCGAACGGAAATCACGACCACTCGAGATGGGTCGAGCGGTTAAGAATACGGAAACTCGCGTTTCATTCGTGATGACGTCAATCACGAACGTTCGAGATGATCACGAGCGGTTAATAGGGCCTCTGGACGTCCTCTCCGGCCTCCCCCTGGGACAGTGCCGCTTCTGTGCTCTGATGCATCCGCAATTTTAATGGGATCTCGGGGGGAGGCAGCCGGCGGCCGCGATGGGCCCCTCGGACCCGAAGGCGAGCGCCGCTCTTACGCGAGCCTGCGGCGGTAGGGCGTCGCGGCGCTCGCCCCGGCTCGCCCACGGGTCCCGGGGCACGTTGCGGCGCGGAGGCAGCGGCGCTGGGGTCGGGGATAAGGACCTCATCCTCGTCCCCGACACAGTCTCCGCATGGCCGTCCACCAAATAGTCACCCTCGTCGTCGCCATCCTCTTCAATATCTGCTGCGGAGACGGTCAGGTCTCCCGCGTCATCCTCCCCGCTTCCCTGCTGTTCGGGGCGTGGCTTGGGCCGCCAAATAACAATACTCTCCGGCGGTCGCAGGCGTGGGAGTAACACCTTGGGGCGGCGTGAGCATAGAGTAAAGATGTACATCCTTAGTCTATGGTGTGGGCTACTCGACCTTGGGGCGGCGTGAGGTCTGCTGGGCACGCTACCAGAAGAAGGTAGTTCCATTACACCGTTCGACTATTGTTTCTGATATGTACTCTCACATGTGCGCCTCCGCTATTGCGGCCCGCTTACGAAGTAAAGCCAAGAAATTAAAAATAATCATTACATTTTTAAACAACTCATTTTTTTCAAACAGACTGAATTTAAGGTACGAATCCCTAACATCAATATTGTAGTTAAGAATGTTCATATTTTGCATTTTTCGACTCTACAGAGTTTTTTTCCGAAAATGCGACCTGCACAATTTTATTTACCGTTCTTTGTTACATACGAGGGAAAAAATTTAACAAAAATTTGTATCCGTCTTTTAAGAAAATTACTGATTAAAAATTGCCTATGATTCACCCAAAATTACTCATATTTTCGAAAAATTGGTCATTGCCTTATTTTAATATCTTTTATTGATGAACAGATTTCATTAAGGAAAAAATTCGATTGTAAATACTACAGTTGTAGGAAGATGCTATAGAAATTGAACTTTTAGAATTTTCGAAAAATCAGCTTTAACAACAAAAATTAGATCAGTACATTCTTTTAAGCGTCATTTACGATATCCGAGGTCCAAGTTTATTCAACAATTTGGATCCATTTTTGAGAAAATTTTGAAAATGTTCTTTGTACTTTATGTAAAGTATCTCAAAAATAAAAATATCCGTTTCAAATTCAAGGGTCGTGATATATGTAAGATCGATTGGGTATTATCAGTTTTTGTAAAAAAATCTTGCTTGCGGTTTAGCCTCTTGATTAAAGGCAGATGGACAGACGAACGTCGAGACGTTTCTTCAGGGCCGTTTTATCAGCATTGGGAGCCTTTGGACCTAAGTTAATTTGGGGGCCCCCTATTCTTACTTTCATAAATCTCCTCCCCTTCCTCCTCAACTTTGAATAACAGATTAATAATTACATTGAAAAAGAGTACAGATTAAATTGTTTTAATTTGTTATTGAATTATACAATATAAAATTGAAATGCGTCAACCAGCAAGATTCCATTTTATAAATAATTATCCAATGATGCAAGACGCTCTACTCCGTTATGCCAGTTTTTGCATATAGTTTAATCACACATCACTTTCGTAAACTTTTTTAATTTTATTTTTTGAAAAATTTAGTATTAATTTTTTTTAACTATTCGGGGCCATGGGCCCTGGCTCTTCGGGCTCGTGCGTTAACACGGTACTACGTTTCTTCTTCGTATACGATTTGTTCGGTATCAAGGACCCACCAAACGTGAATTTTGTCTACACGTGTATGACGAAGTACTTTCCTATACATAGGAACACGATTTATTCAGTTTTTTGTTACCAGGACCCGTCAATGAGTTTTTTTTCTGACGAAAAATTGTCAGATTTTCCCGCAGCATTACAGTACTATCTCTGTGCTACCGCTACGCAAGGCTTGATTTCTTGCGGAACGCGACGGAACGGCGATTCGGTACCTTGGAAATATATTATTAAATTTTATTGTAATTATATAACTATTTCTATTAAATTAATAATTAGGTAATTTGCGGCGCATTCCGATACCTAAAATTTTATAAATCAAGCACTGGTGCTATGTAAGAAGATAGAGATAAAAAGATAACCTGATTAGGCTTCATGACTTGGAAGTGTGCCTCTTAAAACACTAAAATGCCACAGGATAGGTACCAACCATCTATAAAAAGTGAAATATTAATGAATAAATCTCGATGAATCAAGCGGGTCAATGTAACATCTGCTGTGAACAAGTTACAAGTGTGAACATTAATACATACCAATACATTATTTCGCTATAAAATATTGCTTTTATAATCTGTTCAGAATGTTCGACAAAGGAGTTTTTTGCATTAATTGATACAGTTGGCAGTAGAATATGTTAGATGGTTTATAGTAAGTTGGTTTTTCCGTAGTCATTCCATATCCAATAGGGATGGACGATTTAAATATTAATTGCGTCTGATCTCACGAAGGGACTAAAATCACAAAATTCAACATTTTACACTTCCCAAAAAATTTCAGATACGATGTTTATTCCCGAAACTTCTCCCAACGAAATCCTCAGAATAGTCAGTAAACTAAAAAATAAATATTCATCTGGTTTAGATGAATTTCCGGATTGTTTATTAAAAACTCGTGCACCTGCCTTTATACATCCGTTAACTCACATTTTCAATGCTTCTTTATGTACAGGAATATTTCCAGATATTTTCAAAACCGCAAAAATTAAGCCACTTTTTAAAAAAGGGAACAAAAATGATATTCAAAATTACCGGCCAATTTCTCTTTTGTCAGTTTTCTCAAAAATATTAGAAAGGCTTTTCTACTTACGAATGGAATCATTTCTCAGGAAAAACAGAGCGTTTTCAGACTCACAACACGGTTTTAGAAAATCAAAATCTACGGAAACTGCCATTTTTTCTTTTCTCAAAGATGTTGCTTCATCAATAGACCAAAATGAAATACCCATTGGAATATTCTTAGATCTCTCGAAAGCTTTTGACGTTATTGACCATAAGATCTTGCTCTCAAAATTACCTTCGTATGGAATTCGTGGTATTGCCCTAGATTGGATAACTTCTTACCTTAAACATCGGACTCAAAGAGTAGAAATACCATACTGGCAGGAAAGGACATTACATACTTATATTTCCAATTCTTTGCCAATTGTGCATGGGGTCCCGCAAGGTTCGATCTTAGGTCCTATTCTCTTTCTGTTATATGTAAACGATATGCCCTCGTCTATTAAAAATGGAAGAACGGTTCTGTTTGCTGATGACACGAATGTTCTTTGCAAAAAAGAAGCAGTAAATAGTACAATTTCAGAAGTTTCAAATTGGTTTAATAATAACAAATTAATTGTTAACGAAAGAAAAACTGTTTCAATGCATTTTTGCATCTCAAATCGGAAATCGCATGTTCCATTGAAAATGAACAATATGCAATTAGCTGATGTTGAGGCAACAAAACTTTTAGGTCTTTCAATTCAATCAAACCTCAAATGGAATGTACATATAACAGAATTAAACACTAAATTAAGTTCATTATGCTATGCATTCAGAATTCTTTCAAATTCTGTCAGCCTTCATGCAGCTCGTTGCGTTTATTTTGCAAATGTGCATTCCCGCCTGAGATATGGCATAATATTCTGGGGAAGCTCATCCTGTAGTATTCAGACCTTCAGATTGCAAAAGAAAATTATTCGAATAATGAAAAAATGCCTTCCACGTGATTCCTGCAAGCCTCTTTTCATTGAGCTGGGAATCCTACCATTGCCTTGTCTATTTATTTACGAATCTGTAATATTTGTCAAAAATGACCTACTTAACGGAGGGAACATATTTTCATGCAATATTCATATTTATAATTACAACACACGCCGTAGAAATCACGTGCATCAAGTGTCAGTATCAACAGCTCAGTACAAGAAATCAACATACAATACATGTACGTTACTTTACAACGCATTGCCAGATGACATAAAACAATTAAAGTCGGTATACAAATTTAAGTTAAAAGTAAAATCTTTTCTGCTGCAAAACTGTTTCTATACAATTAGAGACTATACTGATCGTGAAAAAGAAAAATAATGTAACAAAACAAAGATATATAATGAATTAGTTTATGTTTGCATTGTATACATTTAAAAAAATATTTAATACGCCTGTAACAAGTAATGTACTTCAGCTTCCGGGTCAATGACCCCCATCTCGATCAGGTTTTTGTCCAGTTTCCCTGATCCATAGAGCAAATGCTGAGATGGCCCCTTGTTTTGCTTCTGGACGTAAATGTAGCTTCACTGTGCGCACGTTTTGTTGAGCACTCCTTTTGCTTGTAGTTCATTTACAGTTGAAATTGATTTTCTATAACTCGGGAAAAAACATTTTTCAAATATCTTTATTTTTCTAAAATAATTATTTTCTAAATTAATTTTTTCGTTTTTTTTTTTAATAAAATTCTGGCCCTCAAGAAAATGTGCGCAGATAAATTTCTTTCCCCACACGTCATATACAGTTTTTACTGTTTTTTTGACTAAATAAATAAATAAAAAATAAATAAATCGATTAATATCTAATCGATTATTTTATATACAGGATGAGTCACGTAACTTGAGCACCTCTTGTAACTTTTGAACGGTTGAAGTTATTGAAATGCAGTTTTCACAGAAGTGCATGAGGGAATGGGGCTAAGTGATACGTGAATTCATTTCTGTTTTATCACTTGCATTTTACGAGATATTTGAGGTAACTTTGTTTTTTTCAAATGGAACTATACATATTTTTTCAGTCTATCATGACGAGCGTAAAAAGACGAATCCAATGATATACATATTGTCATATGTTAGATAAGCATTTTTTTGAGTAATATTGATTTTTGCGACTATGGTTTAACGGATATTTTGAATGGACATCGTACTTCTAACAGTTCGCCACACAAGGTCACGCACCACTCCACTCGCAAACGCGCTCGCGGGGCCGGGAAGGGAAGGTATCTTTTTATTTGAAGTTATGAAACATATGCCAAATATTCACAAAACTGTTGCAGGTTTTTCCCCTGAACTCTGCTTTCCATCCTTCCGCATATGCATTTTTTTTGTCTTTCCTTGGTTGAAGGAATTGAAGGATTGAAAATAGGGATTTGTCATAACTATGTATTGTATTAAAATTGTTTATTACTTCAACTCTTTTGATTGGGTTTTATATCACAAGATATTAATGGGATCTTGAAGCAAAACACTATCAGAATAAATGTATAAAAACTATTGCATATTATGAGAAAACACTTTGAATATTAATAAGGATATAATAATAACTTAGGGATGGAAACAAAATTATTTCAATACATATTACTTATGAAAATGAGGAAGGACTGAAAGCAGAGTTCAGGAAAAACTGCAACAGTTTTGTGAATATTTTCGTATCTTCAAGGGCTAAATTTCCTTCCTTTCCCCGAGCGCGCGTTTGCCGGTAGAGCGATGCGTGACCTTGTGCGGTGAACTGTTAGAAGTACTTTCAAAATATCCGTTAAACCCTAGTTGCAAAAATCAATATTACTCAAAAAAATGCTTATCTAATATATGACAATGTGTATATCATTGGATTTGCCTTTTTACGCTCGTCATGATAGACTGAAAAAATATGTATAGTTCCATTTGAAAAAACAAAGTTATCTCAAATATCTCGTAAAATACAAGTGATAAAACAGAAATGAATTCACGAATCAATTAGCCCCATTCCCTCATGCACTTCTGTGAAAACTGCATTACAATAACTTCAACCGTTCAAAAGTTACAAGAGGTGCTAAAGTTACGTGACTCATCTTGTAGTTTAAGATGCATCGATTATTCTATTAATCTTACATAATCGATTAATTTTTTCACATGTTTTAAATAATGCTTAAACTCGTTAATTCTTAATTTGTAAATTAATCGTTTAGTGACTTATCTTATTTTAAGAAAATATATCACGATAATGATAATAATTTTCTATTGTCTGTCGTGTGAAATTTTATTTATTAAAATGTATGTGTATAAGTAAAATTTAATTGTTATTTTAATGAAATCGGAAAATGCATGTTCATCAACTAAAATAACGTTAACGTTTTAAAATTAAATACGGAAGAATGTAATATACACGATTTTTGCATAAATAAACTTACTTACAACTACTTAATCGACCAAATCTCAATTCTTTTATTTTCTTGTAATAATCGCCAAAATAAATTAGTTTAAAATGAAATGGTCGTAGAATTTCTAGAAACAGTAACGCCAATAATTATAATGTAACGATGTACTTGGTTGAGGACGATTCTAAGAAAAAGAAAATTGTGTCTCTTTCTTATTTCATACTGAATATAACACCTTCACTATAATTTTAGAGCATGCATAGAAGCTTTTCATTTTATTAGTTTTGCTAACATGAAATTAATCGCATATGTTTGTCTCTATTATGTTTTGCAGTTGGAGAGAGATAAACAGACGAGTAATTCCGCTGCTAAAGTTAAAAAGAAGAAATGTACTTTTATAGTTCATACTTTCATAGTTTGCTCGTCTTGATAACTAATATTTAAATTAAAACAATCTAGCTAAAAATAAAAAAATCGATATGTTCATTAATCAGTGTAAAAATAATCGATTTCAATTTTTCGATTAATCGTATAAAATAATCGATTGTACTAATCATGATTAAATCACCCACCCTTAATCTCTACCATCATCCTTATTTAACATAACAAGAGGATGTGTTTTAAAATACCGACTTTATGTGGGAATATTACGTCGATGCTGTTTACAGTTTTAATTTTTTCGCATTCATCTCATTTTGACAGATTTATAAAACTTCTTTCATTGATTGGCAGGAAGGATCACACGTGATATCATTCAACAATGGTCAGTCAACAATAAACAAACCAGTAGTACCTGGGTAACTAAAACGAAGTTGGTTGAAAGAAGTGTTCGTGGTTTGGTAGTTATATTTACCATAATGGACTACATCTTTGTGTATGGTACCTTGAAAAGGAATGAGCCGAATCATAATTGGCTCAGCGACGACTTTGGATATGCCCGGTATATCTGCAATGGTGTAACGGTGGAAAAGTATCCCCTGGTTATTGGCTCCAGGTATAACTTCCCGTTCTTATTGGATGTGCCGGGTGTGGGCCATGTAAGAATCTTTTCCATATAACAAAATTTGTGCTGATTCATTAAGTACGGTCGATTTTATTAATACTTGTAGTTGTCTGTTCTCTCCTAGCATATATCGGGCGAAATATACGAAGTAGATTATCCTAAGCTCCAACATCTGGATGTACTCCAACAATACCCAGATTTCTACTACCGAGACTTGATAGAAATTCTCTGTGTAGGTAAAAGGGTATCGGCTTTCGTTTACGTACTCCGTGAATTTCGACCATATTTAATGGAAGAACCATTTCTGGAGGAGTATTCATCGAACGGAGACCATGGGAAACGCTTCGTCGAGATAGAAGAAAGAGATCCAATTTATGATTTTAAAAAAGAAGTTATCTTTTAGAATGGAACCACCTAAACAATCCGTCCAGATTAACAATTATAGATTAACATGGCTACATTTGAATCAACATTTGCTAGTTTTATTTTCATATAGCATAACTCCATGTAGTATCAAAATAGGACAATTAAAACATTGAAATTGAATATCTTTGAAGGACTGTCTCATCACACATACCTTTAAAGGACAATTTTTCATATTTAAGACAGCCTATTGTTAATATACCATTTGTATTTTCCATTTATTGATGAGCAGATTACTTTATTGTAAGGTTTTTGTGTTGCCTTAATGTAATACTAATTTGTTAGTTAATAATAATGTTAATTATATTTAAAATGTTTAAATAATTTTATATATTACCCACAAACCATCTTGTATTTTCAGCAAACCACAGTAAATTACTGCAACAGTTTATTCTTATTGTTCAAATAATTGATGGTATAGTGATAGTGACTATAATGAATGTCATATTCATTACTGAATATATGTCAGGATTCAGGCTTAGGCTATACCTTTAGGG